>OX637396.1:26028700-26486200 GCA_951799425.1 Ilex aquifolium | reverse complement strand
ATGTATAAATCCATTCACCATGTTTTGGATTGAGAGATGTGGATGTACCTGCAATGTACAAACTGAATCTGTTGCTGACAAAATTGCACCAATAGCTGCAGGCATATATCGTGCTTAGATAGTCAACATCTATGGAAGAAGTTGAAGTATGAAAACCTATTTACCAACTACAATCACCTAGGTAATCTTGTAGTTTCAGTGCTGCAACACCAATCCTTCGAAAGAGAAACATAGCACCTACAAAGTTTCAAAAAGCACAAGTGAATACGACTCCACAATCTGGTTGGAATATAGAATCAGGGGCATGAGTGTTAAATTGCACTGAAAGAATAGGGTATCCTTGTGATGATACATGAAGTACGCCTGACAGAAGATAAAAATGGACTATGTAACCCATAACATTCTTAAGGACACTAACTTCCTGCAAACCTGAAAGGATAATTTAATTTTTTAGCTTTCGAAGAAAGGATAATGCTTCATTTTCTTTTCACATAAAACAAGTTGGTTCAATGATGCTTTAAATGTGAGTGGATTGGGAGATGCTAAGGGTTGATTTTCCAGTCCCATGCATTTACAACTGCACTGTCATGTTTATGCATTTATCACACATTAATGAGGTCATAAAAAAAATAGCAGCTATTAAAGAAAGAGGTGATGGAGTCGTGGAAGATGGCATTGGGCTGTTATTATGGTTATATGACATCAGTTTTGATGGTGGTTCTAGATTTCCAAATGTTAGCTTGCAAGATTTCCCTTAAGATGATTTTTCAAAGACTTGAACATGCCAGAGAGAATCACTACCTACACTATTGCAATAAGAGCTGGACTCATCTGAGGAAAGGGCTTTGTATCTGCCAGAGCATTAACAGTCCTCTAAGGCCTAAACACGGTCTGATTTTGCAATATTTTGGTGGTTTATTTTTTTATTTGACAACTCAGGATGGTTTTTTCAATGTGCCCTGGCCACTTTTCACCAGCTCCCCTCTTTCATGTGCTTTATATTGCTCACCTATCTCATTGGACAAATGGGATGAAGTGAACTTTAATAGCTTTTGCCTCCCTTCCTATGAATAGGTGTATGAAATATGGATATATCCTCTAAGCATTGTCTAATGAGGGAGTGTCCTAGAAGATTTATTTGAAATTCATCTATCCTGATACGGATTTCTGAGTTAATTTCTTCTTCAAATCATCTGAGAATGCCATGATCATTTTCCTCTGCATTCTCTGGGGCACCCTCAAAGAAAGAGGCAAACTGTAACTCAGAAGTATTCACAATTCAGAATCGAGAGGAACAATATTGTTGAAAGATATAGCTAGGGAGATACAAACATCAGTGAATGGGGCACCAGAGACTTCAAATCTTACCAAGTGAAATGAGGCAGAACGATATTATCGTACCAAATATCCCGTACAACAAAATTACTGAGAAGTTCTCAAAGAACTGTTTTTTCTTGACCTGGAATCTGGAGACAATCAAAATTTATAGATTCAACAAGCAAATTTACGCAGTATTTTTAAGAAAATTGTTAAATCATTTGCTGCTATAACAAAGAGACAACAAATCCAATCAGACTGCCAAACACACAATCTCACTCAATTCAACCCCCAAATAATAATAATTAAAACTTAACCACTCAAAATTGTCTAGTTTTCTTGAAAAAAGGACTTCCAGACTAACACAATCCAGTATAAATAAATAAAAATTCAATCTAGTTACGCAAAAACAATCTTTCTCTCACACATAGAGGGAGACCTATAGCTCACCCAGCATTGAAAATGATTGGGGGCAGCAAATAGATGAAGAACAAATCTTCATTGAAGACGAGGATGCGCGAGCTTTGGCCCTTACTAATCAATAAAACAACGACCCCAGAAACCAAACCCTGTGCCCAATAAAACGGTACTGAAGATAAGAATTACACACAGAGGCCTAACTAATCAAAAACCCATATGCTCAAAACAATCAAGATTAAAGTATAGTGGCACTTGCCAGTAAAAGGGAAGTGATTGATTCATTAGCCCAGCGGTTCTCTTCAAGGAGGTGACCAATCACTATGCAACCACAAAGGAGGCTCACAAACACAGTAATGGAAATTACAGTGCCTATGTCAAGAAATGAGGAGGTGGGTAGTGTAATTTGAAGTGGAAATGTTTCAGAGAAAGCCATTTCTTGAACTCTTTTTGTAGATTTGGCATTCACAATTTGATTTTGAAGAAATGGAAACACGAGAAAACAGTAGTGCCAACTAATTAACAACAAAACTATTTTGCCCAAAATGAACTCTCTGGATATATTTGCTATGCGGCTTATAAAGGGAACTCTCTTAGAATCTGGAGACCAGATGGAGGGAAGAATGGTTGTTGCTGCGGGTTGGGTTTCTATGAGATAAGAATGTTTGCAATTTGGTACAACCTTCCATGTGGCACCCGACAATTGCACCCGGCATAATAGCGACAAATTACGCATGTGGTATGTAAATTACAGTATCATCCCTCTATTTTTTGTGGAATGATAGTACTGTATTTAAGTTTTTGTGCTGTCAGACTTTGGTTGGTGACAGGTGGATGATTGTAGAGTTTCTTTGTGACTTGTTTTTCTGTTTGCCTGGACAATAAGAAGGGGTGGTTGGCTTAGAACTTTGAAGAGTTTGTGGCTGTTGCTTCTTGTCAGACCACTTGACATTTCTGGATAAGTCTTGGGCTCGTGCTAAGTAGAGGTCAGTTTCGACCTCTCCCTATCTTGACCTGTATGTTAATCTTGTTATGTGTAGGTTGACACGGATGATTCGTGAATTAGAACCCTAAAATTAGAATTCATTTATCGAGAACTGCATTAAGGCTTAATAGATTTATAGTCATTAATTATAAAACTAAAATAATGTAAAATAATAAAATAAATTTTGTGAATGAAAAGTTAAAATACGTTATGAAAAATTATTTTTTGATATAGCCCGCCATACACAGGCTGGCAGCAAGACAAAGGTACTATGAGTGCTCTGGACATGGGATGTTCATGGCATGAACAGTCTCTTTCATCAACAAAGTTCTGGAGGCTAATGCTTCAGTAGTGGTCCACACAAATAGGGCAGATGTTTAAGGACAGATGTAAGGCAATTTGGGCTGGAAGAGAAGGAAACTTGTGAACAACGTGGTTGAATGCAGAAGCTAGAGCTAAAATTTATAAGGCATTGCATCACTTAGTCAATGTACAGCATGATGAGAGAGCTGATAGCAAAACACATTCAGATCGTCACAATTTCAACTGTCGTCGTTGATAAAATACAATCCTCCATCATTAAACCCACTAGACAAAAGGGGGTGTGGGGTTTACAGGCAAGGCCGGCCTAACAGCATATTTAAAAAAGTTTGGATTTTAGGCTCCATTTCAAGGAAGGTTCCAAATTTTTAAATACCATAAATAACCCATGTAAAAAAAGTCTTATAAAAATATAAGTCCAATCAATTATTTAGGCCCTTAGTCCAATCCAAATATTAAATATTTTAAAAAAATTAACAGTAAAAAAAAAAAAAAAAACCTAAACACAAAAGTCACATTAAATTAAAAAAAATCAGAAAGTCAAATCATTACCTTACTTTTAACTCTCTCTCTCTCGGTAAACCAACACAAAAGTAATCTTTTTTTTCTTTCTCTCATTAAACTAAAACCAAAAAAGACTCTTCTTCTTCTTCTTCTCTCTCTCTCTCGGTAAACCAACACAAAAGCAATCCTTTTTTTTCTTTCTCTCTCTCATTAAACTAAAACCAAAAAGACTTTTCTTCTTCTCTCTTTCTCTCACAGTGCTCTCAACTAACAGACTCACAGTAACATATTAACGGTGACTCTCAGTGAGACGATGACTCAGTGACGGTGAGACGGTCTCCATCCCCCATCATCGACTCGAGTTTTAATTGTAACATAAGGGACATGGTTCATAACCAAAAGCCAACATTTGAAATCATTCAAGGTTCTATTGTTTCATAATTTTAATTTTTTTTGTTATATATTTTAACTATACTATATATTGTGTTTGTTTGGTTGTTATATAGTTATAATATATTAATAATATGGCACCTAGAAGACAACCAAGTGGATATGAAAAATTTAAAAAAAAAATGGACCAACTAATAGAATCTCAAAAAGGATCTGTTGATAAATTTGTTACTAGTAACAAAAATAATGTAACAAAAAATTTAGATGAAAATTTTGAAAATGAACAAGTAGATAATTAAATAGAAGAGAATAAAATAAAAAATATTGAAATAGAAAATATTGAAATTTTGATAAGTTTGTTTTGAAAAGATATAATTCATAGCCATTATCTTGGACATAACATACAAAATGAATTGATAAGTTTGTTAAGAAATGAAGTAAGAAGCAATATTATTAAAAAAGTTAAAGAAGTAAAATATTATTCAATCATACTTGATTGTACCCCCGATACAAGTCATCAAGGACAAATGTCTCTCATATTACGATGCATAAATATTACAATAAGTCCAATAAAATTAGAAGAATATTTTTTAGAGTTTATTAAAGTAGATGATACGAGTGAAAAAAATTTATTTGATAAACTTATAGATGTAATAAATAATCTTGAACTAGATATTAATGATGTACGATGACAAGAATATGATAATGGATTTAATATGAAAGGAAAACATCAAGGTGTACAAAAAAAGTTACTCAATATAAATCCTAGAGCATTTTACACACCATGTGGTTGTCATAATTTAAATTTAGTACTTTGTGATATGGCTAACTCTTGTCCCAAGACTATATCATTTTTTTGAATAGTACAACGTATATACTTATTATTTTCCTCTTCCACAAAACGATGAAAATTTTTATAAGATAATGTTCAAGGTTTAACTCTTAAGTCATTGTCACAAACACGTTGGGAAAGTCGTGTTGAAAGTGTTAAAGTAATAAGATTTCAAGCTCCAAGAATAAGAGATGCATTATTGCAATTAGCGGAAACTAATGAAAATCCTAAAACAAGAAGTGAAGTTAATTGTTTAGCAACATATGAGATTGAGAATTTTGAGTTCTTATTGGGCATGAGTATTTGGTATGATATTTTATTTTCCGTCAACTTAGTTAGTAAATATTTACAATCAAAAGACATGCATATTGATATTATTATAGATCAATTAAAAGGTCTAATTTCTTTTTTTGAAAAATAAAGAGAAAGTGGATTTACAAATGTTATGATTTTATCTAAAGAGATTGCATGTGAAATGGGTATAGAACCTATATTTCGTGAAAAATATAGAGTTCATAGAAAAAAATAATTTGATGAAAATGTTGATAATGAGGTAACAAAATCTATTGAAGAATCTTTTAGAATTGATTATTTTACATATATAATTGATCAAGCTATTTCTTCACTAAAGAGTAGATTTGAACAATTACAAAAGTACGAAAATATTTTTTATTTTTTATTTAACTTAGAAGAATTAAAATCATTGACTAATGATAGTTTAAAATAATATTGTTTGGATCTCGAATGTTCCTTAAAACACAAAAAATTTTCTGATATTGATGGCTTAAATTTATTTTTAGAACTAAATGCTTTAAAAGAAATTTTACAAACGAAAGAAAATACTCCAATTGAGATACTAAATTATATAAAAAAGTTATATTCTTTTCCAAATGCATGCATTGCTTATAGAATATTATTTACAATTCATGTAACACTTGCATTTGCGGAAAGAAGGTTTTCAAAATTAAAATTAATAAAATCTTACTTAAGATCGACTATGTCACAAGAAAGATTAACTAAATTAGTGATACTATCAATTGAAAAAGATATGGTAACAAAACTGGAATATAAAAACTTAATTAATACTTTTGCAACTCAAAAAGCAAGAAAAATTAATTTTAAATAAATAATATTAATACTAAACATAGAATGCCTCATTTAGAAGTATCGCTTTAGGCCCCAAATTGTCTTGAGCCACCCTTGTTTACTGGCACCCAACAAAACTCGGTAATTTTTGTAGTAGATGAAAGAAGTAATTAAAGAGGCAATTGATGTATTTGAAAAATCCAAGTTCTTTTGTTGTTGTTTTCACTTTTTAAAGAGGAATATGTGGGAGTTTTACATGAGATCAAATACATTTAAAATACAAGATAATTTGTAAAGAGATAAGATAAATACAAAGATAACTAGAATTCAAATAGAGGTAAGATAGATGTTGTAAACTCTTGGTTTATCACGCTTCCGCAAGCTGATGAGTCGAGGGAGAACTATGAGCTTGGCCCTAAGATACTGGAACCGGGTGGAAGAAAGACCCTTCGATTGTATGAATGTAATGAACATCAATTTCTTTCTTAATGACTTTGTCACGAATATAATGATAATCAACCTCAATATGTTTAGTGCGTGCATGAAACATAAGATTTGATGCCAAAGCAATTGAACTTATGTTCTTAGAGGAGTCATGGGAAGAAAAATCCAAAGATTTTTGAACAAGAAACGTAACCAAGAAATTTTAGTCGTTGTGTGAGCCAGTTAGCGATATTCAAATTCCGTACTTGAGCGTCAAACTGTGTTGTGCTTCTTAACACTCCATGAAATGGGACTAAGACCAAGGAAAATGCAAAACCCGCTGGTAGACCGTCTGTTGTATGAACAACTAGCATAGTCGGCATCTGAGTATGCTTCTAGCCGTAAAAGACCAGGTTGTAACAAAATTCCATGGTTAATCGTACCTTTTACATAACGTAAAATACGTTTAACCACAAGTTAATGTGTCGACATCAGTTGGTGCATAAATTGGTACACCTGTTTGACTAAAAAGGCAAGGTCCAGATGTGTGAGTGTAAGATTTTGCAATGAGCCAACAACACTTCTATAGTCAGCCAAATAGTCAAGGAGATGACCATCCTCAATACTCAGTTTAGTGCTAGTAGTATAAGACAAAGAACAAGATTTTGCTTCAGCCATGTGGGTGCGAGTAAATAGGTCCAGGGCATAACAGGTCTATGTCACAAATAAGTGACCTTTCGAAAATGTGGCCTCCAACCAAAGAAAATAGTGTAAAGTACCCCAAGTCCTTCATTGCAAAAAGTTTCCCCAAATTTGCGACAAGGTGTTGGAGATGTGATGAACTATTTCGGGTAAGAAAAATGTCGTCGACATAAATAAGGAGAAATATGATAATTCCATCACAATGATAAGTAAAAAGAGAGTAATCAGTCTTGAATTTCAAAAAATCCGAATCTTCAAGATAATCAGAAAATCGTTGAAACCATGCTCGTGTGGATTGTTTGAGTCCATAAAGAGATTTGTGCAAACAACAAACATGATTGGGAAAATAAGGATTCTCAAAACCCTTGGGTTGTCTCATAAATACTTCTTCCCAAAGTACCCAATGAAGGAATGCGTTTTGAACATCAAGCTGCCATAGAGGCTATTTACAGGAAATAACAATGGCAAGGACTGTTCCAATGGTTGTAGTGTACTTGATTATTGAGCTAAAAGTCTTTGTGTAATCCAAGCCCCGATCTTGATGAAAACCATTAGCGACAAGCCGTGATTTGAACCGTTCCATGGAACCATTTGATGTTCATTTAATTTTATAAACCCATTTATTTGACAAAATATCCATACCTGAAAAAGGTGGAACTAGAGACCAAGTTCCATTTTGTTGCAAGGTTGCAAATTCTGACCACATCTCCTTATGCCATTCTAGAATCTTATTTGCGGATGTGAAGGAGGAAGGTTCCACAGTATCATGAGTAAGATGGACATTAAAGGCATACTTCATATTTGGTTTTCGAGTCCTAACCAGGTTTTGGGTTGTCATTTGATATGTGTGAGAAGAAGGAATAGACAACATACCATTTGGACTTGGAGGGACCAATGAATCCACATCATTCGTAGCAAATCCAGAGATGTTAGAAGTAAGAGATAACTGATCAATAGATGTCCCAGCAATGGACTGATTTATGGGCAAGACATGAGTCATTGGAGATGAAATTGTCGAATGAGATGTAGCTAAGGGTGACTGAGGTAGAGACGGTTGTTATTGGAGGGTGGTCTAGTTCTACTATACTTGTGGCAAGGACGGACAAGAAGGAAATAAAATACTTGGGGAGATGTTATCCACGGTGGCAGTGAAATTAGGCTTACCAATGCCTAGTTTTAATGGAAAATATCATTCATACAAATTACATGATGAGATAAATAGACACGCCCAGTTGCACTATCAAGGCATCGATACCCCTGATGATTGAGTGAATAGCCCAAAAAAACACATTGTTTAGAATGGAATTCAAGCTTATTTTTATTGTAGGGACGAATATATGGATAACAAGCACACCCAAACACCCAAAGAAATGAATAATTAGGATATCGATAAAATAATCATTCATAGGGAAAGACATAACGTAATCCTTTGGTGGGAAGCCGATTAAGAAGATAGAGAGAAACATTGAAAGCTTCTACCCAGAAGTTGGATATTTCCGTTCAAACACGCCATTTTTGTTCAGGAGTGTGAGGACACGAGACCTGACGAGCAATACCATTGGTAATTGAGAAATTCTTAAACTGAGTTTTATTGTACTCACCCCCGCCATCCAATTGAATTGATTTAATTTTTCATGAGAACATATTTTCTACGGAAGCCCTAGACTGAAGAAAGTATGTAAAAGTCTCATGTTTAAATCTCACCGGAAAAATCCATCAATATCGGAAAAAATCATCAATAAACAAAAGATAATATTTGGAACCCTTTATTGAATAATTTGATGATGTCAAAAAATCAGTGTGTACAGGTTCGAAAGGATAAAAAGCAATAGACTCAGATAACTGAAAAGGGAAACAACAATTCTTTCCTAAATAATATGAAACACAAAAATCAATGTCTTTAACGAAACCACGTAAAGGGAAATTTGGAGCGGAGCAAGCCGCTATAAAATTAGAAAAGATGGATGGCCTAAACGTTGAAGCCAAATGGACAAAGACACCCATTCACCAATAAGTGCAAAAGGCAGTAGATTTTGACGTTGAATTTGGTGTTAGAGTCTCATTAGATATAGCCCATTTTCACTCTTGTCGTGGAAAAGCATCTTCCCCTTCTGGACGTCCTTCACAAAGAAACAATCAGTAGTGAAAATAAAATAACAATTATTACCACGGAAAAACTGATGTACGGAGAATAGATTAATAGAAACATTAGAAAAATGTAAAACATGGTTCATGTAAAAAAGAGTGGAGTCATGATGAAGCATTGAAGAACCTATATTACAAATGGCCAAACTTGTGTCATTTCCAACTATTACTCTATCGGTGCCGTCATATGAATTTTGTAGGGAAAGATCAGAAAGTTTCGGAGTAACATGAGGGGAGGCACCACTATCCGTGATCCATGTTTGTTCATTTAAAGGGTTGGAATAGTTATCCACCATAACGGCAAGGTGTTTCGTTGGAATGTGACCCCTTATAAGCTTGGTTCATTCGTTGATAGCAATCAATGGCAATGTGACATTGGCTACCACATATCTTTCATGTCATGTTACTAGAAGAAGCCTTCGAATTGTACCCAGAAGAAGGGGAAGAATTTTTTGAATTGTATGCAAAAGAGCCATTGTCGGGTTTCGAAGTGTTACTAGTAGGCATAGGGGAACTTTTGTCATGAAATCGTGCATTTTGAAAGTTGAATTTTTGTAGTAATTGTTATGTTGGCACATAGAGAGCCAAATTGGAGGAATCAAGAAGTGCAAAATTGTGGTCCTCACGTCGTATTTCAGCACTGAGAAGAAGACCAATAAGGTCATCTAATGTTATAGTAGATTCACGAGCCTGGATAGAATTTACTGTAGCTTTATATATGGGTTCGACACCATTGAGAATGAGTGTAACAAAATCATCATCGTCAACAAGTTTTCCTGAAAGAGTTAAATTATCAGTGACACCATTTAGCTTGTCAATATAGTCGGAGATCGACATATTCCCTCGTTTGGTAGTTTGAAGTTGATTCTTTAGTTGTATGATGTGGGCGCGAGATTGAGAAGTATACATTTTATCTAGCGATTTCCAAACATCATGAGCGGTGGAAAGGCGAGCCACGGTGGACAACACAGTGCGTGTGAGGGTGGCATTAATCCAACTTAGCAAAGACTAATCTTGTTGCTACCAGTTAACATAAAATGGATTAACAGTGTTGCTTAACTTTCCATCGATGCCTTCCAAAAATATAGTAGGACAAGGTTTTGTTCCATTAACATAGCCAAACAGGTCCATGCTTTTGAGTAGAGGAGTAAACTAAGCAAGCCATAAGACAGTTGGTCTTATCAAGATTGATGGAGACGAGGTGTGAAATATTGGGAGAGTCGGAAGAGGCAGAGGTGGTAAAGGCCACGAAGACTCAAAAAAAAAATGTCGTGAGACTATAACTTTGATACCATGAAAGAAATAATCAAAAAGGCAATTGATGTACTTGGAAAACCCAAGTTCTTCTGTTGATGTATTCACTTTTTAAAAAGGAATATGCAGGAATTTTATATGAGATCAAATACATTAAAATACAAGATAAGTTGTAAAGAGATAAAATAAATACAAGGAAAACTAGAATTCAAATAGAGGTAAGATAAATGCTATGACATCTTAGTTTATCAGTAGATAACTGAACCTGATCAGAGTATGGTAGAATATAAATTCAACTATATTGGGAATGTTCATAGAAAAATCAAACCACGGAGAGAGAGAGAGAGAGAGAGAGAGAGAGAGAGAAGTACGTTAGACTGATGGCGAGGTAGGGAGAAGAAAATCAAAGTAATCTCAACAATTTTGCAGAGGCTTTCATGGAGATGGGAAACATGTATGGTATTACCTATAAAACATTAAAGATTGGTGATTAAGAGTGTGTGCGTTGAAATAATTTTCTTATGCTCCATTAAAGTAATTCAATTATGAGCAATTGAAACATTTTTAGGCTAGGGTCCTCCAATGTGTCTACTCATTGGGCTACAACAATAGTTATCGAGATTTTTGCCCATGAGAAATAGTTCTATTATTCTTCGCCACGAGCCATCTTGTCCTATAATTGTATCATGTCCTTTACTAGTAGTATAAAAAAAAGGTCATATCCAACGAACAAAACTCATCTCTATAGTATACTTTAAGAAATATAAATGGTAGATAATCTTAATATCATTTTAAATAGGGTCAGTGCCAGACTCAAATTAAGTATCAATATTGTGGACATTTAAGATAAAGAAATTTCTAAAACAACTATATAGAAGATAACCTCTGTCTACAACTTCCTTTTTCCATGTTAACAACCTTGCATAAAGTAATTTGCATAACTTCACCACCACAATATTGGTAAAATGATTTTGTTAATGGGCAGTGGACTAAATGTAATCTAATCTCTGAGTGAGCAATTATTCAAGGGCCATTATTACATTCACTTGATTTGAGATTAAATCCCACCTTAATATGAGACAAGACCTCAGCCATCCTCAATGGCTCGAAAGGCTTTATGTGTAATTCTAACCCTATAAATATGGGCAATCTTCATAATTCAATATACAACACAACAATATAATCAGATTGAAGTAAAATCCCTTTTGAAATTATGTCGGTGAATATATGACTTATAAGCCGAAGCATATAATTATTGTACTTTTTTTTAATCTCTTTCATATATCCCATCTCTTCCTTTCCAAAATTTATAATGGTATTAAAATGGGTGATTATGATTGCCCAAATTCTTTCGCCCCTTTCACTTTATTGGTGATCAGCATCTTCAATGCCAATCATGCTCTTATGATAAATAAAATCAACTCTAGCGTCACTCTTGTTGACAGGAATTTTTTTGTTCAATCAATTTCAAGAAAATTTCTGTGAAACAAAATACCAAGTATTGTCTATTTTTTTGCATCAAATATGAAAATTTGTTTTTCAAGAAGCATTGCACTGTCGTTGATTTTTTTTCTCCCGGGGCTAGCGATACATGAAGATTGTCACTGATGTAGAATAAGTCATAGTAGATTATTTGGAGCGTAAAAACCGTCGAGCCTTTAAAGCGCAAAGGAAGACGACTAAATAAAGTGGACTTAAGACTTAGAAGAATATTCTAGATTATTAGTTACCTAATTCATGTCAACTATCTTAAATAATATTCGACATGTGTTTTTTGTTAGAGTGAGCTATTTTTGTATTAAACTTTCTTATCTTTATTACACTTATCTTTTATTTGTTTTTAGTAATTTCCTTATAATCAGGGCTTCAATTCCATTTAGGAATATCTAGAGATTTGTGCATGCCTATAAATAGCCCTGATGTACTAAGAGTTTATTCATTCAATCAATAATATCTCAGTTTTCTCTTACCTTCTATATGGATTTAGAGTTGTTCTTGTTCTTTACACTTAGAAATGGTGATTTTCTTATGTCATGTTGATGTTGCGTCAATCAGAATTAGAGTCTTGGCTAACGTTGTGTGATAGCTAACAATCTTCCTAATGACGGTGATCATGTGGAAGTGGCTCTCTTGAAAGCCGAATTCTTGGATTTCAAATGACAAAAACAAGAGTAATTTAAGCAATTCCAAGAATCCTTGCAAGCACTGTAGGACATGGTTACTCAGTTGACGGTGGATCCAAACTAAAATGATCGAGAAAAGGCTGAACGACGATAGAGCTCGTGTTTAACCTAGTTTAGATTGTATTCGTGTCTACCCTACGAGACAGAACATACATGGTGGTGCTTTTAGAATAACACCCATTGCAAATTCTAGCGATGAAAATGATGATTATTTGCTGGATAACGCTAAAAATTATAGAGATCCTACCCGTGAGTCTAGGTATTTTCAAATGAAGGTTGCCCAACAGTTTTAATGGTAATCTTCATATTGAGGATTCCCTTGACTGGTTTGTAGAGGTGGAGTGATTCTTCGATTATATGGCGAAAGCCAAGAAAGGGAAATTAGTGGCTTGCAAATTAAAAGGAGGGGCTTCTTCTTGGTGGGAATAGATCCAGCTTTCTTGTACCAGTGAGGGCCAGTATCCAATACATGCCTTATCGAAGATGAAGAGGTTGCTAAGATTGAGGTTTTTACCTCCAGATTATGTGCAGATCCTATCTCTGTAATATCAAGATTGCAAGCAAGGCAACATACCTGCTCAAGCATATAAAGAGGACTTCCAAAGGCTTTATTTTCACAATAACTTGAATGAGACCAAGTCCTAGAAGATTGCTCAGTTTGTTAGGGGATTGGGTTTCGTCATTCAGGACAGTTTCTTAAAAAACTTTGTTTTCTTTGATGAAACTTCTCTTTTTTTGTTTGATTGGCTGGCAGTTAGCATCCACACTTAATTTATGAACAATCACTCTGGGATCGATTCCAGGAATAATTTCTTGTTTTTATGTAAAGATGTCGGAGTTATGCCTCAAGAATGCAACAAGCTTGTCTTTGATCTCCGCCATTAGCTTAGAACTGACAAAGAATTTATGATCAGGATTCTTGTCGACCTGGACTGGTTTCAACTCTTCTGATGGGGTAAGCCTAATATCTACCTCGTCCCTTATATTGAGGTCATCCACTTGAACAAAATCCAATTTTTTCTGCTTCATAGAGGTCATGTAACATTCTCTGGCCACCCTATGGTCCCCTTTGACCATACTAACTCCATTTTTGGCAGGGAACTTCATCACCAAGTGATAGGCAAAAGGGATGGCCTTGAGTGAATTCAAAGAAGGTCTTCCTAAGATCACGTTGTAGGTTGAGGGTGCATTGACAACCAGAACCTTCACAGTGGTCGTAGTTTGACATAGAGGTTCTCCTAGGGTTAGGACTAGTTGAACATATCCCGGCGTATACACCAAGAAACCTACCAAATGCTATTTAATAGTTGGAGATGTTCTCTATTAATTCCAAGCTTGTCGAATGCACCAGAGTAAATAATATCAACCAAGTTCCCCTTATCAATGAGAACTCCATAGATATTCTTGTTAGCACTAGGTCAACATCTGAGAATGTTATGTCCATGTTAAGGCGTGGAACCTTCAACACAGTGTGGACTTCGGGGAGGTCTTTAGAGTAGTTCTTTCAGACATATGCCTTCTTGGGCGAGCTAGATTACCCCCTCTTGCGAATCCTCCAAAGATTACCCTGATTTTCTCAATAGCTTGTTGGTGTTGTTTCCTAACTTGGGGTTGTTTCTAATGGTTGTTAGCTCAGTCTCCATCTTTCCGAGCTACAAATGCTAGAGCTGCCCCCTCTGTATAAGGAACTCGATTTTCTTTTTCAGTTGGATATGATCATCTGTATCATGACCATGATCTTTATGAAAGTGACAATACTTGTTACGATCACCTATGCTACTGAGGTGTTCAATGGAGTGTATCTTGTAGGGGTAACTCTTGGAATTTGGGTTTTAAGGACCCAGGTCCTTCACGTTACCATTCCTCTTGGGAGAATGGTCTTGATCTTTCCTGGGATTGGTCTCCTTTCTCTTCTTCTCCCTATGCTAATCTGATGTGGCTGAAGAGCCTCATCTGGCACAAAGGACCTCATCTCCATTTATGTACTTTTCAGCTTTAGCCAGCACGTCTGCCATGCTGATGTGCGGATTCTTGGAAACATAGAAAAGGAACTTGGAGGGTTGAAGTCCAGCGATGAACGTTGTTAGGGGGATTTTAAAATCCAAGTCTTCCACCTAAAGGGACTCCTGGTTGAACCTCTACACATATTTTCTTAGCTACTCGTCTGGTTTCTGTTTGATACTAAGAAGTTAAGAGGTCGTTTTGAGATGGGTTCTCTACCAATGAAATGCGATACAAACTACATAGATGATTCCTTGAACGAGGAGATAGAAAATGGTCACAATTTATTATACCAAGATAGGGCTGAACCTTTAAAGGTGATGGCGAATGCTCTGCAAATGTCTTGATAATCGTGCAATTCCATCTAGTTTTTGTAGGTGTTGAGTTTATTAAATGGGTCCTTAGTCCCATCAAAGGTTTCGATCTAGGGCATCTTGAATTTCATTGGGATAGTGAAATTTTGGATTTTCGGAGTGAATGAAAATTCTATCTGTTGGAGTCCTTCATTGTGACAAGAGCTCGGTTCTTCACTATGTATTTCACGTTGCCCAACTAGTTCTAGAATTTCCTAATATGCTCATCCCAATACTAATTCAAGGGATTTTGAAGGCAATGCTAATGCCTTCTTCCACCTTCAACTCTGTTTTGAACCTTGTCCTCCTACTCATTTTGAGCTTGGCATTGGCAAGCATTTTCCCTTGAGTGGCTTTGGTGTTCCTCCTCAGTTACCCCATTGAGGGGTTGTTGATGGGGTGGAGGATTTTGAGGAGGCTAAACTTGTTGGGGCTGTTGGGCTATGAGTAAGGCAATGATTTATTGGTTTTGCCTAAGAAGACATATCATGGTCTGTTGGTAGGTCTTTGGCTCTAGTGCTGGAAACGGATTCATAGGAGGAATCGGTGGAGCTAGTAAAGGTGGTACTCGCTATTAATTTTTTGGGATTTTTGCTCATACTTCTAGTTAATACTATCAATAAGCTAGTTGTGATGAGAAATGGCGGAGAACATTGGCAATCGTCCCCACACACGACGCTAAACTGATGATGCAGAAATTGAGAAGTATGAGATGTGGAGGCTGAAGAGTTTCTAGTAGTGTAGGCCCACTAGATGTAGGTATGGGAATATAAAAATTATCAAGAAAACGAGGAAAATATGTGATTCACTAAGTTGAAGAAATAGGCTAGTCCGTTCTAATGGAGTCTCTTACTCTCTGGTTTATATTACATGGAGAAGAATAAGGCGGTTAAAATTCTTAGTAAAAAATATCTAATTGTCCTTCTCACTAGGGGCCAGGTTTTTTTTATATACCCCTAGCCTAAAATGGTCCCCAGTCATCATTGGGTGGTCCCCTAAATGTTAGGATTACATAAATGAATATTTGTCTGTTAAATATTATTCTCCCTAGGTATGACTTGACTTTTTAGAAATTGATGACATTGCATTGCTGAGTCTTTTTAGATAAGATGAAGATAGATAATCCTCCTTCAGGCTCGTTAGGCTCTCTAAAGTGCGTTGTGGGTCGTTTTCTTTATTGTGCGTTGTGGGTCGTTTTCTTTGTTGGGCCAACCTGGCCTTGGCCAAGAGTGACCCTTTTCTGATGGTTGGGGTAGGGCTTAACCATGGGTCGTTTTCCTCTGGTTAACTTGGCAAGCCCAGCTTTATTTGGCTGGATTATATTAAACAACCTAATATACTATAATTATAATTTGAATGTGATTGAAATTTTCAATTTAGTCATAGGCATATTTGGTAGGTTTTAGCATTTAATTCTAGGATTTTTTGAGTGGTGACTGTTAGATCATGATCTAACGGCTCACATGAAAAGCATCTACTTAAGGCTATGGTGCAGAGTTTCTATGATCGCGCTACTATATGTCATGACCATTTATATGCATATTATGACATTAGTTTTTGGTAAGATGGATGGATAAATGTTGATTCATTCCAGGATTTGGATTAGGGAAAACAATGTTGGTCAGTAAAGAGGGAGAAAGGGGAGAATCGACTCCATTGATGCAAAGCAATGGAAAGATTCTTCCCCATGGATGCAAAATAATGGAATGATTCTTCTCCATGTATGCAAGATAATGGAAGAAGCAAGTGAGAGGAGGGAAGATTTTGGTAGTGAGGGAGAGAGAGAGAACTGAGAAACAAGGATGTCGTGTCTCAAGGGAGGGGCTTTAATTATGAGTGAGAGAGAGAGACCCACGTGATTGAGAGAGAGAAAAATGGGATCATATATTTTATATTTGCTATTTTGACTAAATTATCCTTGAGATTCGCAAGTTGTGTATAACTCGAAAAAAATGAGTCGGCTCTTTAATAGCTTGGACTTGGTACGACTCTACTCAACTTGGATACAGTGCAAGCATAAAAATTTATTTAGCTTCAGATCGTTTATAATATGAGCGAGTTTGAGCAAATCAAGCATGAACTGCTCGGTTCGTTTAACAACTCTATCAAACCCAAACCTAGAATGACCCAAAATTGCAAGAATAGTCATGCCTTGCACTTTTGCTTCTCATGTTTGAATGATGTTCATTTCATGCACAAGTCTCTATTTTGAATTCACTCTATGCCTTTTTATGTTTGCATGATGTTTGTTCCATTTTTTTTATGCACACATTTAATTCTTACATATTTGTAGAATGTTCATTCGGAGCACATTTTCTCCCTAATTATAATTCAAGCAAGATTTTATCAAGCACTCATAATTTCGACAAGGCTTTTTAGCGGTGTCCTTAGCAAATTCCGCAGTGTGTCATTCCGTGAAATTTTGTTGATGCAATCTTGGCATAGTCTCGACAACCATTACATCCTTTAGTTTTTTTTTTTTTTTTGCAAAAATATAAATTTAAATTAAGAGAAAAGAGGATTACAAAAGTATAATCAAGCACCAAGGCTCGATTCACGTCCAAAGGCCTTACAAGGTAATTCTCAACCTAGACAACTAGACTATCTATGTGTATATCATAGAGAACAAGTATACGAACAAACAAAAGAAGACATTTTCACCTGAAAACTTTCATACGAGAATTTTGCTCCATTACATTCTTTAGTTAAAGTTGAAAGCTTCTTCCATATTTTTGTGTACCAATTTAAGGGAGAGTGTTAATTAAAGATCTGCGATTGTCCGTGATTGATGGACAATTGAAGGGAGAAGATTCCTTGAATCTTACCTTAATATGGTTCATGACATTAGTCATCATCACTAATGTTTGGAAGACTCCATGCTAAGTCTTCGCCAATAAATATGGTTTTCTTTATGTCTCAAACCCACAAGACAACAATATAACTACAATATCAATAGAAGCTAAAGCTTTTCTGGACATTGTGTTTGTGGATGTGGTTTTTATATGCCAAATTATGTAAATTTGTGTATTTTTTTTTTCTCTTATTCATAACTCTAATCTCTACTCACCAAAAATTTATCATTCTCAACCCTTTGAATTTATTATCAAAAAATTGTGGATAGGTACCATATAAATTATTTATTTGTGGCAAAATACCATGCGAAAATTCTGTTGTAAATAAGTACTCCTAATTGTAAATGTCTTATATCTAGATACACATTGACAGTTTTTTTAAATATTTCCTTTACCTAAATGCCATTTTTCATAATTCATGGACAATGTTTTTAGGCAATTACCTTGTTTGTGGGATTTGATTTTATTATATCAATAGATTCCTATTTTAATGGACGAGGGCATTTAAATTTTGAACGACTTCTTCCTATTCAACATCTGGTTTTCTATCTAAACCACTATCGATTTTTTCACCAATCAACAATATCATCATATATTATCACTGTGATTTTCATCGTTCCATTAAGGAAATCCTATTCAGATATTTTTATGAGTATTGTTTCACAGACGTTTCAACGAATTTGTGATTTTACAGTCGAATAACAATATCATGTTTAGGTATATATGTTCTATGTTAATGTGACATTGTCCAGTGTGTTGTTACACTGTGACATAGTGTTTGTTATAGTGTGACAAGCAGTGTTGAATACAATTAACTCATTATTTTTTCGTCACATTGTAATGTCATACTGTGTCAAACATATCATTTAGTTTGTGAAGCAATCAGACAAAATGCACATTATTTGTCACATTGTGACAAATAGAGTAGTGTCCAGCGTGTTGTTACACTGTGTTCTATATTTGTCGTTGTAGAATATAAACATGTTTTTTCAAAACCCTCCTTTTCGAGATGATGAAATCGGTAGAGAGGATTTTTTGAATTTTAAATCTTTTCCTAAATGCCCGTTTTGATTTAGGGGGCGAATGCTCTCTTTGAAGATTAAATTTTGAAAAAAAGATCATCCCCTTGATTCTCGTAAAATGCTTCCATTAATGGAGGAGCATCCTTATCACAAAAGAGTGTATACAAGGTTATAACTGTCTTTTTCACTATTAGATGAACTTTTTTTCAAAACATTTTTTAGAGAGGATTTTTTCACAAATAAGTGTCTTACGATGTATTGGCCTTCAAAAAACTGATTTATTATTACTTGTTAAGGGTTCAATCTAAGGGCCCTCAAAAGGCTTATGCCCCGACCAGATAGTTTATCCATTAAAATTATCACCACAATTTTTTTATGAAGGTGGTCAATATACATTGCTACAATAGAGTAGACGTGAGAAACGGAGAAGACTATATCATACAGTGGCCAAAAAGGGGTTGGTGGTGGCCAGGGGAGAAGTAAGGGAGGTGAGTGGAGGTGAAAGACTTGTCTAAGAAAGAAAGGAGAAATAATTAATTATGCAGTAGTACAGGAACTTAGTGTTAATTGCATATCATCCCTTCAACTGTTATTGGGTTAACTTTTGATGCTTATAAATAAAGTGAAAATTATATCAGATGTAATAATTTTACGAAAAAGTCTAAAAACCCTTTATTTTTGTTCGAATTTTTTTTGTGCGTCAATTTATTCCACAAACCACCACACAACCCACTCCTAACCAACACCACCCTGCCCCCTGCCTACCTCTACTAACCCGCCACCCCAAACTTAAGGCCAAGACCACCAGAACCCCCTCATTTCCCACTATAATCCAACCCTAGCAATTTCTTGTCCTCCCCCAAATAGGGCACCTTGTATTCTAGTGGTATCAACCATACTACACTTTTTGTAGTATAGATTGTTTTCACCTAACTTGTATTTCACAAAACCCCCTTAAAATGGTGATGGCAGTGGAAGTCCTTGACGAAATTTTCAGAAAGCAATTAAGGGGGAGGTTTAGACAAGTTAATGCTTGACACCCATCAAAAGTTTGGAATATACAAAACCTGAAATATTTCACTATATTCATTGTTATATGTGAATGTGTGTGTGTGTGCAGAGAGAGAGTTGATTAAATAGTACAAATCAACAATAAAACATAACTACATGTGCACGAGAAATTGTGAAAATAGCTACACTCCTAGGCTAATATTACTATTGACGATGCTAAAAGTTACATCTGAAGCTAACTTATTCAAAGAAGCCATCTCAAATGTTTTGTTCGGATCAATTTTAGGGTCTTGTGGTTCCAATTTATCCACCTTAAGAGAGCTCAACTAGTATAACCTCAATTATGAATAGCTACAATATTCAAACTTTTTTTTTGGGGGGGGGGGGGGGGGGGGGGGGGGGGGGGGTGAGGAGAGGAACAAAGATATAGAGAATGGTCCTCCACAAGAGTCAACGTACATGAGAGAGCAATCATCAGAATAACCATTACTCCAAGATAATACGCATCCCCAATTGTAGCTATACTCCCCAATAAATTAGTTGATTGACCTTCACATCACTGCCTCAGCTAAGACTCTGTGCCTATAAATTGTAAACTCTCCTACACATGGGGGCAGATTTCATTTACACCACCTTAAGCATACTCTTACTCTCTCTCCTACTATCTTGTACTCTCTTATTAATAAAGTTATCCGGCCACTGTTGCCGCCTTTAGTGGTTAGGTCTCCCAGACCCAACCACTCAATCTCTGTCTCTTATTATTGATTGTTTTATTAATTGTTTCATTATTTACTTTACACCACACACTCGACTGATTTGATCGTGCATAGTAAACTTGTGCATCATCAATATTTTTTGCTTTTATCTAGGACTTTATGGCAAAATTTGATGAAAGCTAAATTATTACTTTATCTATTGTTTTGAGCAAAAACTTGTTTCTTCAATTTTACGTGTCTTGGTTATAGACAGATTTTGTTAGATTTGCACTAATTCATAAGTATGAGGAGTCAAATGCAAACCTTAATAGTTAATTTCAAGGAGTTCTATAAAAATACCACAACAAGAAAAACAGTGTTTGATAACAAGATTAAGGCTATTCAGGAGATAAGGTTATCTAACTGATCAAGGGCAACACTTAAAAAAATGAACTCCATTGGTGGTCTTTTCTTTGTCACATAATCCTTCAAAACAACGGATGCTCCGGTGCTCCATGCGCAATTCGCGCCCTAAGAGCGAATTCTTTGTAAATTGGTACTCTCATTTTACGAAGTTCGCAAATTCAAAATTTTAATTTACAAATTCGCTTTCTTACTATATATGCTTACTTATTATTAATTAAATTTTCATTTGAAAAATATTGACTTATATATAAAGATACATATCAAACTAAAATGATATTTATAACCAATAATTATTATTTCATGACCTTATAATCAATACATATTTAAAAATTAAATAGTTTTCTAAATAGTTGTGCATAAAATTTAATTTTTTATATTTTATTTTCATTAACTTTTATAGGTGAATGTTTGTTTTGATGCATATAATCTAACGCTCTCAAGGCGCGCCCCCACTATCAAATATTTTTAAATTTTGTCACTTTTGCACTCCCGCTCTCACTTTCACTTCCACTTCCACTCCCACTCCCACTCTTGCTCAATGTGATCTAGGGTCTTCCCAACATTCTTTGATAAGGATTATCACTAACATTTCAAAATTTGTCAGTGGACCACCTACAATTTGAGTAAACATAAGGGGTGTGAGCATAATTTTCTGAAATATTTTTTGCTTCATCAATATTCCATGTATGACTACTGGGTTTAGTTAAAAGAAGATTGTTGTACCCATAGAAGTTTCAATATTTTAAGGTTAAATTATAATTTTTTTTAGATATAAGTTGTAACTCTAAATGACTCAACCGACAATCAATCATAATATTTTGTAATCGATTATAAAAATTATAATTTTTATAAATCAAGAGGTACACTTAAAGATCAAGTTATAATACAAAAAGAAATTATAATTAAATAAAATAATTCATGATTTATCACAATATCTTATAATCGATAATGACTTACCTCCAGTAGTTATAACTCTAGTTTTACAAAATGTAATTTAATTTTAAAAAATAATAATTTTTGTACTCCACCCCTGTCCCGTTAGTTATTATGGGTAAGTACATCAAGCTTTCCCCGCCAAAATTGATATATTATTATGTGGTGCACCAAAAGGCACTTGTGTATTTTCATGGGTCACATTATCCTCATCCAAGTATATCCAACCAATCCAGACCAAAGAAATCCAAACCCCTCAAAAAAAATATGTACCAAACGAGAAACACAGAAAGATTTAGAAAAAGACATGTTTGATGCCTGAATTCATCTCTCTCATATCCCATTACATCTGATCTGTTGTTCTCTCTCTCTCATGGAAACCATTCTCTCTCCTCACTCTTTCTGTCCTCTCTTCAATCCCAAAACTTCATCTTCAAGGGCCCTTCTCTCTCCTTCCCTCCAACCCAGATCAAATTCACTTCCTCAGACCAAACCCATTTGTTCTATCCAAAATCAGAAACATTTTCAGTCAGTTAAACAATTTTTTTCAACATCCACTAGTTGGGTTTCTCATGTTCACCATGGATTAGCAGCTCTAGCCATCTCTCTGGCACTCAACTTTTGCCCATTATTGCCTAGTGGTTCTGCACTAGCATCTGAATTCGATGTACTAAACGACGGTCCACCTCAAGAATCGTATGTGGTTGATGATGCGGGTGTGCTCAGTAGAGTGACAAAATCTGACTTGAAGCGGTTGTTAAGAGATTTGGAGTCGAGAAAGAACCTCCACATAGATTTCATCACTGTTCGCAAGCTTACTGTAAGCTCATTCTATTCCAAGTGTTTGTCATAATGTTAAAGTATTTACTCAATACAAAACTGAACATTTTTGCGTTAGTAATTTTAATCTGTGATTGGAAGTTACATGTTATAGTACTTTAAATGCATTGTACAATCAAATACTGTATTAGTTCTTTGGACGATGCCCTTATGATGTAATAGAAAATGCAGTTAGTTTGTTTTTAAGGTATAGATTGATAATGTTTTTTTAACAATCTTTCTAATCAGTAAAAGATTTTTTTTGAATGGATTCTAATCAGTAAAATTTTTTTTTTGTTTTCGAACGAATTCTTTTACTAATTCTAATCAGTTAAAAATAACAGTTACAAAGGAAGCATGTCGTTTAAAATGAAAATAAAAGACCTGAAAACATATTTGATGGCTATTTTCCAGAGTAACTTATATCATTTCAATACATAATGAATACAATTATATTTGTTTATGTTAAAGGTGCAGTTATATTTTGGAAAATAAAGCAAATCCGGACAAAAATAAAGGCAAAACTTATTCGCTTTAAGGAAAAAAGTACTTGTTTGTACACAAAGACAGTGCTAGTTTTTTGCTCTCTTGTTTAAAAATAGAAAATTGCAAAAAAATTGTTGAAAAATTGTTGAAAAATGGTGCCTAAGCCATAACAATTCAATGACAGTGTTGGATGTTCATAAATTTTATCTAAAAGATAAGGAGAAGCTTAGGAACTTCTCTATAACTACTGGAGTTTAGGAATGCAATTATGCAAATTTGTGGTGTTCACAGGGGATGTGAAAATTGTTTATGTTCTTTATTGTAGAGCAAAGCAGATGCTTTTGAGTATGCTGATCAAGTTTTGGAGCGATGGTATCCCACAGTTGAAGAAGGCAGCAATAAGGGCATAGTTGTGCTTGTTACCAGTCAAAAAGAAGGGGCAGTCACTGGTGGACCTGCATTTGTCCAGGCTGTTGGTGATAGTATTCTTGATGCCACCGTAGCAGAAAACCTTCCTGGTAACTGGATTCTTCTTTTTTCCTTCCTTCCAGTTGCCTTTGAAGGGAAATTTTCTGTCAACTAAATTGTGTTTTGACTGCCTGAAACCAATGATGGTTTTTTTTTTTCCTGCTAATATAATATGTGGAATGAAATGAAATGCAAGAGAGCAGAGAATATATCAAGGAGCAGCATCAAACAATGCATGGAAGTTGCATTAACCATTGTCGATGGACAAATCCTGAGATAAGAGTCCACTGTGATAGTTTTAGCATACATAATGCTTTTGGCTTTGCAGTCATGATTTTTATTGGCTACGAAAGGAAACCCTTCTATTTCTTAAATCATAGTTTGAAAGTTCCTATATGTATATAATGTGGCTGTTACATCAACAACTACCCAAAAAATCAGGGATTGAAAAAAAAAAAGACAACTCAACTAACAAGAACAAAACAAAAGACTAATTAAGAGGACCAAAAAAAAGGACAACCCAACTGAGAAAAACAAAACAAAAGACTAACCAAGATGCACAGAACAAAATCAGGCAAAAATTTCTGTCCTGCATGGTTTTGGTAACACATATGCTCTGAACACTATAGATAAATCGGTTGTTTGTGTTGAACCCTGATCGTGCTTGCCATGCCAACTTAAAGTTGAAACTTGTTAGTTTCTTTGAAGCTATTCGATATGCTTTGGAACATTGCAAGTGTCAAAGCTAGGGCCCTTTAGAGTGGCAATCTATGCAAAATGGACTCCGCAACAACTTTGTAGAAAATAATGAAATAAATAAAATCAAGGAACTTATATCCAGGGGCGGAGCTACATGTATTGGTGTGGGGGCAACTGCCCCCACTGACTTTTGAGGGGTTAACTATATAAATTGATATGACAACAAAGTTATGTTCAATTTATCTCATTGCCCCCCCTAAATTTTTTGAAAATTTAAATAGTGGCCCTAGTCTTTTTTGTCTTCAATAAGTTAGTGGTTCATTTGTTCTCCTAATCTACTAAGACAAGTGTTTTTTTATTAAAATAAGTAGTAAAAAGGATGTGTGATTCTTTAACTCATTATATATATTAGCCAAATACAATATGTCTCTTATTTAATACAATTTCTCTTCTTTTTTTTTAATATTATTGTATAATAACATACGAATAGATGCAAATGATAAGTTATGCACATTTATGCCCTTCCATATCAATTTCTCAACAAGATTTAAAAATTACTTACAAATTTATCATAAAATTGATTAATTATAGACATTCTTGAGATTTAAAACAACATAACCCTTCTAAAAATATTAATTTCTAAATAAGGTTAAAAGGAAATTGCTTAGAATTTTATCATAGAATTGATTAGTTATAGACGATTTTTGAGATTTTAAACAATATCGTTGTGTTTCTCTTTAATATATGATTGAGTTGAAATTTGTCACTAAAAAAATTATTGTTCTTGTTATTCATATTTTGTTAAATTCTGAATTGATTTATTTTTATATAAATTATGTTAATATGTTACTCATAGTTGAACTTTAAAAAAAAATTCTGCAAAATTTATTAATCCTTATTATTGGAGGTGGGGGAGAATTTTTTATACCAATTGATTAATCTTATTCGTTTATAATTTTGCCCCCACTAAAACATAATCCTGGCTCCGCCCCTGCTTATATCAACATATGTTCTTCGGGATAAGCCAATATATTTTACTAAATCAATAGCCATATCTATACTCTGAAGATGCTAGAAGGAAAGTCATCAGGGAAGCAGAGGTCAAATTTTGAGAGATTGTCCAGGTGAGGGCCTTTTTCCTTTTTTGTTTTTAGAAATTGATGATTGTATTTCATTTTAGCATCATTTCTAAACCCGTCTGATGCATCTGGTTAAGAGTAATTATTGGGTCCTGAGCCTTTGTATATCCTTTGCAACCCATTGGGGAGATACTCTTATTTAAACTGGCTTTGGACCCCTAATTTATGCTACGCCAGTATTTGAAGCCTTCTGCTATTTTTGTCTTATTAGCTGCATGATATTACCTAAAGCTTGAGAAATTAATCAGAAGTTTTAAATATCAATATCCCATTTAACTGAGTTTGCGGTAAGTTATATCAAACCAATTGTTGGATTTTGCTAACTCAGTGCATGAACAAATTCTGAAAACCAATATTATCCATAATAAGGTGCCCATTTCTACTGTGGGTTGAAAAGAAAGGATCCATAAATTTACATTATATATCTGTTTCTTGGTTTTGACTACGTTACCCCCAAAAAAAAATTGGTTCCGCTACCACTGACCAATTTTTAGGGTATTTATATCACCTTTTGGGTGAAGATTACCAACTTTTGGGGTACACTCACTTTTTTGGATTCACTTACCATTTTTTTGGGTAGAGTTTTTCACTTTTTAGGATGGAACTAGCTACTTTTGGGGGCATTTTTAATGTTTTGGTACAGTAACAAATTTTTTTTTTTGGTATCGTAGTGTTTCCTCGGTCTCTTTGTCCAATGTTACATATTTACAAAAGAAAGAAAGAACTGTATATTTAAATTATGGTCTCTATTGTGAAAAATTAGCATTCAAATTCTAAGGGGACATCTTGGTACCAAGTTGAGGGATAACATAATGGACACAATTAGACTACCTTGAACTTAGCTACTCTATTAGGAGTATTTCTTATGAGAGTTTGTTTAAAGGAATTCGACTGATATGTCACTATTGGATGGACAAGTGCTCACCATGCATATGATTGCTGCTACTGTTCGCCAGTTTGAATAATTATTTTTTGAGATGCCGACAAAATTAGACAATCTCCAGAAGCAAAGCTTTAGATTATTTCCTCAATCATGTGCACCCTTAAAATTTTGTTTAAGGATGTTGCAATAGTGGATTATCCAATTATTTGGTTTCAAATTGGCAGTCTTGGCTACGGAGGAAAAGTACAATGAAGCAGTTTTTAGCAGTGCTAAAAGGCTAGTTGCTGCCATTGATGGGCTTCCTGATCCTGGTGGACCTCTGTCAAAGGACAACAAACGAGAATCCAACTTCAAAACCAGGGAGGAGACGGAAGAGAAACGAGGACAGTTTACTCTTGTGGTTGGAGGTCTTTTAGTGATTGCTTTCGTTGTTCCTATGGCGCAATACTACGCTTATGTCTCCAGGAAGTGAGTTACATCCATATTTTTTAAAGTTGCAGGATTATTTTTCTTTAACTGTAAGTAAGGTGTATAAACTGTTCTAATACATGGCCATGTGGAACAATTGGTCCACAAAAAACAAGCAAGCAGAGGATAAATATCGAATTTTTTATGTATGTAGCCCGCGTGAGCGTATCCTTTAATCTCTTAGATCTCTCTTCACTTTAACCATATAATGATTAACTTGTATTATAACCACATAACATATGTTGAGTGGTGTTTGGAACAGCAAACTCTTTCAGCAAGCTGTGGTTGATGTTTGAATTTCTAGCTTCCAGTCACATAAAATGATAAAATACCATTCGTCAGGAATCGAATTATATTCTGTCAGTATAAATTCACGGAGTGTGAAAAGAATGAAATAATGATAAGCATATTTGTGTCTTTAGAATTTGAGCTTGAGAAGGAAAGGCATCTTGTCTGCAAAGGGTGGGTCGGAATATTTTCCAGTGAGTATTTGTGATGATACATACTGATTTGCAGCCTCTGTGTAATGTATTCCATCCCAATTTATGTATTCAGTACTGTCATTGCACCCTTTGGCTGTCACAGAGCTCCCATTCAGAACTTTAGTTAGACCACAGGCTACCCGACTGTCGTAGTTCAGTGGTGGACCTCCATAACCACAGCAAGCCATTAGGGGTTGTTCAAATCCTGCAAATTCGTATGTAGAGAAAAATCAGATTTTTCTTCTATTTTGGTTTGAACATTACAAATGATCAGCAGAATACTAAGACATACTAACCATATCGAGAATAGTTTGCAATGAGATTAGATTTTATTGTGAAGATATCCACATATGTGACATTTGCATCGGAATATTGGCCTTGTAGCTTCTTACAGAGTGCATGAAGCTGTAGGTTTAGAAGTCTGGAAGCTTGGTTATGTGAGCTGACACATCCTAGCTCATCAAGCTTTGATGGATCAGTTCCGAATTTGGCTATATTCTGAGCCAAGCAACCGAGGGGACCCGTGTTATGAATCCAAAAATTTCTTCCCCCTTGATCATATAATTTCTGTCCAGAGAAAGCAAGTTGAGAATTTAATTCTAAGGTCAAAGATCTGAAACAGAGATGAATTGTTGTGTGATGTGTATAACTTAACCGTACCTTAATTCCATTTTCAAATTCTGTCAAAATTGTTGGAATGGAAGCAAGAATTTGATCCAATGTTTTGGAATAAAAGGCACCAGCAAGATCATTCTGGCATATATCAAACATGTAAAGCCCCTTGGCAAAATAATCTTCAGATGGAAGGTATTTATCAAATTTCTTTGCTGCAATGAAATCAGGAACACACAGTGAAACTTTGTTAGCAAATATAACCTTTTCTTTTCTTTTTTAATTAGGGTTAATTACAAAATACCCCCTTCAAGTTTGGGTTATATTCCAATCAGCCCCCTCTGGTTTTAATTTCAACAAATTATCCCCTAAAGCTCAAATATTTCTCAAATGAGGCAGTGGGTAGATATGAGGCAGTGATTTTCTCTGCAGATCTCACAAATCTTATAATGTTAAGAGGACCCAACATACATTTAGCTTTCAGTTCGAGAACTCGAGCCTTGAATCTGAGAAATTGAGCCACTTGAATACCAAATGAAAATGGGCTAACAGAAGATGCAGTTGCTGGAAGTACAGTAGACCCTGCAGCTGCAAAATTGCATCCTTTTTTAAAACTTGGGGCTCCAATTGCTTCCAGATAGGCATTTAGAAAGGGCAAGTCCATTGCATCCACTGCAACACACACAACAAGTGTAAGGAAACAAGAAAAAGGTGAATTTAATACACAAGCCTCTATGATCAATTATTTGTGTTTGGACCCGATGGGAAGGTCGAGAAATGGCAGGAAAGCCAAACTGATGAGCAAGCCAGTATTAGAATGCTCAGAGGGAATTGAAAGACAGAAGGTAGCAAGAACAGTGTCAAAGACGCGATTAGATCATGTGGAGGTTGATGCTGTGAAGAACGAGAGTTTTTTGTGAATAATACTGGGTATCAAAGGTGACAAAATCATGGGCCAAACGATCTTTGAATGGTCTGTGGGTGTGAGATTCACCATAGCCGGACAACTTGGTGTCAATGTTAAAAACAGAGCAAACAGGGGAAATGTACAACTCAAATAAACAGAACTGACAAGAAAAATAGCAGAATGCGGCTACCTCAAGTACATCTTTTGTAATGATGAGACAAATTTCGTTAATGGTGAGGAAATCTTACTGAGAAAATCTATGATCAGACGGCCATCGCAGAACCTCCCAGACGGCTTTTGGAAGTAAATCTGTCCGTTAGGCGGGTCAAGGCGTTCGGCAAGTCCGGCAACGAGCCCGCCTGTGTCGGAATTTGAATCGCCAAAGTTGAAAACTGCAGGGTAATTGAAATCAATGGAATTGGCATGAGTCAAGCAGATGAGAAAGGTGAGAATCTGAAGGACAGAGAAGGAGTTAGGAGCCATGTCTTGTGGGAACACAACCTTGTGGCTGGCTACCAGTTGTTATGGACTAAGTAACTACCTACAAAACTCCATCCTCTTCTCATTATAAAGAAGTCTGGTGGGTTTTGTCAACAAGTGAAGCTAGCTTTACATTTGGGGAAGCCCAAAAATAAGAGTACCCCTTTTTTGTAAAATTACCAATACATCCTTGTATGCATCATGGCCAAATCAACACTTCCATTAAAATGAATACAGATTGAGAGGGAGAGATTTGACTTAGTAAACTAAATGGAAGCTGCTGTGCAAGAAAGCAACCCAATTTGTTACCTAACTTCTCTCACATTTCATTTTCAGTGACCAAACCGAATATAAATTGACAAGGGTTTGACTCCCCTAGGTATGATTTAAAACTTAGAGATCAAACGCAGAAAAGGGGAGAGGATATATCTGGCAATAAAATTGATTTGTGTAGGCAATTTAGGGGTATCGAAAAAAAGATTTTCAAATCCAAAAGCAAATGGGACCATATCTCAACTTCATTTTTGCAAGCAAGTATTGAATTTTGCTTACACGGATGGCAAACTTGAGGCTTCTTTTGCATATTCAGGGAATGAAGTTCCATTACTCCAAATCTGACAAAAAGCCATCAAAACCCACACCTTTTCAATAATGACAAGTCCATCCTAATTATGCATGATGACAGAAATGAAAGTTGGGCCACCTCAAGAAGCAGACTGGACTGAGTTAACAACAAATAATGGAATCATTGCAGTTCAAGCTTTGCATTGTGATTGATGATGGTAGTTAAGCAACAAGGATTGGTTAGTTTCGCGATTCGTCACGAGATAGATGATGTACTATTCCAAAAGTGTAAACGGAATTTCAGTCAATAGCATCGTCTTTTAGAAAATGACCAGCCAAAATTTATTGTGAGATCCAGGTCAGGGTTGAATAAAGATGAGGAGTCATAAACTGTCTGGATTCTACTATTGGTCGCGAATTTGGTTACGACTACTCCCACCCTTTTTGGCCTAACGAAAAAAATGAAACTAAGAAGTTGTCCTAAACTTATATTACCATCATGCTAAATTGATTGGCCCTAACTTGTTCCAACTGATCTTAAAGCCTGCTCAAATTGGGCGTGCTCTTTCAGCTTGGAAACATTTAATATAGTGGTTAAACGGCACTGGCTGACTCATTTTGAAGAAACAGGGGCAATTTGGCAGAGGATTGTGATGAAGTTTTTATGCTGAAGATCATGCTCAGTTCACATCACCTTATACAATACAATTCTGGCTACCAGTTTCATCCAATACACCGCATTCAAATTCTCAAAGAACTACATCCCAGGACAAAATGAATTAAAACTCCCCATATAATGAAGTTAGAATTGGCTGGCCAGATTGATGGATTGATATTCTTGCTGCAGAGGCTGATATGAATTGTAAATGGGTAAAGATTACCCTAATTTCTTAGGATCTAGTGTAGTAGCATAACTGGTACAACTGAAATGAAAATCACACATGAAATATTAAATCACAAGCAATAATCTGGTATCTGAAGACACTATACAATATTAAAAATCGAACTAATCTTACAATATTTGTATTTTAAATAATAATTTAGTTTTTTTTAATTATGCAATTTAAAATTAAAATGAAGAGAAATGTAGGTATGAATTGATGAAACTGTTTAACAGTGTGTTTATAGAATTATCTAACATTAAGAATCGTGTAGAGAAGTTGATGAATTTTTTTAAAGATAAATCTTACATCATTTAATCAAAATAGATAAAGATTAAATCAATCTTGACCGTTGTTATGTTTTTATAAATTGAAAATTTAACTTCCTAACTATAATATTAAATAGATGGATATCAACAGCAAATATGTTACCCAATGCAAATTATGTATCAGACGAAAGTGAGCCAACGGTCCCATGTCAAGCCCCCCCCCCCCCCCCCCCCCAAAAAAAGAAAAAAATCAAAAAATAAATAAACCCAACACCACAAAGATAAGAAAGGGAAACAAAAGAGGGGGAGAAACAATGAAGACAAAAGAATATAGTCTCATGTCCTAAACTTCAACATGAAATTGCCAACGATGTCCGAGGTATTGGATTGGATGCTGCAGAGGTATTCACAGTGATGATGATTTCAAAGTAGAACCAATGAGTCAGTTTTGTGCATGTACAGAAACTAACATTACATTCAGTCATCTTTCCCACTAGACATGAAAGAAGGAGCCAAACCAGGAGATGAAACCATTGATGCCTAGAATCCTATGCAGAAAGCTTAGATTTTCTCTAGCCTCTTTCCGATGCGCGTCATATCGTTCAGCAGCTTCCACTCTGCCTTTGAGTGCTTTGTTCTCCCTCTCAAGCTGCATAAGTTACAAAATAGTAAAACTCAACCTGAATTAATGGGATTGAGTTGAGGATGTTTTCATCCTCCCCATCCAATAATTCACGCAATAATAGATGAAAAGGTCACTAGGGACCGGCTCTAAGGAAAAATAAAGGCCTCCAATAATCTGAACTGACAGAAAAATCTTTTGATTGCAGCTATATTATTCTGATTGAAACTAAATAAAACTAGACTCTGTTTCTACTTCCATTTTTTCTTCTACTTTTCTTACACAAAGATGCAAGAGATGACATTGTTTATCATAGTATGCGACTAGATAACTGCAACTTTAGGTGATAATCCCATGGTATTGCTCTATGACCACCTTCCTCACTTTTTTCTCTTACCTCCTCAACAGTAACAAGAAGCTCTTCCACAGCTTGTTGCAAAGAGGAAATAGTTCTTGACATAACATCTTTGAAAGCAGATTCCACTTCCTCATCTGAATTGAAATCATTGAAAATTCCCTCTTCTATAAACAATTCCTCCAGTAACTCCATAACATCAACATCCAGTTTCTCTCTCAGCTGAATGAAAGTATAGAATTTAGATACTAGAGTATACAAAGTCATTGATCAAAAGTATCTATGTATGGATTACCTTGTCTAGGATTTTCTGACATGTCTCATCTTTAGGCAAAGAGGTAGGCCCATGGGTTTTGTCAAATTTATCTTCCTTGCATTGGACGCGGAGTGATGACTTTATATGCTTTGCTCTGCCAAAAGGTAGGTTGCAGAAAGTTTGCAAGAAAAGAAGCAAAACAAACAATCTGAGTTGATAGTTTGCATTACAAGTTCATGTCACAAGTCTTCAATTTAAAATGGATATTCAACATGACAAGCCTACTTCCCAGTGAGAGTAGGGGCAAAGAAGTCTAATAACTGAAAAGAACATTGCGAGTCTCCAGAAACCAAAACTTTAGATGAACAATTAGTCACTGATAGTGATATATTTATGATCTGCTTCATTGTTAGCTGGTTTAGTCATTATTTTAGTTCCAAAAAATAGATTTTTTCACATATAAACAAAACTTGATGGCAAAATCATGGCATGAGAACATCTAATTACCTCTTGAATTTTTATCATGAGTTGATGTACCTCAATAGTTGGATTTCTTTAGTGCTCCAATTCCAATGTTGTTTTCAAATTAAATGCAGAAAGAAGACCAAAAGTCTTTCATTTTATTTTTTAACCAGTTACAGAAACAGCAAGCTATGAAGCAGGCTAGGATTGGCAAACCTTGCCCCAAAGCGAAGGGTGGACATGCTCTCTGATGCATTTGATGGGCTCGGTGAGCAACAACACAGTAATGCAGCTTGGGAATTCCCACCCTGTAAAATGGAAACCAGTTGATTTTGCAAGGTAGAATGGAAGTGTAATTGTGAGATGGGATTGAAGAGAGGAAACTTACAAGAGCATCTTGTAAGATCCGGGTAAGCTTCGAATCACGATATGGAATATGATTTGTTTTACCCTGTGGACCACACGTCAAAGCATTTATTACATTGCCTAGGGCCGAAAGAGATTTATTGATGGCCTTTGCTTCTTCAAGGACTCTCCCTTCTGCTCCACTCTTCTCAACTTTTTCAGATCCCGCCAAGTCCACAAGAATCAACTTTCCAGTTTTCACCCTATTCACAGTTTCAAATCATTTTAGAACAGTTTTTTCACCCCTTATCCAATCTAGGGAATGAAAAACACCTTTTATCCCTAGTTAGTTCCTGTTGGACGATGAATACGTAAATGCAGTGACTTCTACTGCTGCCCACATTCATTTCTGTGTGCGTTGAAGTTTAGAAGAAAACAATAAGGCAGATGTATAGTAATACCTCCAGAAACTAACATAGATATAGAAAAAAGCTCCAATAATGAGGGAAGGCTCCTTAAAAAAAGGATACGGGTCTCTCCAACTGCTCTGTTAGCTATGCCACACTACATTTTCCAAGTATATATGAGAAATGGAACCATGTAACTCTGAACTAGAGACAATTCTAAAGGAATTCTTATCTTACAGAAAGGCTTTGCAATGCTTTGGCAGGGTCCGACACAGAAACCTGGAACAGGAAAGATTAGAGGCTCTCGGAAGCAAGAAAGTGCATTTAGACGTTTATTGAGGAAGTTGTTTTAGTCTAAAGCTCATCCATCACTGGCAAATACATTCATTCAAGTGTTAAACTTAGACCAAGTAGGTTCCAAACTATCGCACAGATAATCTGAAAGGAGGCATGAAGTAGACAACCAGACGAAGGTATCCTCCATTATTTATGTGAATGTGATTGTGTCTGTGTGTACGAGTATAGGCAAGTGCCAAGTGCTGAAGATGGTGTTCAAGGTAAAGATAAGGATTGAAATCAGGACTGTGATACAGCCTTCAACAAAAATCCTCCAAATAAAGATGTTTATAATTTTTTTGTTTTTTTGGGAGGGGGACTTGAACCCTTGACCTCAAGAAGGCAAAACCTTCACAATGACAAGGAGTACCATTAGAATAGTGTACTACTCAAAATAAGATTAATCAATGGCATTGCCAAATGAGGAAAAAGAACAAATGAAATGAAAAATCCTCCAAATAAAGATGTTATAATTGTAAGAACAGTGTACTACTCAAAACAAGTTTAAGCAATGGCATTGTCAAATGAGGAAAAAGAACAAATGAAATGAAAAATAATATCACCTCTGTTACTCCACACAACAACATCCCCTGAATTTTGCTCTCCTTTATTCGTATATTGTCCTTTGACAAATCAAAAAGATCCCTGAGAGAAAGGACCACAGATATGAATACAGCTCATTGCAAAAGTAAAAAAGTGTCCTAGAAATTTATTGATATTCAATTTCTGGTAGGGTAATTGCTTGCAGTGACTTCTGAAGGAGGATAACATAGGAGAGATTAAGTTCCTCTGAGGCTGATACAAACCTTACTTTCTCCATATAGATCTCTGCCTGTAAGTGTGATAGAAAAAAGTTTAGATATTATGCAGCACAGGTATCCTAACAGTTTTACAGTGAGAAGCCAACGGAAGTGTGTCCCAATACCATGGACAATTTTATCTTGTACGAGGTTGGTTCATCAGAAAGTTCAATGGCCTTGAAAAGCCCATCCACTACTCTTGGTAGTAATCCTTTCTTCTGCTCATGACAATCTGTAATGCAGGGTCCCTGAACCAAAAAAAGTCACATATGAACCTAATCTATGATGTATATACCCATCATACTGGGAAGACATGGTGATATCATCATGTCATCACCTCCATGGTATATGTCTTGCCTGCTCCAGTCTGTTACAAATGCAAGAGGAAAGCTTATCAAATTGACATAAAAGCCAGGCAGAACAGTAAATTTAATGTGAATTAAGAAGGATAAAGAGAATACGTTTAACTGTATCCATTTTTTTGTCAATCCCTTAGTATATTAATAAGTTAATCCAACGGGCAATACTGCAAAAATAACTTCAATGTGCAAATTACCCCTTCTGACCCAAAGGGTATCTCAATTTTCATATGACAGGGTTTTATAGGTGGTGTAGCCCCATCACTTCTGATAGCTTTCATGCCAAATGAGTCAGTTTTCAAATAGATCATCTCAGCAGGTGAGCCAAATTCAGGAAAATCTTGTACTGGCCACTCAATTTAACCTAGGGTTAGATGTGGCGACCCTTTCCAGTGATGTAACTCAATACATAAAAATTGTTCAATCAGAAATGGCATGAGTATAGAAAGTACCATCTGATATACTGAAACATATTTTTTACTTCTACCTCATTAACGTTCATCCCTTAATTCTTAAGCTTGCATCACATTTGAGCATCCTCACAAAATCAAATAACACAAACAGAGCAGTTAAATAAAGCACTATCAGAAGATGGAAAAAGATCAGAAACATCTTATTTGAAGAAGATTTCACATTGATTCAATAGCATCACTTTTCGTGATGGCTTCAACAATTCCACTCTCACGGATTTTCACGACGTGTGGGACCTACATACTGCTATATTCTTGCTCAGAGCGGAAACAAAAATATGAAGTATGAGTACATTGATGAATTTAATCACTATGATATGTCTCAATATATCATTTCAAGTTTGGAGATCTGCATCATTTCGGTATGTAATGCTCCGATCCAAGCACAGAGCACTAAGAATATCTTATCATATAATAAGTACAACAGTCTCAATTAAAAGTCAATACACTTCAGACATGATTTAAAACATGTTGCGATGAACACAATACCTGTCCATATGTGATTATCGTCCCATTTATTGCATTAACAGCATCTGTTAAACAGGAATGTGTTCAAGTGCGAAAAGTAATCAAATAATCAAAGCTAATTAGAATTTGAATGTGTGTGTGTGTGGAATACCTATAACAATAGGGAGAGCGAGATACTGATAGACATCGGCTTGTTCAGATTCCTCATAGAACACCCTATCAAAGCTAAACGTATGCTCGTCTTCCTTATCATCCTACCACACATCAAATCAGATTCAATTTGAACATTCTCTCTGCGAGAAAATCACAAGCATACACAAAAATCAAGAAATCGTTTCGTGCTAAGTGAACCTTGAAAGAGAAGGTCTCATCGTCTTGGGCATCAATACAGATGCTATCTCCGTGATCTCTTCTCTCCTTCGAGTTTAGCGGTCTGAATCGCGCACAGACTGTAATTTTCGACATTGCTTTCCGGAGCTTGTGGCTAGATCAGAGTGAGTGTGTGTGTGTGTGTGAGTGAGAAAGAGAGAGAGAGAAAGAGAGAGCTTGGGGCTTTTTGAAATGATCTGTTTTCAAAATTCGCGGGATTTATTTTACTGCAAATACACAGATATATATATATACACTAGGTGCACGTGCACACAGGCGCACGCATGTAAACTATTTTGAGATATAGTAATTATATCATAATTGATTTAATATAAAAAAATAAGATAAAATGCAACACCACAATAGAAATTTGTTTACCATCATATATTTGTAATAATATTTGTAGCAGACCATTCATTGTATGCCCTAGCACATGATATCTATAAGTTTTTTTTTTTTTGGAAAGAGACATCTATAATATAGAAAATACTATTTGGACATAATTTGAAGCCCAAATCAAATCAATTATGTCTAATCTTGAAACTCACAATTAATCTAATAATTATAGGATGAAGTCATTCATTAAGTTTTTAATTAAGATTCCTATAACATTTCTCTTACAAGATAGTTGACCTGGATGTACACTTGTTGCCTGACCAAAACAGCCAGTCAATTGATGGGATTTTGATCCGAATTTAAATTCAATTAATCGGATATGGTTTGATATTTTTTACCGATAATTTGAATCCAAATTCGAATATGTTATTTTATATTCACGAATTTTGATATACCAATATATGATTTGATCATGATTCGATTCAAAATTCATTAGATAATTGAATCTTATTCTTTTGATTCGATTCAGTCGGAATTCGATGTAAATCCGATCCATTCACAGGCTTAGTTACTTGCCCTTCCTGCTTGAGAACATTTAATTTAATATTGCCATTCATTGATAAGCTTTTTCATTTAAACTTTTTGGCAAAATTGAGAAATAATTAATGTAATTTGGGATGAAGCATTATAATTACCAACACCTTAGCTTCTTTCTCTCTCCCTCTCTCTCTCTCTCTCTCTCTCTCTCATAGATGAGAGTTCGTGAAATTTCTTTTTGTTTGGCATATATTCGGATTGCGGACGTACCAAAGTCTGAGTAGACTTAAAATCCAAACATGTATGACTTTACCTACTCGAACCGGCGTAAGGTTTTAAAATCGTGACTGTTTAGGCAATTATAGTGAAGCATAAAGCTACCTCTGAGTTCTTTTATATGTCTTATGGTTCAAGGAATTTAAATAATTTCTCAAATAAAAGCGTAATGGACTATAGTGTAGAGAGAACAAGGAGAATGTAAAGTATCAAGTGGACTAAATTCGAAGACGAAACAAGTACTAAACTTAACATTAAATGAAAGCAGTAAAAAATCACCGGAGTGATGATTACAAAAAAATAAAATTGCTCGGAAGCAAGATAAATATGAGTTAGGCTGGCTCTTGAAGAGTTTGTGTGATTGGTCTTGGATCCCCTCTCAGTGGCCTAACCTCTGCTATTTATAGAGATGACCTTCAACCGTTGATCCATATGTCTCTGCCTTTCAACTTCCATGAACATCTCCAATAGACAAACTGGCTCAATAGTAGCCCTATTCGTGCATGGAAGGACCCCACCCCTAATTGGATATCATGGGTTGCTCGTATTAATACAGCCAAGGATACTCTATGGAGTCGCCTTGGTATTTATGATGCCATTGAGCTGCTCTCTTGTTTTGGTCCATGGCAAATAATGTCTTTCACTTTCATTTTGGCATGATGGGCCCCACGGTCTACGATATGTCTGCTCTTCTTCGGTCTACCTCCATTTGGGGGCGAGGCTAATGCTCTACTCACACATACTAAAGTGAGCTACACGTGCATAACAAGTCAATCACTGCCTATTCTCTTTTCCTTGCAATCTGTCGTGGCTATGATGGCTCTCCTGTATCAAATCAAGAACATATTTCGTTCTTACTTTACTACTTAACCAATTCCTTTTTTTTACTATGTCTTACAAGATGACCAAGGAGTACATTCCGTTTCTTATGCTCTTTCTCATGTCATGCTTGCCCACTTCTATCGTAGGATGTGCGAGACGATGGCGTCAAAGATGCAGAAGGGCTCGGTTCCTCTCTGGGAGCTTCAACTATGGCTTCGTGCTTATTTCCTAGAACTCTCTATCCTGCCTGCTAATAATGCCTCTTTTTCTTATATGGTCATTTTATTTGTCATTGCCCCTTCTAGAGAACAGTCTTTCGCTAACTGTTTTTCTTTTTTGTATAACTTGAATAGCTTACAACCCATTTGGATGTCATTTGCCCAGTACCAAGGTCCAGAATGGTTCCTGTACAAGCTTGGGAAGCCTTTGCTGACACTGTTACTTCTCATGAGGATACTTGATTCTCCTATCTTCCCCCACGAGAACTATATTATGGCCTTGGGCCATCTCATGGCACCAATGCCCACTTTGGCGTTGAGGTTTACATGTCTCAATAGTTTGATAGCCAATTTGCCCTAGTGCAGCAAATTCCTTACCCTTTTGCTCGCACTCTCAATATTGATTATGTCAATCAGCCTAATGTGACTGATGTGAATGTTCAAGAATTCAGCTGTCGTTACCCTCTTGCTCAACGCTCTTTTTGAATGACTTCTTTCACTAAGCCAATCAATGTTTTGAAGATTGTCAGGGCTTAGTGGAAGCGATACGTTTCTCAACAATTTGATCGAGACACAGCTATTGTTCTTAATCATGTAAACTTTCCATCATGTGTTCAATCATCTCCTAAGGCTGGCCCAATCAGGACTTCCCCTTCTACTGTTATTCCTCCTCAGGAAGTTGATACCAACCCCACAACCTCTGTAGATCTAGCTTCTTCAACTATCCCTACTTTTCCAACATGGTCTCGCCACGAGGACAAGCGGTGGTGTTCTTCTGCTGCTCCTTCCACGTCTGTTTCTCTTGCCCAAGTTGATGAGGGACAGGATGTTGAAGGTTTGCCTCTTCTTTGGTCCCGTTTCCTTTCAACAATCAATACTAATTCTAGATCATTAGTTCGAAGACCATCGAGGGACAGCAATGACAGTCCTCTCTGGGCATCTTGCTATTTTGGTTGAAAAAATAAACCTTCTTGAGGAACGAATTTGCTCATTCATGGCCTTCACCATTTCTCCCTTCCTCATTGAAGAAGACTGTCAAGCATTAGTTCACCTAGCCGATGAACTTTTGGCCGTCCTTTAGGAAGCGGGGCCATTGTATCAAAACGTCAAGACTGCATTGCCATCATCCATGACCAAAGAGAGGCTAATCAACTTGAATTGGCACATCCAAATTTGCTCCAGCCGTTCGAGCCGCTTTGACTCTCTTCCCTAGAGGCTGGTCAAAATAGTCCCCCAGATTGTTAAGCTAAAGGCCCAATGTGCAATGCTCTTGGAGGAATCTGCGTCATTTCAGGAGCGTTTGGAAGAACTTAAGGCTGCTGCAGTGGATTTCGCGACCTTTGTGGATGCGGGCTCGGCCCCTGTCGAGTTAGCTTCGACCGAGTTACAAGTCGTAAATAGGTCACTGTACCAATTAAAGGTTCATTTTTCCAATCTTGTCCAGACCCTTCAAAAATATCTTCTTCCTTGTGCAACACTACTGTTCTTTTTGAACCTCCTGACTTAGAAGAGAAAAAACTGAAAGATGAGTTTGTTAGTTTCCAACTTTTTTTCTCCTTATGTCCTAACCAAAGACTTTACTTTGTATTTTCCCTTTCATATCTGTAGTTGGCTTTACCAACTTACTTAATCTTCTTCCTTCGGATGGATATCTCTTTTTGCCTCCACCCTTGGGTCATTTTGTAAATCCTTGTCTTGGGGGTAAGGTAACATAGGTTGACGACATGCATTTGTTAAGTTGGAAGAAGATACTACATCTGACTTCCTGTGCATTTGACGGTCATGTTCTATCTTATTCCTTTGATCTTCAGATTAGCCTTAGGATGACTTTTCTCAACATCCTTCTGAATAAAGGAAGTGACGACTGAGGAAGGTTTACAAGTTTGGGGAGACTCTGACCAGGGGATGCTCGTGTGACAAGTCTATACTTTGCCTCTTGCAACCAAGCTTTCTCCTTTACTTCTGCCCCCTTTTTTTTTTTTGTCTCTACTATGCAAGTTATCATCTCCAAACTCAATATGACAAGCCTACATAAGCAAGTTATTCTGACACAGTTCTTATGTTGCACTTTGTTTTACATGTATTATGCAAATTGTATTCACTGAAATTGTACAAACTTCTATGAATAAAATTTACATTGTTATTCATTCTTTTCCATCTTTCCGTTGTATCTTTTTACAACTGTTAAATGGTAGAACGATTTCTTTATTGGTCGTTGGCCTGCCCTAGGCCATTGGTTGTGACCACTTGCTTTAAAGGTCTCCTTCGAGTTCCGCAACCTCCTAGATTGTCGATTTATAGGCCTTCAAGAACTGTCCGTTGATGGATCGATGATGGTGTTCTTCATCCAAGTCTCTTAAGTGGTAAACGTCTCATTTCTTGACTTTGAGGAATTCAAATGGTCCTTCCCAGTTGGCCGACCATTTGCCAATCCTTGGGTCACTAAGTCTCAAAGACAACTTTACTTTCCATACTAAGTCGCTTATGTCGAATGTCCTACTTTTGACCCTTTTATTGTATGCCCTAGGCTCTAAGTTTTTGTACCTTGATGCAATCCAAAGCACCCAACCGCACTTCATCCAAGTCTTCAAGCTCAATCATCATGGATTCATTGTATTCAACTGGACTTCACCTATTCTGAAAAGTCACTCGCAACGACTTTACAGTAATCTCCATAGGCAAGACCACGTCGTGCCCATATGTTAACTTGAATGGCATAATTCCGGTGCTAGAGCATTTGGACGTTCTATATGACCATAATGCTTCTGATAGTTTATTGTGACATCCTCTTGGATTGTCTTCCACCATCTTTGCAATGATTCCTTTCATCACCTTATTGGTAGATTCTGTTTGGCCATTTCCTTGCGGGTAGTATGGGGTTGAAGTGAATCATGTCAAAAACATACTCCTTTGCAAATCTTTTGACTTTACTTCCTGTGAAGACTGTTCCTAGGCCTGTCAAAGTCCAACACAACACGATTAACCGACACGAATTAAATGGGTTTGAGTGAGACTTTAACGGGTTCAAGTGGTAAATGGGTTGACTCGTCAGATACGTTTAATAAACGTGTCGTATTCGAGTGAGGTCTGTCAACCCGTTTAACACACGTTTACCCATTTAAATAAAATTAATATAATAATAAATTAATAGTTATTTTTAAAAAAATTAGCCAGATTTTTTTTAAGTGACAACCATAGAAAATATATAAGCTATCTTTCCCTAATTTCAAACCATAATTCTTTCTACTCTTGACTTGAGCCTTTGACGTTGCACCTCCAACATCCTCCTCCTTCTCTCTCTCTCTCTCTCTCGTAAATTAGCTCAACAGCGACTCAGCGAGTAACAGAAGTCATGGGCCAAGCTGACGACGAAGTCTTGGGCCAGGTTCTCTCTCTCCCCTAGGTTCGATGATTAAGCAGGCTGTAAGTTTTTTTTCAATTTCTATTGAGCCATCTCCTTTCTCTCCACATTTCTAGGTTGTCTGCCTATTTTCATCTTTTACTTTCTTATTTTCTCTCCACATTTAAAGTTTTTGGACCTGGGGGAGAGAGAGAACCTAGGTTGTTACTCTATAATCTATATCAACCCCCTTGTGTATACTGAAATCTCTTTATGTACAAAGCAATTTGATAAATTCATTGTATAGTGATCAGTTCCACATATTAATACTCATCTATTGCAATTTTGATGATTTTAATTTTCTTTTATTTCCCAACGTTGAAGAAAATGAGCAACCAGATTCTACAAAGCGGGAGATTTTTAAAGCTGCTATATTAGTGTTAATATTGTTATCATAATTGTTCTTCTCAGTATTGTTATGGTTCTTCCCGTTATTCCTTTACTAGTTAGAAATGGATGCCAGTAAATGACTTGATGAGATCAAATGGTATTAAAATATGACTCCAATATTTGTCCCCTAAAAAAAAGAATATTACATTATAGGACATTATATTGAATGCGAGATTAATGTTTACCATAACTTTCGGGGAGTAAGTTAAGCAACACTGTACACCATTCTTAAATTCTCATTGATGAGTTCAGAGAAGAATTTTGACTTCTTGTATGAAATATCTATTGCTAAATCATTAGTCCAATTCCATCTTTTTATTATCAGTTTGATTTCGTTTTTTTTTTTCGTTTACTTTAAACAGATGGATTCTTCCAAACACAATATCATAGTTTCTGATGAAGAAGATGAGGTCGGGCATGAATCTAAGATAGATTCAAATCCAATAGCACATACATCAACTGATACAACTATAGAAAAAGGTAAATCTAATCGTAAGCAATAAAAAACTTCAATAGTTTGGAAATACTTTACAGAATTAAAGGAAAATATCCAAATAACAAGAGGCATGTTGTATGTAATAGTTGTGGTATCAAATATATATGCGAGCCTAGTCATGGGACTGGTAACATGCATACTCACATGGAAAAATGTGTGAAAAAAGACACTGGGGATATTAGACAATTACTTATAGCTCAAGGTCAAGGATCTATGTTAATGCGATCCTCAAAATTTGATTCTGAAAAGTTTCGTGAGTTAGCGGTTGAGGCAATACTTAAGCATGATTTACCATTTCGATTTATCCAATATGAGGGTATTAGAGCAATGTTCAAATATGCTTATGAGAATATCAATATGCCTTCTAGGAATACTGTAAAGTCAGATGCGTTAAAAATGTATAAGAGAGATAAGGATAATCTTAAAATTGTGTTGGGTTCCCTTACTGAAAGAATTTGTTTGCCATCTGATTGTGGACTTCTATATCGACTGATGGATATGTTTCTCTCACAACCCACTATGTTGATCTAGATTGGAAGTTGTAGAAGAAAATTTTAAACTTTTGTCTCATGCCCCCTCCCTACACTGGTATTGCCTTGTCTGAATTTTTTTTTACATTTTTGACTAATTGGGGAATTGAAAGGAAATTATTTTGTTTGATTTTGGATAATGCTTCTAGTAATGATTGTTTTGTTGAGTTGTTGAAGAGTCAACTTAATCTTAAAAATGCTCTCTTGAGGGATGATGAGTTCTTCCATGTTCGATGTTGTGCACACATTCTTAATTTGATAGTCCAAGATAGACTTAAAGAAATTGATGAATCAATGATAAAAATTCGAAAAAGTATCAAATATGTTAAAGGTTCATCGGGGAGGAAAAAGAAGTTTATGGATTGTGTTGCTCAAGTTTCATTAGAGAGTAAAAGAGGTTTACCAAGAGATGTTTCAACTAGGTGAAACTCAACTTATATTATACTTGAGAATGCACTTTTCTATTGCTGTGCATTTATTCATTTACAGTTGAATGATTCTAATTATAGATATTGTCCTTCCCAAGAAGAATGTAACAAAGGAGAGAAGATTTTTAATTTGTTACGGGTGTTTCATAAAATTACTTGTTTATTCTATGGTACAACATATCCCACAACTAATTTGTAATTCCCCCAAGTGTTGCTAATTCAACATACTTTGAAGGAGGCATTGACAAATAATGATAGTTTTCTGAGGAAGATGGGAAGTCATACTGTCAATGCCAAGTTTGACAAGTATTAGTCAAAGTATAGTATGATTCTTTCAATTGCTATTATCTTATATCCTAGTTACAAAATGCAGGCTTATTCAAGACTTTGTGGTGGTGATTCTTATGAGTTCAAGTGTATTCAGGATACTTTGTTTGAGCTCTTTGAATTGTAGTCTGTCAACTTGTCACATGTTGTTCTAAGTACTTCAAGTAATGAGAAACAGGTTAATGAGACTCATGGTTGTGATGATCCCAAAAGCCTTTTTTCAAGTAAAATATAATTTAGTTTGTTTGAATTGAATGCGATCAATGTTGTTATTTTATATTCGTAATGATTTTGTACAAAATGTAAGATTTTGAAAAACGTAAAAAAGAAGATTCTCATGTTTATCGAGTGACTGAGTTACAGTTGTATTTTAATGAAAGAAGGCTTGATCGAAAGAAGGCTTTGGATATTCTAGCCATTTGGAAAGGAGAGCAGTTTCCGCATCCTATATTGTCTTGGTTGGTTTGTGATGTGATGACAATTTCTATTTCTACAGTTGCATCTGAATCTACATTTAGTACTAGTGGTAGAGTTTTGAATAAGTATCGAATTTCACTGTTGAAAGAAACTGTACAATCTTTGATTTGTACTAGAGATTGGATTCATGGAAAGAGCCATAAGTTTTGATGGGCCAGGCCCAAAAGGCCCAAAACCATACTGAGGCCCAGTTGTGATTAAAATTCAAGCTCAATTAAGTGCACCATGGAGCTGCCTCGGCTTAGCTACAAGATCCAGAGAGCACCCTTACCTTCTCTACCACCTTGGAAGCAGTCAACTTGGACCGGGTCTTGTGGGGAGCTCCTCAACGGCCACACCCGTTGAGGAGAATCTGTAAGTTCCACCAGGATAGCCAGATAGTTGCTACTTAATAGCTCCACTCTGTTGGAGAATGACTATAAAATGTAAGCCCCACCAGCACTTGGGGGGCATCACCTTCTACAGAGCATAAAACTCCTCCTCCTCTCCAATCTGTAACACTCCGTTCACCGGAATCAATAAAATACCGGCAACTCTCTGCCATTCCAAAGTGGACGTAGGTCAAATTGACCGAACCACTATAAATCCCGTCTCCCTCTACTTTAATTATTGCTTAATTTCTAAATTACTTGACTAGTGGTGTGCAAAGTCAATTTTGTGCATCATCAAGTTTGATTCTATCTTTACTAGTATTATTTTTCTCATTATCCTAATTCACATGATCATTGATTCATTCATGTTTTGTTGTTCTTAGTTGTAGATGATCCTAGTGATGATTCCAAAGGGGAAATAGATGATGATGTTTTCAATCAAAATAAATAGTCTAATAAAGTTAAATCTGTTCAATGTTCTAATTCTATATCTATCATTGATCATGACTAAAGAGAGGTATTGAAATATGTAGTTTGTAATGTCAAGTTTTTGTTACTTATCTAGTTATGAGTCTATTCAATAATTAATGTTATATAATATTTCATTTTAATTTGTGTAGGGCATGAGAATTTGGTTGTTGAATTTGCTCGTCGTCGTGGAGGTGGAGATTTGATCTCTTTCATGGGATTTTGTGAATCATGAAATTTGGTGGAGTTTGATTTTGTGTTTCTTTAGTGTAATTTGGTTGTTTGGGATTGTGGTTTGTAATATAGCTGTTCTTTTGGTGTAATTTGGTTGTTTTGGATTGTATTTATGATTTGCAATATGATTGTTGGTGAAATTTTGGATTGTGATTTGTACTTTGTAATATGATGTGTATATCTAAATATAACATTTTTTTTGTGTTAGTTTGTTAGTTTTATAAAGTTATATAACATTTTTAAACAAATAGGTAAATGGATCAAACAGGTGGTTTACCGTATTAACCCGACCTACCCAACACGACTCCTTTAAAACTAAACGGGTTAAACGAGTCGTGTTATGATACCCGTTTATTAACCGGTTCATGTTCGTGTTGAGATTTTTTACTCGTTTATTAAACGTGTCATGTATGAATTTACATATTTTTTACCCGTCACCCATTTAACCTGGCATGTAACCGTTTAATCTGACACGTTTGACACTATTATGTGTGCATAATGCGTCTGATTCATTAGCATGAAACGTCCAGTCTCGTCGTACTCTTGCATAATACTCTTTTGGAACAACAAAACTCGTTCATGTCTGCGATTGTTATAGACTGCAGATCCTCTTGATGCAGACATAATGTCCAATGTATGTCATATCAACCATGTATAAGATGTTTATATAGTGGTTTAAAAACCCTAATCGTACACTATCAGAGTTTTGTTACTTCAGCACATGGGTTACAGAAAAGTTAATTCAATGCAAACATAATGTTGCTTAAAAAATGGAGTTACTGAAACATGATTAAGTGTTGGGCAACAGAAGGCCTACCATGCCAATAATCTATAATGACTTGTTCAGCCATATCAACAGTGTGTAGTCACTTTACGAATGTGTCACTTCAGCATATAGTTTGCTAAAAAGCTCACCAATTAATATTCATAGAATATTGAGGTAAATTAGCAGTATGTAGTAATGTGAGGTCACTAGTGTATAGTCAAGCATCACACTCATGTGAGGTCCTTTCACCATTACGTAGTCACTTCATCACAATCTTCAGCCCTATCAACTGTGTATAGTCACTGCATCAGTGTAACGCATATGTCCTCTCCACATTAGTATCCATGAAAAATCAGGGTTTTGTTACTTCAGCATATGCTTTGCTAAAAAGCTCATCAGTCTATAGTCACACAGTGTTGTCAACTGTGTGTAGTTACTGCAACACATGGTTATCTTCATAAGCAATTTCATTGATGAAGTGTGCTAAAAAATCATGCAAGTGCAATAGCACAAGCAGTTTCTTTGGAATGTTTATAATCAACATGTGTAAATAACTCATTGTACACAATTTATCTCGAACCATGAATTATAGTCTGCGAAGATTATTTCAAAGTCTAGATCATCATTGGGTGTTAGAGGATGAACTCTCCTATTCATTGAATCCTTATTTACGTTATTCAAGCATGGTTATAAGCATAATTAGGGCCGAATTGCAATATCATTTGGCAGAAAGGGGAAATCTAGTTCCATATAGGGTTTTGTAGGCATCACTCCACACAATCTCAAAAAAAAAAAAAAAAAAGGAAGAGAAAAAGGTAATACCTGAATAATAAGGAAATTTGGAGCTTTGTTGATCCAAAGGATAAATTTTCAGATAGGTAATTTTTTGGGTCGTAGAGGTGTGCCATAAATAGAAAATTTATTCATCTTATTTTTAATTCTACATGGATTGGGAGTTTTAACTCCAAAATAATTCAGAATTTTATATTGATCATGATTAGTAAATATTAAATAAAAACATAAATCTAAATAAAAAAGAATATCTTTTAAATTCATAAATTAATTCGTGGTTGGTTCACATTTTCTAGGCAAACAAGTCTCATGGGGGCATTGTAGACATTCCGAGTACATAGCAATAAGTAAAACAATCTATATAATAATTAGGGCCCAAATTTAAGTAAATAAACTTCTAAAATTAAATTAGATTAGGCTTAAATACCACAAGACCAAAATAATAGAATCCGATCATAAATTTTATAAACATAGATGACACAATCCATAAAGCTATACATTGGTATTTAAGCAAATCCACATATATCTATAAAGCAAGCAAATTAGATGGGAGAGAGCTTAACAAATCTTCCCTCCCTATTTTTTTTTTTGGGAAAATTATCAATAAGTATTATTTTTCCCCACAAAAAATTTATTAAGTCATATCATTTTTGTTTTATATCAATTAAGTCCTATTCTTGATTTTTTTTTATTTCAATTAACTCCTAAATTCTATTATATTTTAGTTTTATCCTTACCCTTTAATTATCAAAATCCTTTCATTTTTTTGCATTCTTAGAACCAATTAAAAGGAGAAAAATTTCTTGCTTATAAAACTAACATTGAAATCCCATAAAAAAAATCAGCTAACATAAATTTTATGACAAGATCCAAAGAAAGTCCACATTTTCTTATTTTCTTATCTCATTGGGGGTGCCCAATCTTAAAACTTGAGACAATATTTACCGAGTATTTAATAAAATAAGAAAGGTTAAAAAAACTACATGGATAATGTTTGTCCATTAATTCCAATTTAACATCGTTATCGATTCAAACATAAGAACTAAAATAAATTCATAACTTAATCATTTTAAATTCAATATAAAATAATAGAATAATTTAAAACCAACGAGATAATGTATCAATAGAATTTGCAATATAATAATATTACCTTAATTGAAGTAAGAATTAACTTGTTGTAAGAAAATGCATCACATTGCAATTGAAAACTCTTAAGTGTGTGCCGCTGAAGTTGACATACCAGAAAAAATGCAAAGTCACATTGCAATTGAAATGTCCTAAGAGTGTGTCGCCGAGTTGACTTTAGAATGCAAAAGAATAAAAGTGTTTTGGTAAATAGAGAGTTTGGATAAAATTGAAATATAATTGAATTAAGACTTAATTGAATTAAAATATTAAAAATATGACTTCATTGATATAAAATAAAAATGATAGGACTTAATGGATGTTTTTAGGGAAAAATAATACTTATTGGTAATTTTTTTATCTTTTTAAATTGAATTTTTATTTTTTTAATACAACAAACAAGATTCCCTCAAATCAATTCCTTATAAATGAATTGTTTTAAAATTCCTCCACAATTTAAGTGCTTATCTCTAGGCAGTTACCTACTCCAACTCAATTTCCCCACTTTCCACTTTCCACTTTCCATATGTGGCTTTACTTACCATCCATTCCCTCTCTACATCGTCCATTCTCTCTTATTTTACTTCAACTTTTTCTTTCCTCTCATTTTTTTTTTCTTCTCTCTAATAGAAATACATTGTGTTTTCTCATAATTTTGAGAATTCTGAAGGCAAGTTCTAGAGTTTCTGATTGATGTTGTATTAGAACTTTGATTATTTTTCTCCACTTGGTTATGTGCCCCCCCAACTTTTGAATAATTACACATATAGTATATGTTAGAAGGCCAATACACAAGTAAATTGATACATTGACACCCTTATTTTAAAAAAAATATATTATTATAATGGATTGATTTTTCATTAAGTAGCGGCCCACAATCCCTTAAACCAGTTAAATGATTTTTTCCTGATCGAGTACAACGGGAGTGAAAGTATTAACTTATATATTGATCAATAGACAACGATAACATTTGATACACTGCCCTTATTTTCTAAAAAATGTTGCATAATTGGTCTTCATTTTTTTGGGGGGGGAGTAATTTAGTGACATGTAATCCGGTAACACAATTAGATGCAAATGATATAATGTTCTAGCCCAAAACTTTTTTTTTTTTCTCTTTTCCAATGAACCAATTCTATATAATAAAGTAGCTTACAATTCAAATTTCAAAAGATAAACAAAATGACTTTTGCTTTTCGCGGTTCAGATCGTTTTAAATTTTACTTTAAAATTAATCTAACGACTAATATTAACACCCTAAATTTAATAGGAAAAATAGGCCCCTAAGGGAGTGTTTGAAGTGATTTTTTAAAAGTACTTCTAAAAATTATTTCTCATAATTATTTAAAAAAAAATAAATAGTGATTGAAACCGCCCCACCAATACCTCTACTACCACCACCACCACCACTGCCACCACCACCGCCGTCTCCACCATCGCCGCCACCACGGTCATTGCCACCACAACCATCACCGTCTCTTACCACCACCACCTCTCAACTCAATTACAACCGATACTTAAATTCATTTATCTCTCATTTATATTTGTAATTTAATTTTGGATATGAATACAAATATGTTTATTGTTTACCATTTTTTATTACTTTGTGTCTTCAGGCACAAACAATAACTAGTCTTCAATAAGATGAAAGATGATTTCAACTAATCTTCATAATAATATGAAGAACTAATCTAGTATATATAATTTTGAAATTTAAAAGAGTATCGTATTCTACTTTAATACGATTATATTGAATTATAAAAAATAAAAAATTATTTTGTACTTTTTGTCTATATTTATTAATGTTAAATGTTCTCGATTTTATGATTCATTTAATAATTTCATCTTAAATTTTCGAACATTTCTCGCGTTTGAAATTCAAAATTTTATAATTTATAATATAAAATTATAATTTCTATAAATATTTTATAATTTTTTTCTTTCCTCGCGTCTTTTTCACCTCTTCTTTCTAATTTCTGTCTTTGCCTCTGTTCTCTTTTCTTTCTCTCCCTCAAACAGTTCGAATAAAAGTACAGAAAATGAGAAATAATATTTTAAAAAATAATTAAAATATAAAAAATTTGGTGAAGTATGCATTAAAAAAATTGAATAGTTAAAATAAAAAATATTATTTTTGAGTAGTTAAACTAATTTTTATTGTTAGGCATGAGTCATGGCCACGTCAGCTTCAAAAACCTGTCTTGGAGCCATCCGTCTTTCTTGGTCCCGGTGTGGTACTTGACCACCAACTCTCTTCGGTCTTCACAGTCTCATCCCAATGAAATGCATCAATTCAAACTCAAAGCCATGCTGTACACCACACTAAGGTGCACCAGCTCCTCACCACTTCTTCCTCACACTTTCAGACCAGAAAAGTCAATTTCTTCCTTATCATCTTCTCTGGACTACACACAATGGCCTGGTCTTCAGAACTGGAGAGATAGTCCCATAAATAACTGCCGGTTCTGGGGATCCACTGGTCCTGAATCGTCAATTGAAGTACCCAATGAGGGTCCAATGGTTTTGGGTTCTTCACTAGCAGAGATGGGTGCTTTGGTTCTCTCCACTGCCGACCCTTTAACAAAATCAAAGCTATCTCATTGGGCTTATTCTAGATGGCGCCAAGAGAAACTACCTATTGGGTCCCATGAACCGCCTAGTCGGCCTGCTCGTCCAGCCAAACCCCAACTGGTTAGTTTTTCTAATTCTCCTGGAAACCCTTATTTGTTATGCATTTCTTAAGGTTGTAATATTTATGCGAAGTCATACATGTATTCGTATGGTTTTTGCAGATTCTTTATGAAACATTGTGGCTTAGTTTGAGTTTCCTATAATGAATGTTTATAAATGCTATCCCTGTTAAATTGCTGTTGTTATTAAATTTATTTGTGAGGTTATGTATAGGAGTTAGGCTCTCTCTCTCTGAATTTATCATATATTTGTAATTGGATTGGTGGGTAATGTGCAATTGCAGGTAAATTGCTTTCTGGGTTTGGTGGCTTATATGCTAGAAATGTATCAGGGCTATTCTATAGTTTTCTTGAATAAGCTTCTTAAACATCCATAATTGGAGATTTTTATGATTTATGAAAAATAAGAACAGGGCTTATCTTTTGACTATGGGCGATTGCTTTACATTTCCGCTCTGTTTATTCTGGCTTTAGGAGTGTTATTCTTTTTAGCTGTAGTTAAATTTCATGCATGGATTGCATTTTAAACATCTGGCCATATTATGCTTTTGAGCTGTAGTTACTGCTCATGCATGGATTGTTTGGCAGAAATGTTTAAGGGATGACGTTTAACTTTTTCTATTAGCATTTGGGATGGAGATTTTGATTATATCGTAATGTGAGAACTGCCTTTTTTTTTTTTTTTTTTTTTTTTGCGCGGAGGGAAAAGGGGAAGGGGGATTTGAAACCTTGACCTCAAGAAGGCAAATAGTACCATTGGACCAAAGGCCTATTGATGTGAGAACTGCTTAAACATGGGTTACTGTGTTGAAAGCTATGCAATTTTTTTAATCATTTTGGCGTGGTATTGGATTTGTAAAATTTAGGTTTCCCCGAAGGAAATCCCAGCTCCCAAAAACTCAGGATTGCATCTCAATGCTTATATGCTCCATAATCTTGCCCATGTGGAGCTCAATGCTATTGACTTGGCATGGGATACTGTTGTCCGATTTTCGCCATTTTGTGAACTTCTTGGAGAAGGGTTCTTTGCTGATTTTGCTCGAGTGGCCGATGATGAGAGTCGCCACTTTGCTTGGTGTTCACAAAGACTGGGTGAGCTTGGACTTTGGTGAGTGACAGCTGTTAGTTGAATACTATTCTAGTTTTCACTAATGTGCTGACTTTCAGAAAATTTTCCTCTTTTTCTGAATAGCTATGGGGATATGCCAGCTCATAATTTGCTGTGGAAGGAGTGTGAAAAATCATCTGATAATGTTGCTGCACGCCTGGCTGTGATCCCACTAGTTCAGGTAATATCTTCAACTTGGGAAGTTCACAATGCAAAACTTAATTTCTTACATTCCGAAGTGTTTATATTTTGAAGCTCTGTTACTTTCTGCCCTTGTTATTTTATGCTAGGCCAAAACAAAAGTCAAGGGTATAATGATGTAGTCAAGCAACAGAGAAAAAAGAAACAGTGAACAAAACAATGAAGATTGAATAAAAAAAATTTATTCACCCATAATGCAAGCTGCAGTAAGTAGGCAATAGCAAAAGGTAAGGAGAAAGTTTCAGTGGCCTTTTCTATTCAGCAGGTCTCAAAACACACTATTTCTGCACCTATACCGCTTCAAATCGATCCCCCCAATTAACTCTCCAAGTGGAAGTAAATAACTATTAATCCTTTAAACCATTGAATCAAACATAATGCCTCCTAAACATAATAATAGCACATACTATTTTCTAGTCTTATTCTGTCCTTGAGCTCACTTTTTAAGATCTGCGTCATATAATTTATGTAATTTAGAATGTGGTGAGGCTCTTTAGATCATTGGGGCATCTTTTATCATTTTTATATCTTGAAGAAACAAACTTAAAGAGTTGCGGTTGAGTATTTCTTTCTTGTTTCAGTATATTGTTGTTTGAAATTACAAATACATCATGAATTAGATTGGAATGGTTGAGAAGAAACAGGTGAAATCTTTTCCGTCATAGGTTTCCCCCGGGAAATTTTTGCTTCTAGCTGAAGCAGTGGCTTCAGGTTTGAAGTCATTTTTTGAGAACCTTCATCCATATCCTCTATGAGATCTGCTTTTTTCAGCTGTCACGTTTTCAAAAAGCTAATTACCCAGTTTAGTCCTTTTTTGTATTGAAGATGCTGGGACTGGTCTTTTGGTATTATTTGCATAAAGGTTCATTGCTCAGTCTAGTCCCCATTAATCGAGGGTGCTAGAAGCATTGGACTGGGGCAAATCTAGCATCTTCTATTGTTTGTACAAAGTGTCTGCTCTAATACATAGAATTCACAATCTCACAGTTTCTAGCTTGACACTTACACCTCTGAAGTAGGTATGGTTGTTTATAATCTAGTTTGGTACCCATTAACTGAGGGTGATTAGTCTAATAATTGTCTTAGACATTTGCCAACAAAGTTTATGTGGCTCTAAGTTTCCTTGTTCTGGGAAAACTTTCCATTCGCATTCTATGTCCTTATATTTGTTGGTAGGACTTCAAACCAGTTAGGCACTGATTATCAAGAGGTTCATCTTACCTGGGAAAGTGATTATTCATTAGAGTAAAAATCATAGTTGGTCCCTGGACCTTGTCTTTGGTTTCAATTGGGTTCTTAAACTTTCGATTGTTCCAAATTAGTCCCTCAACTATTAATTTTGTCTTAATTAAGTCATTTCGTCCATTTTCACGGTGAGATCAATGCTGAAATAGATCAGATTGGGCTATTCTCTGGTTGATCTAATGGTGAAAATTGATGGAAGGACTTAATTGAGACGAAAGTGATAGTTAAGTGGCTAAATTGGGATAATTGAAAGTACATGGACCAAATTGAAACTAAAAATAAAGTTCAGGGACCAACTATGTTTTTTACCTTTTAGATGATGTCAATTGATGGATGATAGATACACCTTTTATTCAATTAAGGTATGGCTTATAGAGGAGAGGATTATTAGCAAAAGCTATACAAGTTTTAATTTTTTATCATATTCAATAAAATGCAAGATTTTCATAAATCTGTAAGACCAAACTCTTTGCTTTTGGGCTGAAGACATCTATATGAGACTTGTAATCACAAAAATTACTCAATTGTCTACGTTTTCTCCCTGTTAAGATTATAACCAAATGCATATCAGAAGGAAAAGAGACCTGACAGATTTATGGTTCATCTCCATATATTCCATATGATGTGTTTCAAATCCAGTGCCCATGTTTTGTAGTGTATTGTTAGAGCTATGGTTTTATCTTCTATTCTGATGGGATAACATTTTCCTTTGTTTTCCGTTGCTATAGGAGGCCAGAGGACTTGATGCTGGGCCTCGGCTTGTGCAAAAATTAATTGGCTTTGGAGATTGTAGGTCTTCCAACATTGTAGCCAGGATTGCTGATGAAGAAGTTGCTCATGTGGCAGTTGGTGTTTCCTATTTCGTCTCAGTCTGCCAGAAAATGGGTCGTGCACCTTGCCCCACTTTCAGAGGTTCTCTTTCCCTCGATATCAACTGTTTATATTTCTTTAGGTGCTGAGAACAGTAATTTTATCTATTTATCTATTCCGGAAAAATGTTCACAAGCTTCTATTATGATGTTTTCTTGTTTTCCTTGCTCTCATTTGGTGACTTTGCAGACTTGTTGAAAGAGTACAATGTCGAGTTGAAAGGGCCCTTCAATTATTCAGCTCGAGATGAAGCTGGTATTCCTCGCCAGTGGTAAGAAAATTAAATGATCTTGATAGGCCATTTTATTCGCAAGAATTGAGTGCCTTTGGGTTGAATTGGTGTACCACATTTTATTTCCGAGGCCAATACGATTCGATCATTTGGTATCCGACTCGACGCCTTCTGTTGTGATACCGATATATATTATGTGTAAACTACGAGTCTTACTTGGCTTGTGGTTTATTGGAAGACATCTCGGTCAAGTCCTCTGAATCATCATTCCATGAAGTCGTGACACACCGGAATACGACCTGGATCTCTCAGTCCAACTTCTTACCGTGGCCAATGTGTTTCAACACTCTTCGACTTGAATGGCAGATACTGCGATCTTGGATCATGATTTTGAGGTGGAAGATGTGTTTTGCTAAGGAGTAGGTTTTTATTTGGGTGAAAATAATTGAAAACTTTTAAGACGATCAATCCTTAACAAAAGATGTAAAACTCTGGTAGAAACACGATTTCTCTTATTTTTAGATTAATAGTAGCACAAAACATTGCATGGAGAAACTTGTTTTATGTCAAAGAAGCAAAAGGGAATAAAATAATTAATGTTGGATTTAGAACTCGTGAACTCTTGCAGTGTAGCAATAGTTTTATTAAAAACACTTTTATGTTATTATTATTTGGATATACTTGTAGACATATTTATTATTTTACAAAAATTATTACAATATGAAACACAATATGTAGGTGATAAGCTTTGGAGAGCTAAGTAGTCAAGATAAGTAGTTGGGATAAAGCGTAGTGAATTGAGTTGACGAGGATGAGGGTGAAAAGTTCAGCACCAAAAGGGGATTAGAAGGCATGGGGCAACTTAGGATTCAAATTCGACAAAAATATCTTAATTATACCATCAGTACTTTTCTGCATACTGGTTGATGCACACGTACTTTGTTCATGAATTATTTCAAGTTTAGGTCTCTGACTTGAAAATGACCATGTATTATTTCCATCACAAACTGGACTGATCGTTAGACCATTATTTGCAAAAGAAGCTTAGCTTAGTTTTTACTAGATTTTTTCAGAACTGAATGTTTATCCTATTCCTTTAATATATCTCATTTTGAGGTCATAACTTTATTATAGTGTTCTAAATATTATACATAGACTACCAAAAAGGGGCCTCATTAAATTGCTTAGAGATAGCTTTGCATTTTCTTAATCTGTCATCAATTTTTGGGAATTTTGCCCAATCATGAGTCAAATGATGTCACGTAGTCTCTCTTAGATTCTCTATGCTGCATTGCCACTTTTATTTTGGCCTCTGTCTTTGTCTCTAGCATCTAAACCTTAGGTAATTTAACCCTTTTTTACCTTTTCTAGAACATCTCCCATTGTTCTGATGGACAACAAAGTGATATCGCTGGCCAATTATGGTAATGAAGGAATTAGAAAATAGGCAGCTAATAGAAGCATCCCAAAAATAAAAATAAAAATGGGACAAATTGGTTAAACAAGACAGTTTCACATGACAAGTTATATGCCAAAACTCACGTATAAAACCAACTGTGTTCAGTGTTCCCATGTTGATGTATTACACTCTCTTCAAAATGAAAAGAACATGTTGTGCATATAAGAGAACTTGTCTCTTATAAAGAGATTATGTACTCATCTCCTATTTTTCTTTATCAGATGCCTTTGGTTCATTTCATAAGTTTTTGTGAGATGAAAACAGTTTTGTGTTATAAAATTTTCATAGGGTAAACCCCTGACCTCATCCCGAATTCAAAAGAAAACAAATAGGAAAATTATTGTTGAGAGTATTATTATTATATTGTTATTATATTATAACAATAAATATAAGTTGAGAGTGAGAGTGAGAGGTAGGGTATGATTACATCTTCTTTGCCTCCTTTCTTCTTCCAATTCTCTTGTTAAGCTTGAACGTGGTATTAGAGCCAAAATTGTACTAATTTGATCTAAAATTCATTATTTTTTTCCCTTTATTTTCAAGCTCTTAATGTATGTGGTCTTCCCTTTCTTCCTTCTTTTTTTTCTTCCTTCCCTATTCTATGTGACCACGGTCACCAACTAGGGTGCATACCCTGTTCTGCATTAACGTTGACACTGGTTGTTGGTTGAGTGTTATCTGTGGTGCGATTGCAATTTGTGCAATCGTTGAATTGCAATTTGTGTGACGGAAGCATAGATAAAACTCGGGCCCAAGTGCAGTGTTTAAAAAAAAAAAAAGGCCTAGCCCAACATTACTGGTTTGCGGCCCAGGTCCCTTAGCCCACGACATAACTGGGTCCTCTAGTCCAACAAGTTCCAACCCAAATCCACTTCGGCTTAGTGCAGCTGCTCTAGGCCCCGACTCAACCTGATCGATTTCATACTAAAAACCTTGAAAAATTTAGGTATTTCTTGGGTATTAAAGTTGCCAGATCTAAGTAGTTGTTTCTAAGTAGGACATTTGTTTATCTTAGAGAAAATATATACTTGACATGCTAGATGAAGCAGGTTTGTTGGGTGGTAGACCAATTGATGTTCTTATGGATCTGAATCAAAAGCTGTTGATGGATGATGGTGCACTATTTGAAAATCCAGGTTGATATTGCAGTTAGTGTCGTGAGTCAGTTTATGGGATGTACCACATTGGGATGTAGTCGTTCGTATTCTTCGATACCTTAAACATGCGCATCGACTTGGGTTGTTGTATCGAGCCAATGGACATATTAGAGTGGAAGGTTTTACTGATGCTGATTAGGCTGGTTCTCCCTCGGATCGAAGATCAACTACTGGATATTGTACTTTCTTTGGAGGTATCGTGGTTACATAAAAAAATAAGAAACAAAAAGTGGTAGTATGATCCAGTGCTGAAGTTGAGTATAGAGTGATGAGACATGCCACTAGTAAAGTTGACATGGTTACTACACTTTGAGAAATTTGTTTTCTAGTCTAACTTTCTTTACAATTGTTCTGTGATAGCCAGACAGCTCTTCACATTGCTGCCAATCCCGTATTCCATGAGAGGACCAAATATATTGAAGTTGATTGTCATTTTATTTGAGACAAGATACTAAGTAGAGATATTGGAACTTCATTTGTGAAATCTGAGGATCAGCTTGCAGATGTGTTGACCAGAGCATTGAGTCGCCCTCATCTTACAACCATTTGTTCTAAGCTTGGATTAGATGATATATATACTCTAACTTGAGGGGGAGTGTTGAGAGTATTATTATTATATTATTATTTGATATGGTTGTAATAAGTATACCTTTTTAAGGGTATACTTGTCTTTTGCGTTTTTTTAGTTAATTATAAATACAAGTTGAGGGTGAGAAGTAGGGTATGATTACACCTTCTTTGCCTCCTCTCTTCTTCCAATTCTCTTGTTAAACTTGAACAATTACAAAAGAAAAATATCTTTCATTGCTCTCGGAGAGAGAAAAAAAACCATTTCCGTAGCATAAATCATTGGAAGGGAAATCAGACAACACATGATATCAAGAGCTCAATATTGCTCAAAGAAATGAGATATTATCCTATTAATCATGCCAAAAGGGTCATGTGTTACTTTTCCAAAATATCATGTGATTATGTTTCTTATTGACGTAGAATAGAGAATGAAATAAGAAAATTAAAGTGTGATGATTCAAAGAATACTCTTGTTTAAATAAAAAGAAAAAAAAAAAAAAACTCGACCAGTAACTTGAAGAAATGAACCAGCATACTGTAAATGTTTTTGTCGCCACTGAGGAACTGTGAGCCTTTTGCTCCTTGAAAATCCACATGAACTACAAGGAAAAATAAGATAATGAATTCTCAATGAAACAGGATTTAGGCCCTCAAGAACTACATAATCAAGCAAGTAATACTCTCTCACAGCTGATCAAAGACCTAAGATAAATAAACTAAACAGTAAATCAAAGTGATGATGGCTGAAAAAAAAAAAAAGATGAAACAGAGAAGACACTACACTTGAAGTCTTGGGTGGCTATCCCTGCTACAATGATTTAAGAAGACTGAAATGGTACCTTGTATCTTCTACTACAAATTCTAATGATAAACTAACTTTGACAGCATATGGGCCAGAATTCCCAAAGGATCTATAACTCCAATAATAAATAACGAATTTGGATTGGCTTTGTTTACTTTCCATGAAAAATTGTTTAAAACATTCAGAGTTAGGATGAAACTAAAGATAAACATTTGCAAATAATGACTCGCTGACGTTGCGGTATAAATTGCTACCTCTGTATCTATCTTTGAGTTGTTGGATTTATCAAAACCCAATAGGCATGCAAAAGAGAAATGCTATCCCCACTCGGACCAAGGCAAAACTTTTACTTGTTCAAATAATAATTAAGGTGAAGTAAGGTCACGAAAAACGAATCTCTTTAGGATAAATAGATCCATTTTGCAAGTTCGTTGTCACCGGTAGTTCGTACAAAGCATTGGACTAATGATGTAAACAATACTTGAATTCTCGATGTAAATGCTACATAGTTGGTTCTCATCCTTCAGAGACCGAGTATAATAAGAGCATCACTCAACAGAAAGATCACCTAAGTGTATAGAGTTACCTTACGCAGCTCATCATATGTATCTGCTAGATAAAACTTGCAGTGCTATGGAAATCCAGAAGCAAGGATAGAAATACGTGTCTTCTATTTAGAGCATTGGGCAAATCCTAAATTCCGAGGAAAAATTTCATAACTTCCACAATTCCGTTAGGTCAAAAGTTTTTTATGGATGTTGACATTTTATAGTAGTAATAGATGTAGATTTTGCATTTGGATTTAATTTTTTCTCTTTCATCCTTTGAACCAAAACGATACGTTCTGAAAATTCTTTATCAGCATACTCTTGAGACTGCCATATTTCATATGCTCTCTAGGTATGATCCATCGTTGACAAATAAACAAGATAAGGATGAGCAGCAGCTTGCTGAGGTATGCAATCCTTGGAGTAGCAGAAGTAACTCTAATTTTCTTTCCCTGGCAAATCAAACCTAAACATTATATTATCCTTACTGAAAAATATATACCCTAAATTTTTTTTGGCAGGTTTATGAAAGGCTTGCTGGTCTTATTTCTATGGAGAAGGAGAACTCAAGTTTGAATAGGCCTCCTGGGTGATTATTGTTTGACGAGATTGGCTTTGACTTCAGTATACAGTTTTTATTTTCTGAACTTTGAGCAATTGGACTGAAGCAGCTTGACCAAAAAAAAGGACTGAAGCAGAATCTCTTTTTTTTGGTCACATCTTTATATTCAACATCTGCAAGGAAGTAAGATCAGAATTGAAGATTTAGTCAATGTGAATCAACCTTCTGAGACACAAATAGAAAGATCTGTGTAAGTGGCTGAAGTGGTGTTACGTAGTCTGGTTTTTCTTAAAGCCAGATGACTCAGGAGCCCCATTTTGGCAGACTTGACCAAGGGATTGAACATACCTCTGTAGTTTTGTTGGAAATATTTTGGATCTGGTATAATTCTCTCCGGCTCTTCTTTCAATGTCTGTACCTCCATCTAATTAGGCTGTAGCATAAATCTTGTTGAAATGTGGAATCCTCATCTCATTCTGGTTAACACATTCTGCAAGGATTGTGGTGACTCGTGTGCTAATTGATAAAAGAAAGTTAACTGGGAAACAATTCCCTCCAAATGGGGGTTCTGGATTGGGGGATAGAAAGCAGTTTCAAGTTTTTTATGGATTTGCATCAGATTGATTATGAAGTCTGAAAAATGACCAACTCAATTTTTCCATTGAGATCATTATTAGAAGAAAGTTTCGAAAGTTGCTGCTGAATTGTGCGTGAAATTTTGCGGTGAAAGGTGTAAATACGGTTAAAGGACCAAATGATTTCATTGATGGTTTGGGCTTGACCTGGTTGCTGAATGCACTTGTATATACTGTACTGTACGGTTAAGTTATTCAATGGATCCTGAACATGCTGAGGCTCTAGCAGCATCTATTGGTAGTTTGTTTGTATGTTTTGGGATGTAGAGGTGCTCAGAATATAATACACACATTTGTGTTCGCCTGAGGAGACTTATCATATTGTGCGCGATTGTGTCAGGTGCTGGGAGGGACTGGTCTCCAGAAGCTAAGGAATTACCTATCTGGTGTCAAGGGACTGAGTGGCTAGTACTACAGTCACCCAATGCAGGTTTCATCTTTAAGGTGCTCATACTCTGGCATTTAGATTCTTCAGCACTTCTATTAAAAGTGAGCTTCACCTTTGGTAGTTAAGATATGGTCTAAATACATGTTATGTGTTTTCTTTTTGTTTTTTGATAGTCAAGTGGTAGTAACTGGTGGGATTGGAACCCATTTACTCAATAATAAATGGGATTTGAGCACCCAATCCTTCACACCCGTCTGTAAATACACCATATTGGGTTCCCATAATTATTCAAACAAAAACCATCTTTTTAAAAACTTTTGGACTAAAAGTCCCAATACTACAGGTTAGACTCCTTTTACTCCACTTTCTTTCAAAACTAGGCGACCTACCATAAGCTATCTGGATTTTATATATATAAAAAATTACTCATCTATCAATAACTTCTGGGCAATCTACCCTTAAGAATAATTAAATAAAAATGTATTGAAGAGAATTTGGGTCTGATGCAAGATGCTTTTTTTATCTTTTTATATTTTGTTGTTGTGTTTTTATGTATCTGTTGTTCCAAAATTTGTTGAAAATGACGGAAGAATCTTAATCGACTGACAGTTTTCAGGTGATTGTTTGTAAGGGGTTCAAATGCTTTGTCTTAGGACTTCCATGGATGAAAACAGACAGTACAAAGAATTAATAAAAGAGGATTACTTTATTAATTCAATTGATGGGATTTTGGTTACTGAAAAGATGGAATAAGCAGTCTTAATTGTAGAAATAACTTCTTCCTAAAACTAATCTTAAAAATGCTCAGATTGTGGGTCTTGTTAGGGTTTGAATGTATATTCATCTTCTCCATTACATGCTCTTTTATAGTCATTGTACTCGATGATTTTTGCTTCCATCGACGATTATCTAACTAGTAACCTCCAGTTAATTATTATTCTTTTCAAATGTGGTTGATCATCTCCATTTTTTTTAGATTCTGTCACGTGATATCTTTTCAATACATTCAAATTCTCAGATATTAATACATCGAATATTATCAATACATTAAGTCCAAATAGTATTATAGTCGATTTTTTTTTTTTAAGGAGAGGGGGAGGGGGGCTTGAACCCTTGACCTTAAGAAGGCAAAACCTACACAAGGCAAAGAGCCATTAAGTCCAAACAGTATTATAGTCGATTAGTATTACATATACAATGCATAAGTATCAGAGTCAGGTATAATACATATCATATAGGGACAAAATGGATCTCCAGGAGGACTTTGATGAGAATTGACCAAAGGACCTTTGGTCTAATGGTACTCTTTGTCTTATAAAGGCTTTGTCTTCATGAGGTCAAATGTTCAAATCTCCTCTTTTTTCCCCTTTCCCTTCCCCCTCCCCCTCCCCAAAAAAAAATAAAAAATGAGAATTGACCATCTAACCTTTTGGTTGGAAGACCAGAGATACCTAACAAGGCTAGACTGCAGATTTTTCCAGACATTGACAAAAAGAAAAGCTAAAAACAAAAAGAGGGAACTAATTTGTGCACAAATTCATTATAATTGTTAGATTAAAATTGGACCTTATTCAATATCGTCTGGCAAGGGCACCATAGGAATAAGGAGAGTAAGCACTCCCTTTGGTGGGGCTTGTGCTGTCCCTATCCTTTTAAGTTGATGGATTGGATTCATACACCAGATTTTAATTTGAGGAAAACATAAGAATGTAGTAGTGTCATTCAAACTTCCTATTTAGTAAATGATTAAATTTGGTAGGTCTTGATATTTAATTTTTGGTTTCTTTGATAAGTGATCGTTAGATCATGATCTAATGACTCACATAAAAATAATCTACTAAGGCTATGGTGTGAAGCTTTCATTTATATATATATATAGATAAAATGAAAACATTCAAACACAAAAAATTGTAACATGCAATATCAACTTTTTCGAAAAATAGTAACATTCAATATTAACCGTAACATGTTCAACAAAAAAATAAAAAATAGTAACATGTTCACAAAAAAAATAGTAATATGGAATATTAAACAAAACGTCTGGCTTTGAGCCTCATTTCTTTCACAAAGCGGCTCTACCTTTTTGTCAATACAGAGCCTCTACTATTCTAATACGAATACCTAAACCTTCATGTTTTTCCTTGGTCACAGGAGAGAGAGAGAGAGAGAGAGAGAGAGAGAGAGAGAGAGACGTATGAATTTGAATTTCAAATTATATGGAAGATTTTTATTGAACATGAATCAAGGAATAACTGTTTAGGAAAGTGATTTAATATTGAAGGCTGCTTTCAATGTCATAGGAAAGTCATTTTGGAGATATTAAAAAATTTAGAACTTAACTATTTATTAGTAAAATTAAAATAGAATTTATCCCCAAATAAGTTTGAGTGATTGACTGAACTCATTATAAGTCTCCTAAATAGGTCTCAAGCCTAATTTTCATAAAAAACTATCTTTTTTATCCCACTTTTAAACATGAAACCATCTACGGCTATCAAAAACTCTATCATTAATAATCTTGATACGATAAGATTGATATCTTCTTTATTATATTTTCTTTCAACATTATATCAACAACTATAAATTTAACTTAGATTCAATAGATAAATAAATCATGAATAATACATTGGTCCAATGATATTCTTTACCTTGTGAAGACTTTGTCTTCTTGAGGTCAAGAGTTCAAGTCCCTCTCCCTCTCCCCCTCCCAAAAAAAAAAAAAAAAAAGGAACATAAACTAGTACCGCAGTGGAATAATTCAGTCTGGTAAACTTCAAGAAAATTAGTTGTTAACAAGGAGGTTGAATCCAAACAGTGCTCTTGATTCGACCACATTGCAGCTCAAGCCGATCATAAAGTTCATCAGGTTCCTCGTAGAGTAAACCATCATCCAAGCTATAAACTTCAATCATGCCATAAATACTGTAATATATTTTCTCTGCTAAATATTCCCTACCCTCCACTGCTGGTACTAAAAAAGAAGTACCACCTACAAATAATGCCCACTCTCCCAATCTTTCTTGCAAAACCCAACTCATCTCAGACCAATCAAACCTGAAAATCCTCCACTCCTCTAATGTTTCATATACAGTGGCCATTAAAAGTTTACCATCACATTCAACAAGGTAAGCCCTGTCCATGTCAAATTCATCCCCCCATGGAAGAGGGTCAAGAGACGTCATAAGCAAGCTCCAAGACCCATCTTCAACAGTGAAGAATCCCAGCTTTCCACCTTTAAAGACACAGTAAAAAGCTCCTTCGAAATATACCACACTCTTCTGTGGTTTCTCAAATTCTCCGTCAAACTCCTGTGTGCTCCATACTTTGTCGCCACAGCGACATGTGCTGATTTTGAGCTTGTTGCTACTAAGAAGAGATGCTACGAACACGACGCAGCCTGGAGAGGTTGGAGCAGACGAGATAGTCGCAACGACGTGCTTTGAACTCAATTCCGGCAGCTTGATAACGTCCCTGGTGAAGGGTGAGTATAGGAAACACGAATGTTTGTGCAAACTTTTTTGGGCCAAAAGCAACCAACCAAATTTTGAAGCACATACTTTAGCATTATCAAAGAATTTCCATTCTTTTCCCGGCAATAATTGGCCACGGTGTAAACTCTCTCGCTAATCGGGTCGCAAAGCATGCACTTAATGAAAACTTGACCGGAAATTGAAACCTGAAACCACCGGTAAGCCGATAGCCATGGCATTCTCTGGAGAGGCCCAGTTCCAGAATTTGAACTAGGTATTCGCCAATCTTTACAAACTGCTCGAAAGCGAATTTGATCAGCTGGATATAATTTTTCCATGATAGATCTCATGATATCTTCATGGACATCAGACCATGGCCTTCTTTCTCTCTCTGGTGTCAGTGTCAGTGTCACTTTAGAATCGCTTATCTTCCTACGTTTATTAGCAGCAATAGTCTTTCTCCTTGGTCTCCGTTGCATGAGCATGGCATTAACCCCTCTGCTTCCTATCTTCGTCTTCCCGTCCTATGGCCGTGCTTTTAGTGAAAACCTAAAACGAAGTTCCCTTTTATAAGAGAAAAACCTCTTCAAGGAGGAAACTAGATCTTCAAACTTGAAAGTAGTATTAGGATAGGAAACCGGATTTTAATTGGAGTAATGTTATTATTGACTTAATTTGCTGACCTAATTCACTATAATTTTTGAATTGACTGTAACACCCATCAAACATTAGAACTTAATGTTGATCCAATAATTCCAATGAAGCCACATCATTAATTCAGCAAATTAAATCAACTTTTTAGGTCCCAATAGAATTACTCTTTTAATTTTCGTGCCAAAAACCAACTCCGAATCGAAACATAACTTCTAGAACACCCCTTGTATTTTTTTTTTTTGGTTAAAAATCATAGTCCCTAAACTTTGTCCTCGGTTTTAAATTGTTCATTGATCTTTCAATTTTCGTCATTAGATTAATTAGAGAGTAGCCCAATTTGATCTATTTCAGCATTAATCTAACGGTAGAAATAAATAGAAGGACGCAATTGAGACAAAATTAATAGTTGAGGATCTAAACTAAGACAATTGAAAATTTAGGGATCAAATTAAAACCAAAGGCAAACCTTTTTTTTTTTTAGGGTAAGGAACCCTTATATTTCTCACCCTCTCTCTAATTAGCAATATCTATAATTTAGATACTAATATCAATATACATGTGTTTGTATATAGGCAATTATTTAACTTAGGGTTAAATTGGTGAAATTGCTTGAATTCATGAACTCTACTTAAATCAACCGCGCGTAATTGGGTGGGTGTAGAATTCCGTTAGGTTTTCACAAAGAATCCTATATATATATATGTGGTATTTCAGTTAGGGTATGCTTGTTTGAAGGATAATGGTGGTGTAAAGAGGTGGGATTAGGGAAAAAATTACATGGAGTCCAGTAATACATTGTTTGTTTGCCTTTTTTTGTGTCGCAATACTGACCCACTAGCTACAGTTCACTAAAACTCATGTATATGGGCTTATATAAAACCACCTAGGATGAATTTACTAAAACTAAACATTTTGATGTATTTTTTATAACCATTGGATTAATTTTGACGGAACTGACTATCAATCTAATGGTTGTAGTGAATTAGGTCAGCAAATTAGGTCAATAAATTATGTCTAAAAAACATTGCTCGTAAGAAATTTGGTTTTGAGGGATTTTAGCTGGACATGTACTTTTGTGAGCTTACGGGTTTCATTGTTGCTTTTTTGAACTTATATATTGTATACGTGATATTATGGTGTTGTACTATTATAATTCAGTCAAAAACTAAATAAAACTTTCTAGAATATAGTGTCTTTGGCATGCCACATATATGATCCTTTCCATAGTCAAAACCATATATTTTTGTTTGGCACATAGTAGATATGAAACCCGGCCACTAATTAACGTGCTCAAATAAAAACTTTTAATAAGAAAAGAAACTAAAGTAGACGGTATAAAACTGCAAATCGTATTATTATTCTTTGTTATACGTATTGTCAGGTTTCTCACATTGTTCACTACATGCATGAAATCTTTGTTATTTGTTTGTTGTTTGCACAAAAAATTGCTATTTACTTTTATTTACTAACATGCATGTTTTGGCTATTTTTTACGTCATTTCAACCATTTGGAGGTATGAGTCAAAGTTCATCGCGAAGATTGTGGAAGCTGTTGAGGATAAAGTGAATCGTGATGCCTTCATTGTTGAATCAAACCTATCTGGAATTGATTCTCAAGTCAAATACATCAATTTGTGGCTACAAGATGAGTCAACTGATGTGGGTTTTATGGCAATAAGTGGAATTAGTGGTATAGGAAAAATGACTATTGCCCAATATGCTTATGATTTAAATTTGAACACATTTGATGGTAGTAGTTTTCTCTCAGATATTAAAAAAATCTCCAAACAATAGGATGGCTTGGTTCAATTGCAAAGAAAACTTCTTTCAGATATTCAAAAGAGAAAAATAACTAGTGTGCGTGAGGGGATCACTGAGATAAGAGATGCCCTGCATTTTCATAAAGTTCTTGTCGTTCTAGATGATGTGGACGAAAAAGAGCAATTGGATGCAATTCTTAGTACGCACAAGTTTTTTTTTATCTCGAGACTAAAATTCTCATTACAACCACAAATAAGCAATTACTAAGGTCTTATGATGTTAAGATTATTGATGTTCGAATACTGAGCGAGGATGAATCACTTGAGCTCCTTAGTTGGCATGCATTTGGGCAACACAGTCCCATTGAAGGTTACATGGGGTACTCTAAAAGGATTGTGAAACAGTGTAAAGGGATTCCTTTGGTCCTAGAAGTTTTAGGTGCTTCTCTACGAGACATGGGGGAGGATGTATGGAGAAGTGCAATAGACAGATTCGAAATGATTCATGAAAGCAAAATCCAGCAGAAACTTCAAATAAGCTACGAACTTTTACCAGATGAACAACACAGAAATTTATTCCTTGAGATTGCTTTTTTTTTTTTTTTGTGGGAATGGACAAGGTTTACGTAGTCACTATACTAAATGGATGTGGTTATTTCGGTCTAGTTGAGCTTCAAGTTCTTATTGATAGATGTCTCATAAGAATAGAATATAAGAAGTTAGAGATGCATACACTGATTCAACGTATGGGAAGAGAAATTATTTGCCAGCGATCACCTGAGAAGCTGGGAGAGCGTAGTAGACTGTGGAATCAAAACGATTCCTTCAAAGTATTGAAAGAAAAAATTGTAAGAATATTACTTCTTGTATGTGTATGTCCATTTGGTTCCATATGTTGGTATTCTTGTTTCTTATCAATAACGTTTTTGTTATTAGGGCACTGAGAAAGTCAAAGGTCTTGCTCTCAATATGAATATGATTGCGGAACACAAGCATGCCATGAAAATCTCTAATTTCAACCATCCATGTGATGGGAGCTTGGAAACTGATGCATTCAAAAGGATGCTCCAGTTAAGATTATTACAGATCAACTATGTACGACTTATTGGAGGCTATAAAAATTTCCCAAAGAACATAAGATGGCTGTCTTGGCAAGGATTTCCAATGAAATCTTTCCCAAAAGATTTTCCTATGTAGAACCTGGTTGTCATTGACATGTGCAATAGTAGCTTAAAACAGTTATGGATGGGAGCCAAGGTATGCAATTGATGCACGTTGCCCTTTGTTTCTATCCTTTATTATATATTTTGTGGTTCCTTTTTTTTTTTACTTTTATGTCTCTGATATTAGCTTCCTCAAATTTTTTTCATAGTTTATTGGGTTATTAAAAATTCTTGACCTTCGAAACTGCCATGCCCTTAAAACAACTCCAATTTTTTTTGGGCTCCCAAGTATTGAGAGATTGATTCTAAAAAGTTGTGTAAATTTGGTTGATGTTCATGAATCAATTGGCAATCTTGGAAACTCGTTCTATTGAACATGAAAGATTGTATGAGTCTGGAGAAGCTTCCAACACAGATTGACATGCTTAGCTCTCTTGAAACATTAAAGATTTCTGGTTGCTCAAATCTTAAAGAGTTGCCACTAGAGCAAAGAGAGTTAAAATTGCTTAAAATATTTGAAGCTGATGAAATGGACCTAAGCCTCTTACCTTCTAATACTGAAGAGAATAGGCTGTGGTGGCATCCATTGGTGTGGTTTGGGAGATCGAGAAAAAGAACTCGTTCAGAACTCTCGAAGATTGTGTAAGCTATTTTGCCACATTCATTAGTAAAACTGAGTCTTGAAAGATACAATCTATCTGATGGTGATTTTTCGAAAGATTTCAGTAGCCTACCCTTGCTAGATGTGCTAGATCTAAGCAGCAATCCCATTTGTAGCCTACCAGATTGCGTCAAAGTGTAAGATCTTGTAAAAGACTGAAAACACTTACAAGGCTACACTATTTAGGAGTCGCTGGTGCTTCCAATTGCATATCATTGGAAAAAATAACTTTTGCACAATCTTTGGACCGCGAAACAATTTACAAATTGAATAATTGCGAGTCTGATAGAGGTAAAAGGAAGTTTTACAATAAGACCCGTCGCAAATATTGACGCAGAAATTATCAACAACTTGGGGTTGTTGAACGTAGAATCCATCAAAACATTGAGGTTTCCTTGTACAATTCGGTCACGTCAGTAACAAAGAAGCTCCCCATTCAGGTGCTCTGTCTCTCTCTCTCCCCCCTCCCCTCCTCCACCTTTTTTCCCCACTTGGATGCTTATACAATAGTTATTTTCCCGGTTATGCTTAAGGTTGTTTTATATATTACCCTTATGTAGTTTGACCGAGTAACCTATTGCCCCCTGTAGTTTAAAAATCTAAAAATAAATACCGTTTAAATTTGGAACAAATTACAACCGTGAGGAATTTCTTTAAATTTAAGGGTCAAAGGTCAAAATTCAACATTTCTAGTAAAAAACATATTAAAATGACTTTTATACTCTTATGAATATTACATTACGTACTATTTTTTGTCTCTAAATTAAACCCATTTTATCCCCCCCTCTTTCTCCCTTCTCTCTACATTAAGTAGTCTTTCAATTTTCATGAAATTTTAGGAATGAAAAACACTATGGAAATTAGAAAAATTTAAGAGTATTATTGTCTTTTTATACTAAGTTTCGTTGGCTGTCACAATTAGTACCAAACTAGAGATGGTAATATATAAGACCATCTCGAATGAAAACCCAAACTCTTATCCAACTTTGAGTAAAAAAAAAGGTAAAAAATTTGATTTGATATAGACTTTTCCAATGGAGAAATTCAAATTTAAAAGAAGAGAAACCGAAATCTAAATAAAGATAAACCCAAATTTAAAAGAGGGTAAAATTTGACCATTGGATCTTTAAAGGAGGGTGAAATCTCATCATTAAAGATTTGTGTATGAATTTGAGTCTCTCTTGATTTGATTTGATGTGGGTATTATACCACCTCCAATGGAAACCCAAATTTGAGTACAAAAAAAGGATAAAAAACTTGATTTGGTATATACTTCTCCAATAGAGAAACTCAAATTTAAATGAGGATAAACTCAAATTTAAAAGAGGGTAAAATATGACTATTGGATCTTTAAAGGAGGGTGTAATCTCACCATTAAAGATTTTGGTATAAATTTGAGTCTCCCTTGATTTGAGTAAAAAAAGAGTCTATCTTCATTTGATATGGATATGGGTCTAGCATTGGAGAAGGTCTTTAAGAGTTTTTTACCCTAATTTAAATTTGGGTTTAAAAAAGAATAAGGATTGAAGATACTCTTAGAGGAGGTTTTTAAGAGTTTTTTACCCAAATTTAAATTTAAATTCTAAAAATAGTAAGAATTGAAGATGCTCTAATTAAAGTGTAGCCTGTTAAACCAATGGAGAAAATCTACGGTTTACAATTTTAATGGCACAGGTAGTGTTCGACGTGGAGGAAATCTTCAGCATATTTCTTCCTAGGAGTGAAGCTTTGGGCTGCTTCAACAATTCGAGTGTATGTTCCGAAGTACAATTGTCAACCCCTTCAGTTCAAAATTGTAGGATTCATAGGATGCACATGCGTTGTGTGTACGGGATCAATAAAGAAATTTTTCGGGTATACATTATATTCAAATTGATTTCACAAATGGGCACAAGGAATTGGCAGCCTACGTCCCTGCATGTTTTGGAATTCCAGAAGCAGATGAATATATGATGTGGTTAAGTCATTGGAAGTTGAACGAATTTGTTACACTTGGCGATAAACTGAATATTTGGATTTGGATGCAAGGTTTGGGGGTAAAGGAGGTCGAAATCGACCTTATAGATGGGGAGCCGGAAGGGAAGGATTGTCAATCAAACAGTGAAGATTTGCTTGGACCCACATCAGCACATAGGACCACCACCATTAAATTGGCAACACAATGAAGGTCCTAACTATATTTAGTTATAATTATATAGTAAACTTTTGGCCGAGGGGGTCATGTAATCATGGGAGTGAATGGGGTTAGATGAAGTAATATCGGGATCCACGTACATCAATACATCGATTTTACCGTTGCTTTTGGTTCTTCTATCGCCATTTTATAACCATCAACGATGGAGATTGGAGTAGTTTATTGAGCCTATAATGTAGTGACGGAGTTAGAAATTTTGTCTATAGTGGACACTACACTTAGAAACTTAATATATTTTTTTTCCAATCAATAAAAACAAAATAATGTATTTAAATTTATGGCATTGTATTTGATACATATAGATTCATAAAACACAAAAAATATCAAACGTCGATAAATTATAGCGTACAAAAAAAAGAAGAAGAAACTAATTACAACTATTCACAACAAATAAGACTAACTGTATAAAAGATACTATAGTTTTTATCTGTATAACCAATCAAACTATTAGTGGTTGATCACTCATTAAGTTATTTAACTTATAATATCTATAACTTTAAAAATGAGTCCGACATGTCAAAGATATTTTAGATATATTCATCAAGTGTTCAAAGTGAGTCAAAAAATTCACAATTATTTAATTTTATATGATACTAATTGATAGAACAGAAAACAATACAGTTAATATACTTATAATAATTTTAAATATACATAACTAATATTTAAAAAAAAAAAATTCAGAATGGGCTTGTGCCCCCCTATTCCTCATATGGCTCCGCCACTGCTATAACTGATATATATATATATATATATAAGTTTATGAATTTGAAAGTTAGTTAGCAAATTTATAAAGTTTTATTGGTTGATTGTAACCATCTCAGCAAAGTGACATGATATAACTGTTACATAAAGGTGACGGAGAGTTCTGGGGATGTAGTCGATGGAAGATGATGAGTTCATACAGAGATTAATGCAATTAGATAAAAGTAAAGCTGACGAGTCCAAATTTGACTGGGCCGAGCCCAACTTAAACTGATCGAGAAAGCCAGAAGGAAATCCCATTCAGAGTTGAATAGTCCAAATTACGAAGGGTATAAAGGGAAGCCCAAATTACAAAGGGCATAAAGGGAAGTCAAAATTACGGAGGGCATAAAGGGGAATTGAAAATACGACCGTAAATCAATACGGGGTCCAAAGGAACTCAAGCCAAGCCAACCGGGACCAAGGGGGCGCCGCCCATGGGAGGCCACCGGCTTGGGCGCCGCCCATGGCGTGGCCCTCCTGGACCTCTTCTCCTTTGTCCCCTTGACTCCAATGAAGGTCCCAGCCATGTCAAGCCCAGTCCAAGATCTTTCTCCGACTAAATAGGAGCACGAAGAAATAGCATCGGGATGCGGAGATCTACTCCTACCGTAATTGTGCTTGCCAAAGACATCTACTCCTATTATAATTGCACTTACCAAAATAGTGGAAGACCCCTTCCTCACGTCACCGCCTCACCTCCTTACCCTAGCTATATAATGTAAGCCCACTCAAGAACAAGGGCACGCCTCAAATACCTCACATACCTCTACACATAGCTCTCTCTCTCTCTCTCAAAGCACTGTAACTCTCCGGTGACTGATATTTTATCAATAAAGAATACCAGGCCACCGCTGCCATTCCCGAAAGTAGAGTAGGTCATCCGAGACCGAACCACTATACATCCCTGTGTTGATCTATTGTTTATCGTTTTAATTCATTGATTGTCATTGATTGCTTGTTAGTTGCTCATTAATTACACCCTTATATATTCTTGATTATTGATCTTGCACAAGATAATTTTGTGCATCATCAAAAGCTAAAAGAAGAACATTGAGTTCGTTGTGTAAATGTAATCATCAAGCCTTTGGAAAATAGCAACGGTGGAGTTATATGGCAGGTGAAGATTTTTATTATTTTATAAAATTATATTTTGTCCCCCAACATATAAAAGAGGTTTAGTTTATACTTGATAGTTTCGAGTATTAGCAAATGTACCCAAGAATTAATGCAAGTTGGGTTTTTGGTATAACAACTATTTGATTTGGTAAAGCTCAGTTTCCTATAGAAACGAGTTGTGTATGCATTATAGGTGTGTTGGCCATATTTAATACTAGAATTGTGGCACACTGTATATGATTCAGTACTCTTTAGTAACAAGATTAGGGAGTTTCAAATTGGGGGACACCCGGTGGAGTCAGTCCTTCCTTAATATTATAGGAGTACCTCAAAAACATGGAGTATTATTAGTTTTGTTAAGTCTTATTTATTTAGTTATTTTTTTAATGTAGGTTGAAGCCATTAGTTTATGCGAAAAGGAAATATCACATATTCATGTGGACAATGACCAGAGACTTCGAAATTTGAATACTTGATTTCTCCTTTTCTTAAATACTTGATTTTGTTTGTACGCTAATAAAATTCTAAAATCAAACGTAGTTTATAACTTGCTTTGGTGTGATGTGAGCTATTCCAAATTTTTTTGCTCATGCAGTGCCTTTAGACACAGACAGTTTCTATAATCTAATATTACAGCTAAGAGTTTGAATTTTATTCCTATATATTTTTTTCGCTCATTTTCTATAACATCATTAATTTCTATTAAAAGTAATTATTTTATTTTTGATAAATTTGTGGTTCAATACAATTTTTTTATTTTATTTCAGACATTATTCATTTACGATATTATACACATATTGATATTTTTTGAGGTCTTGTATTTTGAAGAAAAGAAATTGTTAATTTTTTTAAATAATGGATAAAAAATTATTTCAATTTACATAATTAAAGAAAGGGAAGGACAAAAGCCTTCTATTTTCTTGTTTGCATTCCCATAAGACTACAGTGATGCTAGTTCTGGTTTTCACGAAGACAATTGAGTTAAAAGTAATTACATAAAATGTTAAAGCTTTGTCAATGGAGGCATTCCCATAATCCAATGGGAGAGACAATGTCATCTTTTGTCACTTAGGAGTTAGGATCTCGAAGGAGGTCTGATGTTCAAATGCCACACAAGATGAAAAATATATAGTGTGAAAAGTTTGTCATTACTAGATCGAAGACTTGAATTCAATACTCACAACGCCCTCTTAAACACTCCGGGATATCACTTTACCTCGAGTAAGCCAAAGACGTTAATGTATAGCAAAATAAATAAATAATATCGCTTCTCGCGAGTCTCGAATATAGAATATTACAATAGTAACTTGTTGAGAATCTTCCCATCAAAATTACAATAACAAGTTTCGAATGTTGTACATATTGATGATGTACAAAGTTGATTGTACACAATCAAATAAATTGAGGGTGTGATGTAGAATAATTAATGAAACAATTAATAATAAGAGACAAAAATTGAGGTGGTTACGTTTGAGTGACCTAACCGCTAAATGCAGCAACGGTAGTAAGAGAACTCTAATAATGAGAAAATATAAAATAATAGGAGAGAGAGAGCAAGAGTCAAAATATGCTCAAGGTGTTGTAGTGTCTATTCTGCCCCCATGTGTAAAAAGTTTACAATTTAAAGGCATAAAGTCCTAACTAAGGCAGTGGCGTGAATGTCAAGCTATTAATTTATCGGGGAAGATAGCTATAATTGGGTATGAGTACTATCTTGAAATAATAGTTATCCTGATGATTGCTCTCCCATATGTGATGACTCTTCATGAACTCTTGGACTTTAGATTGAACTGAGGTCATGAGTTAAACCTGACTTGACTTTTAATGATTTTGGCTCAATCTCCAAACTGGGTTCAAACCTGGTCTGAATATAGACTCCTCACATGAGGACAATTTTTTTAATAGGCAAAGATGAATCACTTTTTCAAATATATTATACCACCATTACAATGAAATTTAAATGAATCGTAAATCCTATTGAGAAGAGCAAAGAAAAATAAAATACAACCCAAAATACTGACCTCAGAGATTAATCATTGTCTTTCACCATTACATTCCATAAGTTCATTGTTAATCAAATAGCAACAATGCAAGAAATCCTTAAATTAAATTCCCACACCAAGTACAAATGGTATTAATGCTAATTGAAGGGGGTGGCTCCCTTTATTACACGTGTCATGTCATTAAATGATCTCACGTGAGGGTGACAAGACAAGGCACGTGAAGAGGACATCGATTACTTAGTCCATAGACCTAGCCGAACTGATCAGTAAGTTCGGCTGGCAATAAAGAAGATCGGTTCTGACCAAAACGTTCATATAAATACAGTATGGACAGAGTTTGGTTTCCTCGGTTAGTTGTTTTAGCCGAACCGGATAACGAGCTCGGCAAACAATGAAAGAGATTATCACATACCGAAGCAATATCCTCAGTACTCCCATTAAACATCGATAGGGTTCGGCTCATGTCATGACCGAGCTGTTTGATGAAATAAAGGGAAAGATAAGGATATGCCTTTATCTTGGGCATTCTTGATAAACGAATCAACGAGATTAAATGAATTACTAGAGAGATATCAGCAACTTCTCAAACTGAAAACACTGAATTGAAGGAAGGTGTGCCACCTTGAACGGAGAAGAACATGGAAACCCTAGTGCCTAGGGGCCTATAAAATAAATAAAGAGCCTGGGTGAAAGGTACGCTGAACTCTCCCAGTCTTCTTGTCTCTTATTCAATTCCATTACTAACTTAAGCATCGGAGTGCCTTCGATCGAAGCACTTCGATCTTGGGCAGTTTGTTTGTTTTGCAGGAGGGAGATTGGGAAGCCAAGTTCAGAAAAGATTACCGGAAGTATCAATCTATCGTTCCAGTAGGAGGTATTCATATTTTTTGCTTCTTACATTTTGGCGCCGTCTGTGGGAAAGAATATTTAAACAGAACAAAAAGCTACGATGTCAAGACTCAGGAGTGCCATTGGATCACCTACAGGCAGTCTTGCCTTGGGTAATTCCGATTCGGTGTCACTTCCGTCCGATGGCAACATCAGATTGAATGTTAACGGAAGTCCTACTAAGCCCCATGAGGATGACGAGGTATCCTCAGCAAGCTTCAGACCTTCCAAGAATCAAAACCAGCAAGTTGAAAATCGTGGTGAATCCCTCCGTGCCGAGGGGGAAAATCACTCTATGGTAAAGTTGGTCCAGTCTATGCAGGACCGGCTGGATGCTCATGACAAGTTGTTCAAGAAATCTTATTCCAGGGAGAAAGATCTGCTAAAGGAAAACGAAGAGTTGAAAGCCAAATTGAAGGAGCTGACTAGAAAAGAGAAGCGTGAGAGGGAAAACCGACGAGAAAGTCCCGAGAAGAAATTTGGCAGATCCAAAAAAACTGAAATTGACAAGTACCAGCAGAAAAAACCTCGGGTTTCAGAGGAGGACTCCTGGAAGCAGTACATCACTGAAGAATTAGACAATCGTTTGAAGAAGCCAGAGCAAAGGTCGCCTAGGGATATAGCCAGAAGAGCGACTGGGGAGTATGGAGACGGTTCGGATTCGTCCCCTTTTTCCTCATGGATTGAAAAGGGGCATATCCCGAGTAAGTTCACCGTTCCAAACTTCAAACTTTACGATGGAAAGACCGACCCATCTTCCCACATCAGACATTTCAGACAGCTGATGACCATACATCGGAGGAACGAACCCCTGCTCTGCACGATCTTTCCTAGCAGCCTTGGAGAGTCGGCCATGAAGTGGTTCGACGGCTTGCCGAGGCAGTCGATTGACGGTTGGTCGTAGTTAGCCGAGCAGTTCACTGCTCGGTTCATAACGAGTAGCAAACAGCCTAAGGACGTCGGTGCTCTGCTGACATTAAAAAAACGAAACAACGAGTCTTTGCGCGAGTATGCTCATCGCTATTGGGAGACGATGAATGAGGTAGAAGGTTGCAACCCAGAAATTGCGGTAGCATCATTCAAGATTAGGTTGCCAAAGGAGAACTCTCTGTACCAATCCCTAACAAGGAGGCCGGCCGCAGACTTGGAAGAGTTAATGGCCAGAATCGAGAAGTATGCCAAAGTCGACGATGACTTGTCCAGAGACGTGGTAAGGGATCAACATAACAGAAGACAGTTCGATAGGGAGAAACAGGCCGAGCCGAACAGAGAGTTAGGGAGAAAGAATGAGGGTTCCTCACGAAATCCCCCTTCCTTGGAGTAAACACACTATTCAAAGAGCCCCTATACAAGATATTGTGCCAGATCAAAGGAAAATCATTTTTCAAATGGCCCAACAAGTTAATAGCAGACCCTTCGAAACGGAATCCTAACTTTAGATGTTCATATCATCGGGATTTCGGTCATATGACAGAAAATTGCCGAAGACTGAAGCAGCATTTGGAAGAATTGGTCCGAGAAGGGCATCTCTCCGAGTTCATCGAGGGTGAGGCCGGTCCAAATGGAGGAAGATCCGAACCCAAGGGAGATAAGACCACACCAGCAGGGATAATAGATGTGATCCATGCTGCGACAAATCCATAGATGTCCACAAACAACACAGCTAGGGCGTACATTCAGAAAGCTGCGAAGGAAAGAGAAGTCTATCAGCTTCGACTAACTCCGGAGATAAAGAGCAAAAGGCTGAAGGTGGAAGAATCAATTGACTCTATTTGCTTCACCGAGCAGGATTTGGACGGAATTCATCAACCACACAACGATGCTTTGGTGGTAACACTTCGGATAGCCAACTTCGATGTAAGGAGGGTTTTGAACGATCCAGGAAGTTCGTTTGAGATTATGTACATTGACCTTTTTGACAAGCTCGGACTAAGGAGGGAGGACCTCAAGCCATCCAACACTCCATTAATTGGTTTTAGTGGAAAAATAGTTCTTCCTAGGGGAAAAATCACGCTGCCAGTGAAGACGGGACCAGTCGGTGTCATGACCGAATTTCTGGTAGTTGATACTGTCTCAGCTTATAACGCAATAATGGGGCGGTCGTGGTTACACGAGATGAAGGCGGTACCCTCAACATACCACCAAATGCTGAGATTCCCTTCTTCGGAAGGGATAATAAACATCAGAGGGGACCAGGTCAGCGCTAGGACTTGCTTACTGGCCTCGGTCAAACCAAAAAATGAATTAGAAGCGGGAGAAAAAAGATCAGTTGCAGAAGGGGAAAAATAGCAATCAATGATCAACGGCTCGGAAGTTTCATATGACCGAGCTAACAAGGAAAGCCCTAAAGTACCTTTAGGCACTGAAAAGGAAGCTACAGACCGAAAAATTGAAGTTTTATCTAAAATACCTTTAGATAAAGATGGTGATCCAGACAAGTACTTCTTACTAGGAGCATCTCTTAGCTCCGAACATCAAAAGGAACTGGTCTCTCTACTTAAAGAATATGCCGATGTCTTCGCATGGAGCACTAGTGAAATGCCCGGCGTACCGTCCGAGGTTGCGTGTCATCGGCTGAATGTTGACTCGAGCTACAAGCCAGTAAAGCAAAAACTAAGAAGGTCGGCACCTCAACATCAAGAAGCGGTAAAAGAGGAAGTGACCCGATTACTCGAGTCTCAAACCATCAGAGAAGTGCAATATCAGACCTGGTTGTCGAACACAGTGGTAGTGAGCAAGAAAAATGGGAAATGGAGAGTCTGTGTGGACTTCACCGACCTCAACAAAGCCTGCCTGAAGGACAGTTTTCCTCTGCCTAAAATAGATCAGTTGGTTGATGCAACTGCCGGGCACGAGCAAATGAGCTTCTTAGATGCCTATAGAGGGTATCACCAAATCCCCCTTGCCGAAGAAGATCAAGAGAAGACTGCTTTCATAACTCCTGAAGGGACATACTGTTACAAGGTGATGCCTTTCGGGTTAAAGAATGCTGGAGCGACATACTAGAGGTTGGTAACAAAGATGTTCTCGCATATGATAGGCAACACCATAGAAGTCTACATAGACGACATGGTGGTGAAGAGTCGAAAGGCTATCAATCATTGTGCCGACCTGAAAGGTAATTTTGATGTTCTTCGAAGATTTAAAATGTATCTGAAAAAACATTTCTGAATCTTAAGGCATACTTGGCCTCATCACCAATCCTGTTAACACCGTTGCCCGAAGAAAGTCTGTTCCTCTACCTAGCAGTATCTGAAAACGCTGTGAGTGGAGCGCTGATGAGAAACGACCGTGAAAGATTAAGGCTTATTTATTATGTGAGCAAAATGCTCCTAGACGCAGAGTCAAGGTACACACCATTGGAAAAGCTCGCCCTCGCACTAATTAGTTCGGGTAGGAAACTCAGACAATATTTCCAGGCACATCAAATCACCGTGCTCACCGACCAGCCGTTGAAGTCCATTTTTCAAAAAGCCGACCTATCTGGACGCGTTGCTAAGTGGGCAGTTGAGCTCGGGGAGTTCGACATTTTATTTGAACCAAGGAAGGCGATCAAAGGCCAGGTAGTTGCTGACTTCATTGCGGAATTCCAACCCAAAAATAACTCAGAACCAAACGACAAGGCAGATGACAATTAGATGCTAGAGCTCGGGGGCAAATAGACCCTATCTGTCGATGGGTCTTCTAACCAAAAGGGCGCAAGAATTGGCCTCATTCTAGTAAGTCCGGATGGCTGTATCCTAGAAAAATCCATTAGACTCGGCTTCCACGCGTCAAATAACGAAGCCGAATATGAGGCCCTAATTGCCGGAGTGAGGCTCGCTGCCGAATTGGGGGCACCAAAGCTTCAAATATTCTCCGATTCACTGCTGGTTGTAAATCAGATAATAGGGGAGTATGCGGCTAAGGATGAAAGAATGATGGCATATCAGGCTATTACCGAAAAAGAATTGAGCAAAATACCGGAGTACTCGATCCAGCAGGTCGGAAGAGCAAGAAATTCGCATGCCGATGCCCTAGCTTCATTAGCTTCTGCCATTGATCAGGACACTGAAAGAGCTCTCACCATTGAGTTCCAGTCCGAGCTGAGTAACCATCATACCAAGTTTGACGAAGTTTTATGTAACGAAATCGAACCAAGCTGGATGGATCCAATCATTGCTTACCTAAAGAATGGTGATTTACTAGAAGACAAGAAGGAGGGTCATAAGCTACGATTGACAGCAGCTAGATATTGGTTATCTCCAAAAGACGAGCTTTATCGACGCTCATTTGGTGGCCCGTACTTGAAATGCGTGCACCCGAAAATAGTCCCAGACTTCCTATCTGAAATTCAAGAAGGAAGTTGTGGAGCTCATACAGGGGGGAGATCTCTGGCTTACCGAGCTATCTCCCAGGGTTTTTGGTGGCCATACATGCAGAAAGACGCCCAACAGTTTGTTAGGCGGTGTGAAAAGTGCCAGAAATTCTCGGCAATTCCAAGAAAACCATCATAGGAGTTACTTCCATTGGCGAGCCCATGGCCATTTGCTCAGTGGGGGCTGGACATAGTGGGACCTCTACCTCGGGCCCCTGGCAATAAGAAGTACCTTCTAGTTGCCACTAACTATTTTACAAAGTGGGTGGAAGCCGAGCCCCTAGCCAACATCAGAGACACTGATACAAGAAAATTTGTTTGGAGGAACATTATTACCAGATATGGAATCCCGCATACACTTATCTCTGACAATGGCACACAGTTCGATAACAGTCCTTTCAAGGCTTTCTGTCAGCACTATGGGATTCGGAATCACTATTCCACCCCAGCCTATCCTCAAAGTAATGGGCAAGCAGAGATCTCCAACAAGACCATCTTGGATGGAGTCAAGAAAAGGTTAGAAGATGCCAAAGGGAGATTGGTAGAGGAGTTGCCTAGCGTTTTGTGGACGTACCGTACCACACCTCGGCGCTTCACCGGTGAAACCCCCTTCTCCCTAGCTTACGAAATGGAAGCAGTAATCCCTTTAGAGATCGGCTTACCGACCCTGAGAACCGAGCTGGTGCAGAGCAATAATAATGACGAAACTATCACCCGAGATATTGATCTAGCAGAGGAAAAAAGAGAACGAGCAGCTATTACAATGGCCTCTTATCGGCATCAAATGGCCCGAGCCTACAACAAGAAGGTTATGCCTCGGTCTTTCGCACTTGGGGATCTGGTCCTCAGACGAGTGATGGGGTCGGCTAAGGACCCAACACATGGAAAGCTTGGAGCGAACTGGGAAGGCCCGTACAGGGTAACCCGAGTAGGAGGCAGTGGTTATTACGAGCTCGAGACCATGGATCATAGAGTTGTGCCACGCCTCTGGAACACCGCTAATTTGAGAAAGTTCTATTTCTAAAAAGTACATTTTTAGATAGAACTCCGAAGTACCTTCGGAAAACTTAAGGGTGGCCCTTAAGAGTCAGTAAAATGTTTCTCAAAAAATTAGACAAGAATTGAAGTTATTAATAAAATATTTTTTGAAGATTCATCTGCGTATTCTACTTTTTACATACGTCCTACTGCTAAGGCAGGGAGGCAAAAAATCCTGATAGAAGTAACTACTTAAATCAGGCGCAGCCACCCGATCTATTCCAGTCCCACAGCTAGGCATGACGATGTAAGCTGGTAAACGGATGGATTGGAGACCAATAAGATTGGCGGGTCGGTGCGTGGTAGAGAAACTCTCTTAGATACCCAAGGGGACTATGAGTAACTCTACGAAGGGACCGAACTCTATGAAGAAGAGCCTAGCAAGGGCCATAGCTTCAGAAGAGGTAAGAAATTTTCTAAGTGTTAAAGTCCCCACTGAGGGACCGAACTCTCTGAAGAAGAGCCGAGCAAGGGCCATAACTTCAGAAGAGGTAAGAAATAATTAAGTATTTAAGTCCCCACTAAGGTACCGAACTCTTTGAAGAAAGGCCGAGTAAGGGCCATAACTTCAGAAGAGGTAAGAAATTTTCTAAGTGTTAAAGTCCCCACTGAGGGACCAAACTCTTTGAAAAAGGCCTAGCAAGGGCCATGACTTCAGAAGAGGTAAGAAATAATTAAGTATTTAAGTCCCCACTAAGGGACCGAGCTCTTTAGAGAAAGGCCGAGCAAGGGCCAAAACTTTGAAAGTTTGAATTATTTAAAGAATCTGTTTAGGGACCGAGTTCTATGAATAAAGTCGAAAGCAAAGATTATCTAAAACCAAAGAGTTAATTGCATTAAAACTTCAAAATGTTACATCAAAAAGGATCATTACATCAAAAATTGCAAAAAACTCTAAGTATTTTTAGGAGGTTGTGAGGAGCTAGGAAGGCAGTGCTTGGAATAGAGCTCGGAAGAAGATGGGACTCCAGCAGCAATCAATGCAGCATTCCAACCCTTGCTGAAGTACGCATCTTACAGTTGGGGGATCTGTAAAGCCAGGGCGTTTTCTGCTTTCTCAACCCCTTCATCATAAGCTGCATCTTCCTTCCCCTTTGCTTCAGCCTTATATTGATCAAACTCCTCAAGGAGACTTGTATAATCGAGCTGGGATTGGGAGAGCTCCACATTAGCTTCATATTCAGCATCTTTAAGCTTGCCAATTTCTGCCTCCAGCTGACGGTTCTCTTCTGTAAGGCTCTGATTTTTAGCCTGCAGAACCTTAGCTTCCTTGCAGATTTTGGCGTACTCCTCATCTACGGACTCCTTCTTGGCAAGTGCTGAGGCTCGGGCATGAATAGCATCTTTCATAGCCTTGTCCTTTCTTGCTATCTTGGCTCCTACTTTATGCACTTTTTGAAGACCCTACGAGTTGAAGAGCAAAAAGACTTGGTAAAATTCTTAACAAAAAGAAAGCAGACAGATAGGTCTTACCAACACCATATGTTGAATTGCTTGGCGGGATACTTCATCATCAATCAATGCCTCATTCATAGCAAGGTCCCGAGGCAGAATGACCCCTCTGGCGATCCCTACTGCAACATTGAAATCTTCAATTGCGGAATCCTTGACAGTGATCTCTCTCCTTTTGGCCTTGAGTATAGGTCGGAAAGAAGGATTTACTGGCTTTGGAGAAAGGCTCGCCTCGGGTTCGACAGTTCTTCGCCTCTTTGGGGCAGGATCCTCGGCCAGTTCGAAAATTGAGTCGTCTTCATGATCGGGGGAATGAACAAAGTCTGGAGATTGAACCGGAATTGAAGTTTCAGCAGGATGAACCTCGTTTGCTCGGTCATCAACTGGCAGACCTACATTGTCTTGTGGAACAATTTCGGTAGGAACCTCAGTGATTGGCTCCTCAACAGCGATAACAGAAGGCACATAAATTGGCGGAGTAGGTTCGGTGGATGGGGCCGATTCAACTGTCGTTAAAAAATCTAAGAAATTCTTCACCGTTCTACGCCCAGAAGCAGCAAGGGAGGACTTTTTTCTGGCTCGAGGGGTTTGCTCCCGAGCATTCTGGATGCCTTCCCGATCTGCCGCTAGGGTGGCGTTAGGACGGTTCGACACCGCAATGAAAGAGGTATAGGACGGAGTATACCCAAGTAGAGTATGGGCAGCTCGGCAAAATAAAGACTCGTTGAAGTTCCAAAATCTTTTGAGTTCCTCCATTTTTACAGCCGACTCAGGAATCCTGCCCTTTACGGTCTCACCTTCAAAAAAGAGAGAAGATTATATCAGAAAATAGCAAGCAAAAAGGCAATTCTAAGAGTAAAAAATTCATATACCTGGAATGCCTTCTTCGAAAGGACAGCGATAGGAAGGAGTGGCATCTGCAGTGTATTCCCAATTTCCAGAAACAAAAACAATATCATTTTCATGGCCTTTGTTAGAATCTGGGAGGTGAGTTACCAGATAACGGTCTTTCCTTCTCACCGCAAGATAGTAGTTGTCCCTAGTTGGTTTAAGAATGTAGCAAAACAGAATCTCCCATAAACCGAGACTCAAACCCAGAAGTTTGTTCAAAGCAGCTACTCCTATCACGATTTTGAAGAAGTTGGGGCAGCACTGGAGAGGACAGAACTTCATAGCAGAAAGCACCCAGAGGAGCAGAGAGTCTAGGGGGAAACGAACTCCACCCTCTGTAATTGCTCGAGTGTGGATGGGAATGCTCTCTCTGGTTCCAATCAGGGGCTCATCTTTACCAGCAACCCTTATATCTACATAATCTGGGATAAGATATTTGGCTTTCAAAGAAGGTATTTCTGGAGATGTAAGAGGGGCCATTGAGGGAGATGAACACGGAAAGAGGAAAAATGGTGCAGAAGAGAAGAAGTTTGAAACAAGGGAAGCAAGGTGATAGGAAGACGAAGAAAAAACCGTTTATAATGAGGAAGAATTCTAAAAGACGGTATTTAAATGCTGAGTATGCCACCAAAACAAGGGGGGATGTCACGAAGTACAAGCAATGATGATGAAAAGGCATAAAAACGACTGACAGACGAAAGACGTCTGTCAGACGCTTTTCTGGGGGCAAATGAAGGGGGTGGCTCCCTTTATTACATGTGTCATGTTATTAAATGATCTCACGTGAGGGTGACAAGACAAGACACGTGAAGAAGACATCAATTACTTAGTCCATAGACCTAGCCGAACTGATCAGTAAGTTCGGCTGGCAATAAAGAAGATCGGTTCTGACCAAAACGTTCATATAAATACAGTATGGACAGAGTTTGGTTTCCTCGGTTAGTTGTTTTAGCCGAACCGGATAACGAGCTCGGCAAACAATGAAAGAGATTATCACATACCGAACCAATATCCTCAGTACTCCCATTAAACATCGATAGGGTTCGGCTCATGTCATGACCGAGCTGTTTGATGAAATAAAGGGAAAGATAAGGATATGCCTTTATCTTGGGCATTCTTGATAAACGAATCAGTGATATTAAAAGAATTGCTAGAGAGATATCAGCAACTTCTCAAACTGAAAACACTGAATTGAAGGAAGGTGTGCCACCTTGAACGGAGAAGAACATGGAAACCCTAGTGCCTAGGGGCCTATAAAATAAACAAAGAGCCTGGGTGAAAGGTACGCTGAACTCTCCCAGTCTTCTTGTCTCTTATTCAATTCCATTACTGACTTAAGTATCGGAGTGCCTTCGATCGAAGCACTTCGATCTTGGACAGTTTGTTCGTTTTGCAGGAGGGAAATTGGGAAGCCAAGTTCAGAAAAGATTACCGGAAGTATCAATCTATCGCTCCAGTAGGAGGTATTCATATTTTTTGCCTCTTACACTTATGATTATGAATCCATATTGACATGGGAAACAATCATTTTTTCTTTATGCAAATTTCTTAATGTAACATACCATAATGGAATTAAGTTTCCAACAAGGTTTACGTACAAAAAGATACCAAAACGAAGTTAAATTAGTATTACCACATTTTACTTTTCTCCTTAAAAAATTATAGTGCATAATATATATCTACAATAACTTGTGTCCGAAGACAGAGACGGATCCATGTTGAGTGTCCCCTAAGTTTTCCACAACCCATGTAGTAAAGAATGGTGATAAAGAGATGAACAAAGAGAATTTTCCTTTTAAAATGAGCAATCAAGCCATTAAACAAATAACCAAAAAAGCAAAGAATGATAAACTGACGACAAAAAATATAGTTTAAGGCTGAAACCTATCAAATTTCTTGTTGGCAAAGTAGGCTTCATATTTTTTTGGTGCCTCTAAAGTTCTAAATTACATTACATGTCAGTTAACTCTCTTTCTTTCTTGTAACATGATATTACTTAATTGATAATTCTTTACAGTAATTGAACAAGTAATTGAATGCTCTTCCTTTATTTGTAGAAATGTGTTTTCTCTTTATGAATGCTTTTTTACATGTAATATTTAACAAGTTGAAACCAAATTTTTTAGTTTTATTAAAATTTACTAGAATCATAATATATTATATGAAAGTTGATTTTTGATAAATTTTATAAAACAAAAAAAAATTGACATATCACAGTAATTTGTTGAACTACCATATAACAAAAGTCACAATTACTCCTTAAACTTGGTCAATAGGCCCCATTCGTGATAAAATCTTGGTTTTGTCCCTGTCTGAAGATACTCTATAATACCAAAAATCAAATATTAATCCTACAATATTTATATTTTAAACATCAATTTATTTTTATTTGTTTTCTTTAAACATGCAATTTAAATTAAATTGAACAGAGAGGAAAAAAAAAAGAGAGGTCGAGAAGAGAGGAGAGAGAAGAGAGAAGAATTTTGAAATAATTTTTGGGACGCAAGTCATTAATCATGTGTTATTTATAAATGCATACTTTCTAGTATGAAAGTTACATTTGACTTCTATTCATTGACTTTCTATGTGTATGAACATTTAGAAATAATTTCATATTTGTAATATTAAAAATCGAGTATTGATTATATAATATTTAAAATTTATTTTTTCTTTTCTCTTTTTATTTACACAATTTAAAATTAAATGAATAAACATAAAATTAAAAAAAGGGTAGGGGAGTGTGCATATTATACCATTGGTGGGGTTGTATACCATTGGGGATTGTGTAATAAAAATGATATTTTTGAGCAAAATAAAAAATTTAATATGAATTTTCTACAATTAAATCAAAGTAAATGAATATTAAATCGATATTAACTATTTTATGAAAAGTGAGATTCCACCTAGTGTGTGTGCATATTATACGGGGGATGTTATTTTCTAGGGCAGGTGAGCGCGAATATTATATACAAACTTACATGTCCTAAAAAATATAAGGGGATGTGGGTTAGGTGTGGGTATAATGGGCTAGGTGTGGGGCATTATTTTCTAGGACATATGAGTGTGCATATGATATACGGGGATGTGGGGTTAGGTGTGGGGCGTTATTTTTTAGGACATGTGAGTGTGCATATGATATACGGGAATGTGGGGTTAGGTATGAGGCGTTATTTTCTAGGACATGTGAGTGTGCATATGATATATACGGGGATGTGGGGTTAGGTGTGGGGCGTTATTTTCTAGGACATGTGAGTGTGCATATGATATACGGGGATGAGGGTTAGGTGTGGGGCGTTATTTTCTAAGACATGTGAGTGTGCATATGATATATACGAGGATGTGGGGTTAGGTGTGGGGCGTTATTTTCTAGGACATGTGAGTGTGCATATGATATACAGGGATGAAGGGTTAGGTGTGGGGCGTTATTTTCTAAGACATGTGAGTGTGCATATGATATACGAGAATATGGGGTTAGGTGTGGGGCGTTATTTTCTAGGACATGTGAGTGTGCATATGATATACTGGAATGTGGGGTTAGTGTGGGTATATGGGTTAGGAGTGGGGCGTTTATTTTCTAGGACAGGTGAGTGTGTACAATGCTGATATTTTAGAGTAATGTTATTTGGATTTAAAATTTTGATTTAATTTATTAATATAGTAATGTGATTTCACTAAATTTTAATGTTTGAATAGATCTATAATCAATCTAATGATTATAATAAATTAGATGTGAATAGCATTGCTCTATTTTTTAGTTCCGAATTCCAATTGGTTGCACCATCTTGCTGAGTGTAATCTTTCATAATATGAAAGAGACATATGGACCCACAAACAGTTGACAAAAACTCAGATCATACTAGTCTACTACAAGACATATGAAAAAGCATATATACGTCTGCAAAAGAGTAGAAATAGATCATAGAGAGAGTCTCATATCCAACAAGCTTGCGAAATTCTTCGCCTGAGTCCATAACCCCACTCAGGAGCTGTTTGCTGATATTATCTACCTAGCAATTCGGTGAGCTTCCTGTGGGAGATTTTCAGCAAGAAAGTGGTTTGATATCTACGAATTGAAGTGCTTTGTTCTATCTATATATATGGCAGCTTCTAGAGCCCTAGGAGCCTCCTCTTCTTCGTCTCCATGTGGATATCATGTGTTCTTGAGTTTTAGAGGCGAAGATTACCGCAAGAGCTTCACGGATCACCTCTACGAAGCTTTAGTGAAAGCAAGTTTTCGCACGTTCAGAGATAAAGACCACGCAGAAATAGGAGAACCTATTGGTTCAGAACTGGAAAAAGCAATCCAACGATCAAGGAGTTCGGTAATTGTCTTCTCCAAAGACTATGCTTCTTCCAGATGGTGCCTTGATGAGCTAGTGATGATCCTCAATCGTAGAAGGACATCAACACATTTTGTTCTCCCTGTCTTCTACGATGTGGATCCGACCCATGTTAGAAACCAAACAGGGAGTTTTGCAGAAGCATTTGTTGAATACGATAAGAGAATCAAGGAAGAAAAGGATGAAAAAAAGGAGGAGTGGATGAAGAAGGTCAAAGTATGGAGGGAAGCACTTGAAGAAGTTTCAAAACTAGGAGCGAGGGTCTTAAGAAACGAAGTCGATGGGTAATTACTGACAAAGCCTTTTCTTGCATATCAGTTGTTTGTGTTTTTTGAAAATAATTATGATGTTTTGAGAAGCAATTAAAAAACAGTTAGTCTTCCCTATTTCGCTGTACCCTCGCTTTCATATTCTGTGATGAACAAAATAAGTTGTTAAAAATGGCAAGACTATACATATGGGCAAATGCTTGGGGGATTACATACTATGAATAAGAATTATTTTTTTAGGAATTTTGGTAGGTACTTTTCTAAGCTTTCGGGTTTCGTTTTTGCTTTTCTAAATTTATAAGAAGCATATAAATTTATATGTATGTATACATATATATATATCTGTGTGTGCGTGCGTGCGTGTGTGCGTGTGTGCGTTTGTGTGTATATATATATGTGATGTTATGGTGTTGTAATATGTATATTGATCATGTTGTGAGTTTTGTCAAAAACTACATAAAAACTTCTAGAATATAGTGCCATTGGTATGCTACATTTGATAATTTCCATAGTCAAAACCATATGAAAAATTGTAATTGCTTGCTATTCTAGTCAAACTTGACAAAGTGGTAGCATTTGATTTAGGTTAATTTGTAGAATAATTGGCCAGAAACCTATGACTAAACCTTCTGGCCCAAGAAGTAGGAAACTGAAGAATGCATCTTTGTTCGGCACATAGCAAATATGAAACCTGGCCACTAATTGACGTGCTCAAATAAATACTGTCAATAAGAAAAGAAAGCAAAGTAGCTCGTATAAAACAACAAATCGCATTATCATTCTTGTTATACATATTGTCGGGTTTTTCACATTATTCACTACATGACATCTTTGTTGTTTGTTTTCTGATTGTACAAGATATTGTCATTTACTTTTGTTTACTGACATGAATGTTCTGGTCAATTGTCACGTCACTGCAACCATTTGTAGGTATGAGTCAAAGTTCATCGCGAAGATTGTCCAAGCTATTGAGGATAAAGTGAATCGTGATGTTTTTGTTGAATACAATCTACCTGGAATTGATTCTCGTGTCAAATACATCAATTTGTGGTTGCAAAACGAGTCAACTGATGTGGGCATAATGGCAATCTGTGGGATTAACGGAATAGGGAAAACGACCATTGCTCAATATGCTTATGATTTGAATTTTGGCAAATTTGAAGGTAGTAGTTTTCTTGCAGATATTAAAAAGGTCTCCAAACAATGGGATGGCTTGGTTCAATTGCAAAGAAAACTTCTTTCAGATATTCAAAAGAGAAAAATGAGGAAAATAACTAGTGTGCATGAAGGGATCATTGAGATAAAAGATGCCCTACATTTTCGTAAAGTTCTTGTAGTTTTGGATGATGTGGACGAAAAAGATCAACTGGATGCAATTCTTAATATGCACAAGTTTTTTCACCCAGGAAGTAAAATTCTCATTACAACCACAAATATGCGATTACTGAGGTCTTATAAAGTTGAGATTATGGATGTTGAAATACTGAGTGACGATGAATCACTTGAGCTCCTTAGTTGGCATGCATTTGGGCAACATCGTCCTATTGAAGGTTACATGGAGTACTCTAAAAAGATTGTGAAACAGTGCGGAGGGCTTCCTTTGGCCCTTGAAGTTTTAGGTGCTGCTCTACGAAACATGGAGGAGGATGTATGGAGAAGTACATTAGACAGATTTGAAGTAATTCATGATAGCGAAATCCAGCGGAAACTTCAAATAAGCTACCAACATTTACCAGATGATCAGTACAGAAATTCATTCCTTGATATTGCTTGCTTTTTTGTGGGTATGGACAAGGCTCACGTAATCACTATACTAGATGGATGTGGTTATTCCGGTCCAGCTGAGCTTCAAACTCTTATAGATAGATGTCTCATAAAAATAAGAAGAAACAAGTTGATGATGCATACATTGATTCAGCGTATGGGAAGAGAAATTATTCGTCAGCTGTCACCTGATAAGCTTGGCGAGCGTAGTAGACTGTGGAATCATAGGGATTCCTTCAAAGTATTGAAAGAAAAAATTGTAAGAAAATTATTTCTTGTATGTGTATGTGCGTGTAGTTCCATATATTGTTATTCCTTGTCTCTTATCCTTATTGTTTTTGCTATTAGGGCACTGAGAATATCAGAGGACTTGCTCTCAATATGAATATGCTTGCGGAAGATATGCATGCCACGAAAATCTCTAATTCCAACAATCGGTACGATTGGAGCTTGGAAACCAATGCTTTCCGATGTATGCAAGAATTGAAACTACTAGAGATCAACTATGTACAACTTGTTGGAGGCTATAAAGAATTTCCAAACAACATAAGATGGTTGTGTTGGCACGGATTTTCGTTGAAATCTTTCCCAAATGATTTTCCTATGGAGAATCTAGTTGTCATTGACATGAGCTATAGTAGCTTAAAACGGTTATGGAAGGGAGCTAAGGTATGTATATATATAGATATATATATATTGTTGTTCCTAATTTTTTTTATGTCTCTGACATTAGCTTCCTCAATTTTTTTCAGTGTATTGGGTCATTAAAAATTCTTGATCTTCGACACTGTGATGGCCTTAAAAAAACTCCAATGTTTTATGGCCTCTCAAGTCTTGAGAGATTGATCCTAAAAGGTTGTATAAGTTTGGTTGAGGTTCATCAATCAATTGGCAAGCTTGAGAAACTTATTCTCTTGAATATGAAAGATTGCAGAAGTCTAGAGAAGCTTCCAACAAACATTGGCAAGCTTAGCTCTCTCGAAACATTAAAGATTTCTGGTTGCTCAAATCTTAAAGAGTTGCCATCGGAGCTAAAAGAGATAAAGTCGCTTAAAACATTTGAAGCTAATGAAATCGACCTCAGCCTCTTACCTTCTACTAATGAAGTGAATAGGTGGTGGCATCCATTGGTGTGGTTTGGAAGATCGAGACAAAGAACTCGTCCAGAACTCTCGAAGATGGTTTCGACTGTTTTGCCACATTCATTAGTAACACTACGTGTTGCAGGAAGCAACGTAACTAACAATGATTTTCCAAAAGATTTTAGTAGCCTACCCTCGTTGAAGGTGCTAGATATAAGTGATAATCCGATTTGTAGCCTACCAGATTGCGTCAAAGGTCTTGACAATCTGAATGCTTTCTATGCACGTTTCTGTACAAGTCTGAAGACCCTGGTGGGGCTACCACCCCATATAGAGTTGTTAGACGTTGACAATAACCTATTGTTGGAAAAAATAACATTTACATCATCATTGACCTCCACATTAGATCTTCGTGCCTGGTATTGTCCGAGTTTAATAGAATTCCAAAGTGACTTTAAGTGTTATTATAAGTTAGAGCCCGTCTCAAAAACTGACAGAGAAATTATCAACAACTTGGGGTTGTTCAATGTAGAATCCATCAAAAGCACCAAGGTTTTCTTGTACAATCCGTTCACGATGATGGCGAAGGAGTTCCCCATCCAGGTGCTCTCTCTCTCTCTCTCTCTCTTTTGACATCTTGGGTGCTAATGCAATAGTTTTCTTCCCAATCATGATTAACGGTCTGGTAAAAAAAAAGGTCAAATTACATATTACCTTCGTATAGTTTGACCCAATAACTTATTGCCTTTATATCCTTTTATGCATGTTATTTCTTCTTCTTTTTTTTCTCCCTCTAAAATAAACCTAATCTTTCTTTATCCTCCATTTCTATGCATTTAGTAGATATTTCAATTTCTATAAATTTTTTGTGAATAAGCCACACTAGGAAAAAATTTAGTTGTTACATTTTCAGATTTTTAAAGTGGGGGGGGGGGGGGGGGGGGGGGAGGGGGGTTATTCTCACCTCTTAAATCTCTTTTTTCACTCCATTTAATCATCTTACTTCAAACTTCTAAGTTTACCCCATCTATTCATACCCCAACAATTACTAAGTTCATCATATTTATACTCATTCAATTAAACGATTAAATATATATCAAAAAATTGAAAGAAAAATAGTAATTGTAGCGAAATTTCAATGTTCCGAGATCATCTATATTATTTCGAAGTGTTTTGAGATATTTTTACCAGTGTCTTTAGAATATTTTGAGGTGTTTTAAGATATTTTGACATATTTTAACTAATATTTTAAAAATAATCATTAAATTTTTATTAATTTTTATTCTACTTCTAAAATATTTTCATATTGAAATAATACACCAAAATAAAATTTTGATCATTGCCTATATAGTTGGTTGAAATAAAATTGAATGAATTTAATTTTTAATTAGTGAATATAAATGGGGTGAGTTTAATAACTAATAGGGTGAGTATAGGTGAGATGAACTTAATAGTTTAAAATAAAATGATTAAATGAGGTAAAAAATGAGATTTAAGAGGTGCCCTTTAAAGTATAAGGAAGCAAAGTGTTTCAGGTGAAACCACATGAAGGTATTGCAGAGTTTGAACGAGGTAAACTTGTAACTTTCATGGCACAGGTATTGTCGCAAGTAGGCACATACAACATATTTCTTCCTTGGGGGAAAGCTTCTGGCTGCTCCAGCAATTCGGATGAAGTGTCCATAGCACGTATGAGTGTCCATTTAATTCAAAATCGTAGGATTCATGGGTTCAACTTGAGTTGCGTGTACGGGGTCCAAGAAAATAGTCCGATCAGTCAATTTATTCTTATTAAAGTCTGGAATGGTCACAAGTTTATTTACTCCAATGCGTTAGAATTTTTTGGAGTTCCAGAACCAGACAAATATATCATGTGGTTAAGTCATTGGAAGCTTAATGAGTTGCATCGGTTCAATGAGTTCGAACCTGGCGATGAGTTGAATTTTTGGATTATAATGCGTGGTTTTGGGGTAAAAGAGTTCAAAATCAATCCTGTATACGATGAGCATAAAGAGAAGAATGATGATGAGCATGAAGTAAAAAATGAGCAATCAAACAGTGAAGATATGCTTGGATCGACATCGACATTTAGGGACACCACATTTGTCGAACTAATGAATGGTTTGGAGGTAAATGAGGTCAAAATCAGTCCGGTGTGCAATGAGCAGGAAAGGAAGGATGCCCAATCATACCGTAAACCCCACACAAGAAGGTTTTATGCTTAGACTTCATCGGAATATTGGGGCACCACATTTCGTTATTGTTTTCTTCAATTCTCCAAGCGACTTTGGATTGCTATGAACATTAGTCTTTGTATTTTGTAGCATTTAGCACTAAAGAGTCAGAAAATTGTGTCCGGCCTCGCCACTGGCACAGTCTCTTCAAGCAATTTTGTTTTTGGTTGTTGCTCTATTTTATTTTCACTATCATTCTTCAGCCCCAAATAAATTCAAATTTTGAAATTGAATCTAATGAAGAGCCAAAAACCACTGAAATTAAAATTTCAATCCACCAAATAAATCAAAACTATAAAGATATCCAATTCACCTAGAGCGAAAAACCCTTAAATAATCACCACAGGATGGACATGGTAAAAGAGGGAGACGAAAATTACGAAAATGACGGGGTGGAGCTTCTGTTTGGTGGTGGGTTAAAGAGTTGTTCATAGTCTGGATAAACATGTGGAGGACCACAATACGACCCATTTAAGGGCCACTAGGCCCAATCTCTTGAGGCCCTCACTTTTAGGGGTGTTCAAATTTTTGATTATATGTAAATTTCGATCTTATCCTATCTTACCGACTCTATTGATTAGCTACCCAAACAAATCAGATAGGCAAACAAAAGACTTTTTGGTATTTCGCAAAAAATCGGATAGAAATTCGGAACTATGATATTATGTGTAAAGTGTGTATATCATGAGTGTGTGTATGTATATGTAGCCGTGTGTGTATTGGGTTTGTAAAATTTGGGGAGAAAAGTGTGTTTGGTGTGTGAAATTTGGGGGAAAAACTATACCCCTCATAAGTTCAAAAAACTAGCTATCTTATATATATATATATATATATATATATATATATATTAAAATTCAAAAATCTAAAAATCTTAATGCTTTATTGATGTCTATGATTTTCTTATATATAATATATTGATTTTTATGGCTTTTCTTGTTGTGTTTTATTGTAACTGTATATGTATTATCGAATTTATTGAGTTTTTTTTTAGTGTTATTGGTTTATCGTGTTAGTTAATTGATACAGATTATCTAATTAAATTGTTAAATGATCCAAAAATTAATAACTAAAAAATATGTGTTCACCCGATTTCTTACCTGATTATTTTGGATGGAATTCAGGTAGGAATAGTACACTTGATTGGGTAAGGTAGGTCAAATTTTTTTTTTTTTCGCAAAGTATCAAGTAGAAAAATGGAATACCATAATTCCTACCCTAGGGTATGGTAAACACCTCTACTAACTTGGGTCACAGACCTGCCATGACTGTGTTCACGGCCCGTGGCTTAGCCCAAAACTTGTTCTTGGTTCTTAATTTTAAGGGGAAATTGTAAAAGAGTACACAAAATTAGACTTAATTGTCAAAAAGTGTACAACTCTTCATGTTAGGTTATTAAGTTCTTATTTTTAGAACTTAATTGTGTTTAAGTACACAATTTGACTTTTTGGTCATTAAGTTCTTACTTATATATATACTAGGGATAACCCGTGTCTGAAGGCACGGTGCAACTTAAACCAACCGATTAATTTGGAAAAGTGAGGAGTGAAGATCCTTGAGAGCAGTGGCGAATCCAAAAATATGATCTAGGGTGGACATACTTTAAGTATAATAGATAAAAATAATGAGATATATTTACATTTTTTATATCGGATTTGATACTTATATATTCATTAAATATAAATGGGGTCTATTTGAAAAAAAAAAATAATAAGAAAACATCTATACATCAAAGATCAATTATATAATTTATTTGACACAAATAAAAACAATATTCTATAATTTTTAATCTTCTTACAAATTCCATATTTTATTCATTTTTGACTATATATTTCATAATTTTTGAACCAAAGGAGGATTCAACAAATCATACCAATACTCTAAGGAATCAATAGTTTGCTAATTTTAAGAGATTTGGTATGAACTTTTTATTTTTGTTTTTTTGATCTAATACCCAACTTATTTGACCTAATTAATTTTGTTTTTCATAAATCATTATAATGGGTCCAATTAATCCAAAAATATATATAGAACATATACGACTAAAAAAAAATTATTTTTTTTCAGGGTGGCCCTAGACGGCTAGACCCATTTTGCCCCTCCTCCCTACGCCACTGCTAGAGAGGGAGAGTGAAGAATGAGAAGAGGAAGGTAAAATTCAATATGAATGGTTTTAAGAGAGATGTTGGTGGCTGTTGGATGAGTTTATTTGAGACCGTCGGATGTGCTTGTTGAAACCGCCCTACTATTATAGATATTATAGATAAATCCAGGAAATATGATAGAATTGACTTAAAAAAATATTAATTTATATACATGTAATCAAAATCGAGTTAAATCTAATACAAACTAAAAATCTAATTTATCAAAAAATATATCGCAAAAATATTTTCTATCAAAAAAAGATCTAGAAATATTTTTTATAAAATATATTTTTTTAATTAGTACAAGTTATTACAAAATTATTAATTTTGTAGAATATATTAGCGTTGAGTTTTCTTAAGAGATAAAAAAAATTAGTCTTAAACTTTTGATTCAAGATATGCGTAAGGCATGTTAGTTTGAGATATTTAATTAATTAAATAAAATTAATTATATTCAATATAAATGTGTTAAGCAGCGCCCTTGTTTTTTTTAATCAAAATGTTATCATTGTGTCTTATACAAATTCATGGAAAATTTGATATTAATAACAAATTTGACCTATTTAATTATTATGTCAGAGAAAATCATGTATTCCAAGATTAGTCGTAATCGTTGACCGGTTGGAAAAAAATAATAATAAGGTTAAAAATGTTAATTTCTTGACCGTTGATGAATAAATTTGAGACCGTAAGATATGTTTTGAGATCAGGCGTAATCGTTGACCGGTTGGGGGGGATATATTAGGGAAAAAATGGTAATTTCTTGACCGTTGGATGAATAAATTTAAAACCGTAGGATTGGCTTGTTGAAGCCGCCCTGTTTTATATTATAGATAGGAAAATCAAAACTCATAATAAATCTTCTCCATTTTTTTAGGGATATGTTTCAAAGTTTTTTGAAAGTTTTAAAATTTGACAACTAAAATTAAAGAATTTTAATTATCTTATCTTCGAAAGCACTAAAATTAAAGAATTTTGATTTTACATTAGATTTAATTTGGTGACATATATATGTGTAAATATAGTATATCAAAAAAATGTAGAAGTAATAGAAATTAAGCTTCATAGTGTGATTTCGTAGTATTTTATATATATATATATTAATAAGTCACCAAATTAAATCTAAAATCAAATTTTTTTTTTTTAATTTTAGTACTTTCTAAGATAAAATAATTAAAATTTCTTAATTTTAATTGTCAAATTTCAAAAACTTTGAAACATATCCCTAAAAAATGGAGAGGATTTATTATGGGTTTTAATTTTCCTAAATTTTAAGTTTTTTTTTTATTCCTAAATTTTTAGGTTTTTTCAAAATCTTTTTTAGGAACTTATTTACAATAAGAGAGTATTCAAGTCTTTCTATGTCTTAAGTGAACTATTTTACAAAACATTTTTTCCTATATACTTTTTGACAATTAAGTCCAATTTCGTACACCGACTTCCGAAAGTCCCTAATTTTAATCATCATCTCCCTTCTAAGAACTTATTAACATTCTTAGATATCCCAATAGATTTTTTGATAACATCCTTTTCACGCGCGCTTCCTTATTTTGTGCATGTGAGTTTCATAAAGGTGTTGTTAATCCCATTGGTTTCCACATGTTCTCTCAAAACATTTCCAATTTGAAGTATTGGATTAATTTACTAAATATTTTGATGAGTATAATGACCATAAAGCCCCCCCCCCCCCCCCCCCCCCCCCCCAAAAAAAAAAAAATGAAAGTGACCCAAAATTAGGCAACACTAATGGCTAAGCAAAAATATTGAGTGAAATTTTAGATCAAAATTTGAATTGCAGTTCAAAATATTCTTTTTAAAAAATTTTGAAACAAGTTTAAACATTCTGACCAAATCAAGTGGTAAAATTAAAATTTGTGTCGAAAATTTGGATAGGTAAGAATAAATTTTTGAATTTTATTGCTTACACTAATTTTTACGACAGTTTAATCTAATGAAACTTGATTTTAATAGCTTTTTGTACGATTAAACCATTGCAATATTGTTAAACTAACTTGTTGAATATTTCCTTGAATAAAATTTATTGACAATGTCTTTACTCGAGTCCCCTCATGATAAAATATTGGTTCGGTCCCTAGTGCTTTAATCATGATTTTTGGAGAAGGTTAGAGAAAATTGGTGAGGAAAGTAACATTTTTTTAAAAAATGGTGACGATTTTGCAACATACCATTTATCATTGCGATTTTTCAATAGTAATATGTAGGTTTCTTCATGGAAGATTGTTCCCCATCTAAGGCCATGTGAAGATCTCATAGTGAATGCTGTTTGTCATCAAAATCTTTGGTCACCAATTTTTTTACTTTTTGTGACGAGTTATTTAGTCATGAAAGGCCTCCACAATTGCTTCCATATGTACAAAAAAGCATGCCCCCTTTCTTCTCTTCTTTTTTTTTTGGCTACCGGACATCCAAACTTAAGTCAATCACTCTTTCAAACTCAAATATTAACTACTATAGCTCGAACGAGTTTAGAACATATCTTTTGAAGAACAAAAGTAATATGCCCTTTAGAGCTAGGAAAAATGTTGAACTGAGATTTTTTTATTCCCTTTAGTTGGTTACTCTCTAGATCCACTTTTGATTTTCTGATTTCTGGTATCTAATTTCATAGCCTCAATCTTGTCTTTCTTAGGACTACTGCTGTTAGGATTCCCTATGGTTGGGGAATTTGCCACAAATAACACCACCGTTTCTTTCTTTTTTTCTCGTTGGTCATTCCTTTTGGCTTGTTCTTCAGGAAACTTCTCTGCCACTTTCGAGTAGGCTTGTCAAAATTCGACACGACACGATTAACTGATACGAATCGACACAAATTAAGCGGGTTTGGGTGAGACCTTAACGGGTTTGGGTGGTAAACAGATTGACCCACCAGACATGTTTAATAAACGGGTCGTGTTCGAGTGAGACCTGTCAACCTATTTATCACCCGTTTACCAGTTTTAAATAAATTTAATATAATAATAAATTAATAATTATTTTATATATATATAAAATAATGAATGAGTAAAGAAAAATAGTGAAGAAAACATTTAAAAAAAAAAAAAGTAAAGAAATTGGAGAGAGGGAGCTTTAATTGCCTATAAAAGAGGTAGGGGCCTCCTCCTTTTAGTTGACCTTTGTCGTGTGGCTTATCACTTAGTTGTTGGTTGGAACTCCTCCAATTGAAAAAAGTACATTTGGAAGCAAAAAAAAAATGGAGTTTAACAATTTGTTAAAATATAATTTTTTTGTTTTTGTTATTTTTAAATGAGTTAAACGAGTCGTGTCGTGATACCCGTTTATTAAACGTTTTGTGTTCGTGTTGAAAATTTTTACCCGTTAATAAGTGTGTCGTGTATGAGTTTCTATGTTTTTCACCCGTCACCCGTTAAACCCGACACGATTCACACCCTACTTTCGAGTAACTGTGTAGATTGTAGGCTTGGGTCGGTGTGTGACCTGTTCCTTGGGTTGGAACTAGGTTTTCCTAGACTTCGTTATTTTTTGAATAGCTGGACCGCCACGTAAGCCTTTTTGTTTGGACCAATTGATGTTCTTTGTTAGTATTGGGGTTGCTCTTGTTTTGTCTTTTTGTAGTTTGTCAGACTTCCCCTCTGATTGTCCCCATTACCATTTCCGAACAACTTTCTGGTTATCTCTTTCCCGTATATCCCATTGGATTGGCAGACGGGTTTGTTTCGCTTAGGGAGTTTTTGGGTAGTCAAGGTTGGATTGGATTTTGAAGCCAATTTTATCCAAATCAATGCAATGAAATCCAATCCGGCTAAAAGGATGACACTATCTCTATGGGCTTGCTTGGATAGACATTTGGGTGAGGGATTGGATTGGTTTTATCACTTCAGTTCAAATCTTTCTAAAAGTAACTCCCACTTTTTGAGTACATGGGATTAAAGATGAATTCAGTCCATATCCGTCTTTGGTAAATAACATATATACTTGTGGGATCCATGGATTTATCACCATTATCATCATACATTGGTCATATAAATGACTATTTTGCCCATTAGCCAATTCAATCCAAACTTATGTTTGTTTGAGTCTTTTTTTTTTTGTTTAACTTGTGAACTTCATATTTTTGGGTTTTTTTTTTCTTCCCAACTTATGATATCAAACATCAATATTGATAAAAATTTATGTAATTTGCATAATCAAGATAAAACCCTTTATTTTTGTGAAACTTTATCATAGTCCGGAAATTAGTCATACAAAACATTCTTTATAGAATAACATTCAATATACCGAAATATATAAAATTAGTGTACATCCAAAAATAAATTACACCGAATAGACATATCCATGTTACAACATATCACAAGACATTATAGTAATTACAAAACACCCACGTATAAAGACAATATCAATCATCAATGACAATCACGTTCACAGGTGCCCAATATAGAGAATTGACTGAATTTGACTCAACACTTAGAATTTGATACCATGTGCCACCCATCAAAAATTTTCGTGAAAATTTGATGGCATGGCTGACTCATAGGAATTTATTTTGCCTTTGACATTTCTTTTGTGTGTTACTTGCAGGTGACACAGATCTCATGACAGTAATTTGCTCAAGGCTGAGTTGGAATGAGTTTCCATTTGGATGAAGAGGATAGTGAACACCCTTAATTTTCAAAAACCGAGCATGTGAAGATGTAGTTCTGTATAGTTTGCATATTGGAATGTGTTTGCAGTTGGATGAAGTGGATTATAAACACCCTTAACTTATGCAAAAACCAATCATGATAACTGTGCAGTATCATGTCCTTGACTCTCTTAGTTGGATAAAATCTTGCAAACTATGTTGATCCTTGTGAATATGGATTGTGTTCTTGAATGATACATTTTACCCACCAATCCGAAGACTATTAATTATGCTGGCTGCAGAATTTGTTCAAGCACTGGGTGCGTAGTTCATAACCCACAAAGAATTAATTTGTTTATTGGGGAATTACTCTTTGCATCCCAACAAATTTAAGTATTTTTATTTTGTACCTTGATGAATTAGATTTTTATTGGGGGTGCAATATGATATGTTTAATCTTTGAGAGAACCAAATGAGAATTCTTAATATCACAAAGTATAAGTTGTCGCAATGAAAGTTGACAAAAATGTCACATTACCACACTTCTAAGACGTTGAAAGTACAATATAGAAAATCTTATCTTTGAGGGTACAAAGTGAGAATTTTATAATCTTTGGGTGCAAAATATAATTCGTCTTTGTTTATATTTTTTTAAAAGTACTACAAATGTATGCATTTTACGTGAACAAATTTAAATATTTTTTTTAAAAATAAATTGTATATGTAATCCAATTAAATAATAAATTAAGTATATAATTAGTTTTTATTTTAATTCTTACTAAACCAAAATTATTGGTTTATTCTATTTACCTTTGAGTACCTAATTTCACATTTATGCAGGCATTTCTCTGGCTCCTTTAAACAATTTCTCTATTTTTTAGGGAGCTTGATTTTAAAATTGTCTTTCTTGAATATTTACATTTTTGATTATATTATAAATTAATTACACTTTTTTGGTCAAATAGATTGATTAGATATCTTAGGATTTTTATTACAATATTGTTATATTGTTGCACACCAAAAAAATTAAATATAACATAAAGTTGATGGTGGAATTATATATATAATATAAATTGGACTTTACCTTTTCATATAAATATAGACCTAGATATAAAAATTGTATTAAAGTGCACTCCTTATAAGTGAGTCTAAAAGAATTTAAAAGTTCAATACTACTCATAAAAGATGCTTGGAAATTAATTGTTATTGGTTAATTTTGAGAAGTCTTATAGTAAATTTGAACCTAATTTCATGATCATGATACTTAAAAGATCAAGATCCAAAAGTGTCAAGCAAGGACAGAGTTCAAGCTATAAAATCAAATCAAGATATCTCCAATTCACCTTCAAGACTAGGAGAATAGGTAATGAACTAGAGATCTAAGAATCTTTAGTTTACTTTTTGACTTAGGATAATTAGATTTTATGAAAATAGAATTGGGAATATTCGTAAATGACTCTTAGACTTCTCAAGAAAAAGCTTTTTTGAATTTTAAATGTGTTTTGAAAACACAAAATGAGTCATCCATCAGACATAGTTTACAACACCCTTTATTACTCAAAAGTACTAGTTTTTTCTTGGTTTTTAGCTTAAATTCAGTAGGGACTGCCCCTGGCTTGTTCGTCTTCGGCCAGAGCTATCTTTGAACACTTGGGGATTAAAAACGGAGAAAGTTGACGAGTTGGGCAGTGGAGACCGCCTCCTGGCCACTTGCATATTGAGCTATCTCTGTTCCACTAATTTGATTTGATTCTTTTTTTCATTCCAACAGCAACCGCACTCCCATCGCTCTTTCCCTGCTCGAGTAGTCTTTCATGAATTTGAATTTATTTGAACTTGAAGACTAACTTAATTCCAGATCTATATAAAGAATAAGCCTTCCTATGCCAGGGCATCTCTTTTTTGAGCTTATTTTTAGCCTTCTAAACCTTAAGAGATCCAAGAAAAATCCTAGATCCCTAAATCCCCAAATCCCCAAAGACCATCCATCTTGATTCTTTTATTCAACCTCACATCTTGGAGAAGAAAATCTTGCTTGTAGATCAACAAAACTCAACATGAAAAAGTGTGCATTTCAAGGGCATTGGCGGAAAAGATTACTCGAAGAGGCTAAACGATTTATTGCGATGGAGGCATTCAAGTGAAGCTACTCATAACTTTTATAGGTGATATTTATATGAGAGATTGCAATGAAAAGGAGTATCAAACTATAATATTGGTTGAAGTATAAGATTCGAGTATTTGCAACTCGACTTTGAGTTTAGTGGATTAAGCTATGTGAACCCCAAGTAGCATTGCGATTTTTTCTAATTGGATTTTTGCGTTAACAAATTGCTTATGTTATTTATTGTTTAATTTTTACACACACACTTGCATTTTTACACACACACACCATACGTTTGAGTGAATGATTACTTATCTTTCTATTCATCCAACAGGGTTTTGTGATTGTCGACTTTGAGAAGGGATTGAAGGAGTGGTGAATTTGGTTGTTGTTTTATTGATTGCATATACATTCATCAATTTATACTCATGATGGGCCATTCTCGAAGAGAAAAGGGGTTTACGAAATTAATTGACTAATAACTCGTTAATTGCTAATTGTATTAAATTAGGTTAAAATTGGAACTTGTCTGAGCCTGAGTTTTAATTAACCTATTCATCCCTTTTAAATTGTGTCTAGTAATCCCACATTTATAATTGTAGGGAAAGATGCAGATCGAATTTCTCCCACCCAAAAGAGTCCAAATGAACTTCAATATCAAGTATGTATAAACACAAAAAAATTAGATGAAAGTAAAAATATAATTGACTTTATTATAATAATTTAGGGATTAAATGAAATCAAATATTTTTCACATATACTAACATTTATAAGTAATAACTAATAATTAGTGCACTCGTGCGTTACACACGAATTATGTTAAATTATTTAGTATTTTTATTATATTAGTTGATACACACGTGCGTTGCAGGTATACACTTTTGAGTATCAACATTGCTATTACTATTTTGACGATAATAAAATTTCAACTAAATAATTTTAAAAAAAAAAGTGATTCAAAACCAAAAATAGTTTACGGAGGTAGCTTATATGAATTTTGTAGTTGTTATTTAATTTTTTATTTCTATTTATAGATTTTATTGTTCAAAACTTGAACATTTCGGTATGTTTTTACTGATTTAATTTTTAGTAAAGACAAAAATTGAACTTAAATTAAGAGATAGAAGAGTACTTAGCTAAGAGTGATACTTTTTACTTTACCACTTGCCTTTATAACACCTATTCACTCTAAGAAATACTTACAATCCAAACTTCTCTTTCACACGGTTGGACTTTAATGTAGTAAATTTAAATATCGTTGTCTCATTCCCTATAATAATGTTTGATCAAAAATTAAAAATAAAAAATATCTTATTGTATCATCCTATTTTTATAAGCTGTCTATTACTATCTATGGTGTGGTGACGGATTACTCTAAAAAAATCTGTAGTTATGACTAATCGAACATTCCACATCTAAAAAAAACCCTCATAATCACGTTTAAGGGTCACTACCTATTAGTCGTCCCTCCCCTTTTTTTTTTCTTCTCAAAAAACTTCACTCTAGTGTACTGATTCTTTTGGTCTTTGTTGGTCGGTGAACAAAGATGTACTGGATCCGAGCCGGAACCGAAACCACAGAGAACATGTCTTTATCCTTCGAAGATATTTTCTAGTACGGTTTCTACTGAATCTCGTGAGTCTCGAGAGAGCATACCTTTTGACCGTTCCCCATTTTTTTTTTTTAATTTTATCAGCAAGAATTTATTAATCAAAGAAATCAACTTAGATCACTTTACAACAATGCTTTTAAAATAATCATAATTCAATCCCCTCATATTTATAATATAAAATATGATCAACTTTAATAAGTTCATCTTACGACTTCAAATAAATTCATCTAACGGCCACCAACATTCCTCACAAAATTATTAATATTATATCGTATCCACAAACACTTGTTATCCCTAATAAATGTTAAAAAAAAAAAGACTAAAGCAAACTTAGAAAGTAGACAACAGAAGGGTAAACATGAATGTCCAAAACTAGCTGGCCAAGATTGCTCAGTATCCATGACAACTGAAACGAAATTATCCAAACATAATTAGCAGAAGACAAGGCACCAATGTAGGCTATAATTTAAATGGTTGTTGCCTATCAACCTCAACAGGGGAATCCCCACAAACCTCCAATCATTTGGATTATAACCTTATCTGCAGCAAGCATTCAACTCTTGCCCTACCGTGAAGCTGCTATACTTGAAAAGTACGATGGCATCGTCCAATATATCTTCTGCTTTTTTACAGTCATTGTAATTCTTAAGGAACAAAACAGAGCATTAACGTGGTGAAACAGAAGAGCGAGAAAGAGTGCGGAGGATGGAAAACTGAAGGGAAAAGGAACCGACGGGGCCCCTCCCTGTGGATCAGTTTCATTTTCTGGGTGATTAATGCTTCAATGAAAAATGAAAATAAAGAGAGAAAGCAAATGAGTAGTGAAACTATCATCTGTTAAAAAAGTGACTTACTCTCCGGTTGAAAATGATAAAAAAATATTACTTGTTGGTTTACATACTGCGAGAGTTTTGGGCATGATAGTGGTTCTAACTCAAATTTATCTATGGTCGAGTTTTGACCCTAAGAGATGTTCTTCACACTCTTAAAATCAGAAATAATTTGATTTTTGGTTTTCTTTTTAATAAGGCTGGTTTAAAGTAAATCATAGAATATGATTAGTTTGTGTTGACCAAGAAAGAGTTATTTGTTGGAAAATGTTATGCTTATAATGTTATGTTTAATCTAAATGTTGAAAAGAATGAAACTACTTCTTTGTTTATATTATGTCTTGTGTGAATGTCTGACATGCTTGTCTTTGTCATGTTAATAATAAATATCTGAAAAATATGAGTCATGTAGGTTTATTGCCTAAACTATACAATGATTTTGAAAACTGTGAATATTGTATCTGTGATGCCCCGATTCTGGGAGGTCCTGTTTAACTCGTTGATCATCAATCAGCTTGCGAAATACCCGTGAATACCATATAACCCGATATCACGCCGTTACGTCCTATTTATCGGGATCGATAACTTAACAAAATCCGGGTAAAATCTCCTTTGTACGGGGAGTTCTACCCAATACACAACCTGTGCATTTATACAATATTGACCATACTGGGTCTATTCATCAATATTCAAACATATGTGTCTTTTAAACATCTAATGACTATTTTATAAAAAAAAATATGTGTCTTTTTGGGGTTGCAATTTATGGCCTTTCACCAACGGGACTCCACACCGTCAATGGATCTTAAGGACATCCCACCTACGACTCCGTTTTTGCCGTTACGCTTTTATGGGCTCATTACACCGACAGAAAGTGCGTAACCGACATTATTGGATTTTGCACCCGAGAGAAAATCTAGCACTTCTTGCTTTACCCTAACATGTTTTTTAATGCAAACTCGTGCGACTCAATCAAACCTAAGTCCAACCTTTCCAACATCTAATGACTATTTTATAAAAAAAAATAAGTGTCTTTTTGGGGCTATAATTTACGACCTTTCACCAACGGGATACTACACCATCAATAAATCTTCAGGACAACCCACATACAGTTCTGTTTTATTACAGCGACGGAAAGTGCGTAACTGAATTATCAAGTCTTGCACCCGAGGGAGAATCTAGCACTTCCTACTTCACCCTAACACGTTTTTTAATGCAAACCTGTGTGACTCAGCCAAACCTAAGTCTAACCTTCATGAGCCCACGTATCAACTCACCTAAGTGGCGATTGATCCAAAATCATGCATACACTCACACTCGAATCAATACTCACGAATGTAGTGCAACTTGTGCATATGCGAATGCAATGTGCAAATGGATCTCATATAATCATGCTCATTACATTGTAAAACATATAATAAACATGATATCTCAATGAACATTCCAAGCATGTCATATTTGATTTTAATCGAACAGCATACTTGTAAATACTAAGCATTTATATCAAAACACTTAGAAAGTATGAAATGTAAACACATAGCATACCCACAACAAAGCCACATAATTATAGTGTTAAAACATATAAATAGCATTCTATATATCACCCAACACATGTTATGTATATTGATTCACTCAATTAACATGTTTGATTTCATTGAGGCATTTTATCAAACACCCAAGGTGCATACAATGTAAACACATAGTATACCCAATAACCCATTTCACACTACAACAAAAATCGTTTTTTGCGACGATTTTTTTCGTCGCTAAATTCAAAAAAATCGTCGCAAATTATTTTTTGCGACGTTTTTTTTTTGTCGCAATAGCCTCGTCGCAGAAAGTTTTTTGCGACGCAAATTTATTTTCATCGCAAAAAAAAATTATTAGCGACGTTTTTTTTTTCGTCGCTAAAAGTAAAAAAAACGTAGCTAAAATCTATCCCACCAGCGTAACAAAATAAAAAATAATAATTAAATTAATTTTTTGCGACGTAAAAAAATCGTCGCCAATAATTTTTTTTAAAAAAATAAAAAAAATAATTAAATTAATTTTTTGCGACGTAAAAAAAATCGTCGCGAATAATTTTTAAAAAAAAATAAAAAAAAATTAAAATTTTTTTTTTGCGACGTAAAAAAAATCGTCGCTAATAATTTTTTTTAAAAAAAATAAAACATAATAATTTAATTAATTTTTTGCGACGAAAAAAAAATCGTCGCTAATAATTGTTTACAAAAATAAAAATGTAAAAAAATAATAATTAAATTAAGTTTTAGCGACGAAAAAAAAACGTCGCAAATAGATTTGTACATAAATAAAAAATGTAAAACAATAATAATTTAATGAATTTTAGCGACGTAAAAAAAGCGTCGCAAATAATTTTTTTAAATAAAAAATGCAAAAAAATAATTGAATAAATAAATTTGTGACGATTTTAATTTCTTCGCAAAAAAATTCATTTTTTTTAAAATGATCATTTATTAAAAACTTGTAATAACCCGTACCTAAAGACACTTTACCACCTAAAAAAACTCGACAATTTGAAATAAATTTTCCTCATTTGTTTTAATTAAAAAAATTTCAATAGAATTTCTTATAAAGGTAAGAGCTTAAAAAAATCTTAACCTGTCTACAGAGCTTATATATCTCATTATATATATCATTGTCCAACTCAAACCATCGCATTATTAATCTCAAGAAAAATTTACTCGATGAACCAAACAAATCATTTTTTTAAAATTCACAACTCACTACATAATCCAAAACCAATCAAAGAACCAAAATTCAAAGTTCATAATCATACATAAAAATTATCATAATTCAAACAAAACATATAACCATCAAAATTATATATAATAATCATCACAATTCAACTCTATTTTCCACAAAATCACCACTCCAAATAACCCAATTTTATACTTAAATGAAATCCATGAAGCCACCAAACATATCTCCAAAATAAAACATAGCAAACATAAAATGCACTTGACATCCAAGAGGGGTCACTTTCATAGTTGTTGTCGATAGATACATATAGGCATCACACTTGTAGAAAACACACCTCCACCGCTGCCCCAACCTATAACCACCGCTTCCAAGCACCCAATCCACGTCAATCGATCGTAGGGTTCATTATAAACATTTCTAGTAAGATCAAACTGAAATTAAAAAACTACATAGTTAGCATAAAAACAAAGATTGAAAAACAAAATCATTGTGCAATTAAACTAAAACACTACTTATTTTAAAACTACATACTAATTCAAGTTTAAAGCAAAAAAAGTGGCGTACCAAAAAAAAATCACATACTAAATCACTAAACGAAATCCCACAAATCTGAATATGTTTTAACAACCAATCTAGTGTAATCATCTTCAAAGCATACATACAATGTGCTTCGTATTTGATTTGCTTAGTTGAAAATCAATAAAACACAGGTCCAAATAAATAATAAAACAATAGAAAGGTTATTACTACATAGCACTCAAGTAAACCAACAATAAGTACCCAAAACCATATTGGTGCCATCAAATAGAAGTTGAACATTGAATTAATTTATCAATCAAACAAAAACAATACTGTAAGCAAGAAAAAGAAAAAAAATGTATGTTAAAGAAGTAAAGAAAATTTCAAAACTCTTTGTAGCACCTAAAAAATTGTCTAAAGTCTAAACCCAATTACACGCATAAACTTCTTTCACATGCCAAAAACAAATGTTAAATCAAGTACCTTAAAGGAATAACAAAAAATTCCTAAAAATAGATGATTTATAAATAAACCAACTAAGAGAAGCACATAACCTTGCGAGCAATGAGAGGAGATTTCAACAAATGTAGTGGGGCAAGCAGCTTCACTCTCTACACAATTTTTGGTATCCAATTTCGCGTGGCTACAAAATTGAACAATCCCAAATAATTAAACAATCCCAAGAAAAGTAATAAAAACAAAATAACTCCAAACTAAAATCCAATTGAGTATCAATAAACCTCAAATTCAATTGCGAGTTTCAAGGAAACCAAGCAATGTAACATCAAATAAAATCAAATAAGAACTCACAATCCCCAATTCAAGATTCCAATAAAGTAATCAAACCTAAAATTCAAATCAAATCAAATCAAACCATAGCAAAATCAAACCCAAAGTAATCACAACCTTATTTGAAAACTAAACCTAAATTTTCATGAAATCAAACCTACTTAGAAAGCTCACATCAACTCGAATATAAAGTAATCGTAAAATGAACCTAAACAAATAATAGAACAAAAACCCATGATACGGGTCATCTAACTTCTATATACATTAACATGAAAATATACCAGCATTTAATTCTAGGATCCATATCCCCCAAAGCCTCCATTTGAGTTGTTATAGCTTCTACATAGGACTCATTCAGTAGTCCACCCAAACATACCTACATAGGTGCATGTATTAACATATAAGAATTTTACTCACAAAAGGAAACATGAAATGGAAAAAGCCATTAAAAAAATTAGTAATCTTCTATCTTGAAGGTAAAATATCAAGGAACCATTATTTTTTTTATCAAATCAAGGAACCATATTGGAAAAAAATTAAAAGAAATTAATATAAAAGGATGGAAAAAAAATCATACATATAAAGTATTGCCTGTAAGTTAAGATAGAAATTGTTACCCATTTAAATTTATAAATCATCTATTTTTAGGAATTGTGCAATGTATTTAATCTGTATACCTTCAGACACCATATAATATAATAAGATGGCTGGTGCATGAACTAGTAAAATGTGCAATGTTAGCTTCTTTTTTTTTTTTTTGAGTATTACGATCAGAGTATTCATGCCAACTTATCTATATATATATTAGTCTTTTTGTTTACTCCTTTCTTTTATTTCTTTTATGTCTCTTGTTGAGGTAGCATTTTTATGTTTGAAAATAAATTCTATAATTTCTGGGTTTTTTTATTATTTTTGGAATGATCTATTTTTTGTTGCTATTTTTGGAATTTACACTTTGTTAACATGAATTCATACTCACCTTCGAGCGTGTATCGAGCCTTGGTGCTTAATTTTTTTTATTTTTTTTGGTACTCCCTTTTTTACTTAATCGCAATTTATATGTCAGCAAAAAAATAAAAACCTACCAACATGGGATAGAAGTTTAAGATAGAAGGAAACAGATGGTTTCCTAAACATCAACTAAGCATGAATGCAATTTGTAGCCCACTGGCCCTTTTGAAAAAGCATGTACTATAACTTACCACACTATGTTCGACTAGAAGAGTTCACATGTCAAGCACAGCTGCAAGTCAAGGGAGAGAGTGTCTTACCCTTTAGTTTCTCGCTCCGATTAGCTTTAAAGAATTTTGCCTCCACAGACTAGTTTCATAAACTTCCTTTGATAGCCGCATAATCAGAATGGCCAAAATCTGGATGTACTGCATCTTCTATCAAATAGACTGAAGAAAGAGATAAATCAAGCAAGAAAATTAAATGCATGATGGAGTTTGGAGAGAGATATTGATGTGGCAGAGTCCTTAGAATTCAAGGAGTATTGATGTGAAGAAAGAGAACACTGAGGTGCCTCACATCCATTGATAAGCCAAGAATCACTCTCCTTGAGGTCTTGTGGGATTGAACTAAACCACTAAATGCACAGAATCACACCAAACACAAAAGCTGCAAAATGGCCCTTCAATTCAGAGTTAAATCCATAGCGGAAGGCTAGCAAAAAAGGTCATTGCTTAAAGCTAATATAACATTTGGAATTGCTTTTAAGTAACCTTTTTTTGAAACATGTTGATTACCATTTTATATAAGTGATCTACATGCATCATCGTATTTGAATGTCAACTTATATGCATTTGTATAAATCCTATTACATATGTGATTATGCGAAACAAATGCTACTTCGAAAAAGCAAGACATATTTTTAAAGAAGTTATCAAACGGTACCTAAAGAATTTCAAGGAACTCCTTGAGTGCTTGACGGTGAAGTAACATATTTGCAGACTAGCAGGTGAGCAAACTCATTCATGCCTAAGGACATCACTGTACCGCTAAGTAACCTTCATTCTAGAGTAAGCAGAAGTATTAAAATAACCCCCACTACCAAAATTACCGAATATTCTTCATTAAGTTAATTAAATCTGCTGCTAATAAACCTCCAAAATGGACCAGAATATGTCTTGTAGAGAATAAGAGCTACTTTTCTCCACCTTATACTTTTCTAAACATCAACCCTCAATTCATATATTTTAAACGAAAATTTATAAATCATCTATTATACATCACAAACCTTAACATCCAGCTCAGCCTTGTGCCTCATTGTTCCGAACGGACCTCCGGTCTTAGACTTCACATCAAAAGTACCAGCAGAGTGCCACCTACAAGATCATCACAATTGTCAAAGTATCAACCTCCATAAGTTAATTAAAATCTAAATAAATCTACGTAAATAAGAGGAGATCGATCGAGATGGAGAGAGAATATACGCAAGACGGAGCATGAGAGGAGCACAGTTCTTCTCGGCTATCAAGCCTCTCAGTTTCTTCTTGCATTTCTCGACGGCGATCTTGTACTCCTCGCTCACAGTTGGGTAGCACTTCCCCATGGCAGTGGTTCTGCAACAATTTCAAACACAATCATTTCAGATTCAGATCAAATCACACAAAAACGTATATAAATGTATCTCTCATAGTAGAGATCGGAGTTGCATTGAATGGTGAGAGAGATCTGTGAATCCGAACCTTGAGAGAATGAAAAGAGAGAGAGAAATGGAGATGCAGAGTGCTAGCACGAGTGTGGCACAAGCAGTCTGGGAGAGGCGGCCCGAAAGGAGAAGTGGTATAAGGGTTTGGAGAGAAAAAATGATCCAGAAGCTTGTTTCAGGCCGTTGGATTAATGAGATCCTGCGGTGGATGTTGGGTTATTGAAATAAATGGCTGAGATTGGTTTTGAGGGATGGCATGTACGGTTGGGATTTTGTGGTACGTGGAAAGTGAAAAAGGACAGAAAATCAGTTTATTCGGCGCGCGACGACTATAAAACGTCGCAATTAATAATTTTATTCAAATCCCGCCATCTTTCGGGCCAAAAATAAATAGGGAGGGAAACACATTTTGAGCGACGTTTTTCAAAAAACGTCGCAAATGAAATTACCAAAAAAATAAATTTGCGACAAAATTCAAAAAACGTCGCAGATAGTAAACAACTCAATTCATTCAATTAACACCCAATTCATTCAATTAACATTCCATTTATCAAATTGACATTTAATTTCATCAAGATAACATGTAACTTCATCAAATCGACTTTCAATTTCATTAAATTAACATTCGATTTATCAAATTGACATTCAATTTCATTAAATTAATATTCAATTTATCAAATTGACATTCAATTTCATCAAATTAACATTCCATTTATCAAATTGACATTCAATTTCATCAAATTAACATATAATTTCATCAAAATCGACTTTCAATTTCATTAAATTAACATTCGATTTATCAAATTGACATTCAATTTCATTAAATTAATATTCAATTTATCAAATTGATATTTAATTTCATCAAATTAACATGTAATTTCATCAAATCGACCTTGAATTTCATTAAATTAACATTCAAATTAAATTGATATTTTTTTTAAAATTTTTAATTGAAGTAAAAAGTTTATTGGCGACGATTTTTAAAAACGTCGCGAAAAATCAAATTAATTGTTATTTTTTAAAATTTTTAATTGGAGTAAAAAGTTTATTGGCGACGATTTTTAAAAACGTCGCGAAAAATCAAATTAATTGTTATTTTTTAAAATTTTTAATTGGAGTAAAAAGTTTATTGGCGACGATTTTGAAAAACGTCGCGAAAAATCAATTTAATTGTTATTTTTTAAAATTTTTAATTGGAGTAAAAAGTTTATTGGCGACGATTTTTAAAAACGTCGCGAAAAATCAAATTAATTGTTATTTTTTAAAATTTTTAATTGGAGTAAAAAGTTTATTGGCGACGATTTTTAAAAACGTCGCGAAAAATCAATTTAATTGTTATTTTTTAAAATTTTTAATTGGAGTAAAAAGTTTATTGGCGACGATTTTTAAAAACGTCGCGAAAAATCAATTTAATTGTTATTTTTTAAAATTTTTAATTGGAGTAAAAAGTTTATTGGCGACGATTTTTAAAAACGTCGCTAAAAATCAAATTAATTGTTATTTTTTAAAATTTTTAATTAGAGTAAAAAGTTTATTGGCGACGATTTTGAAAAACGTCGCGAAAAAATTGCCAAAAATTGAAATTTGCGACAAAATTAGAAAATCGTCGCTAATAGTTAACTTTTTGCGACAAATTTAAAATCGTCGCAAAAAAATCGTCGCAAAAAATGCTTTTTGTTGTAGTGTCATCAAACCAAATTTAAGTAAGGTGAGGATTCACCGAATTCTCATATTTAATCTTAGCACACTAATTACACTAGTCAAGAGTTAAAACATGTGATACACACACCCATAGCCCTACTCATTTCATATACAAACTCTAGGTTGAAAGTAAACTTAGATAGGAAAGAATCCTATCTCTTGTAGCGTGCGCACGAGGTAGATCGACTTCGTAGGATGCCAAACGATGCTTCGTTCAATCCCGAACCAAAACTTTGATTTCGAAAATATGTCGTAATTGAGCATGGATGGTATCCACATGTAGCCCTCACGTTGTGAACAATTTTAATTCTTACTCTTAGGTAAGTCATTGCTCGGATCTTTTGCTAGATCGCATGAAGAAGATGAAGGAGATTTAAAGAAATAGCTTTTCCTTTTCTTTTTATTTTTCTCTTTTCTCTCTCTGTTGGCTGATGTTTTTGGTGGGTGGTGGAGACTAAGGCCCTGTTTGGTTTGCGTCTCAAAAAATATTATTCGAAAACAATTTTTGGAAAGAGTTGTAAGGAAGTGTTTTTGAAAATTTTTAAATTGTAAAACTTGTTTGGTTATATATTTTTGCAAATATTTTTAAAGAACAAAAAATTGTAAAACTTATTTTGATAATAATCCACAAAATCCCCAATTCCCATCTCTCCATTTCTTTCCCCTCTCTCTCTCCACAAAAAAAAAAACACACACACAGAGTAAAAATACACACACAGTAAAAACACACACAAATGCACACACATATACACACACACTCACACACACAGACAACCCACATATATATACACACAAATCTGTATATATACATAGATCTATGTATGTATAAATAGATCTATACATATATCTATATATATTTGTTGTGCGAGAAGATACAAGAGAGAGGGAGAGCAGATGAGAGAGAAGACATATCAAGATCTGATTTGATCTGTGTTAGTTCAACTCAAGATCTCCCTCAAGATCTGAAGCCAAATGCCTGAAAAAAAAATCGGAGAAGAAATGTTGAACCTAGATCTTGTGTGTGTTTCACAGCAGAAAGTTCTTCAGTTTCTTCAAGAACTAAGCGGTTGATTCGGGTGGAGGAGTGTGAGAAGAAGAAGAAGAAGAAGAAGAAGAAGAAGAAAAGAGCGAAGAACAACTAGATCATGTGTGTGCTTCTAGAAGAGAGAGAGAGAGAGAGAGAGAGAGAGAGAGAGAGGAGGGCTAAGGAAGTTCGTTGGGTTAAAGAGGAGGGCTTTTATACGTAAAGTCAAAAAATGGTATTTTGCTGCTAAAAAAGTTTGATGGGTGGACCTCATTAAAAAGGAGGAGTTGTTTCCCTTGTTTTCTATGTTAACCTGAAAACTCAGAAAATATATCATTTTTTTGTTTTCTAAAATCACATCTCATTTTCCAAAATTTTCAAAAAAATTGGAGAATAAAAAAGCTAAACAAACAACATCTTCCTTATTTTTAGAGTTTTAAGAACAAAAAATTATTTTTGAAAATCAAACCAAACATGCCCTAAGTCTCCTTTTTTCTTTCTTTTTAAACTTGGCCCAAAATGGGCCACGTGTCATCTTTTGATGGGTCCGATTTTAATTTCAACCAATCCCGTTCCAACACATGTGATATTTAATATAATTTTATAATATTTACTTTAAATTATTTTAAGGATTCCGCAATTAAATCCGATCGCAAATTTTAATCGCGTGATACCCGATCTTGTTAACACACCAGAAAATTCGACTGTCTCGGAATTCGATAAAAATAGACTGGTTAGTTAGAATTCACGAGACGAATTCAACGGTGAAGTCCGTTTAATCATTTGAGTTCTAGAAAAATTTGAATTTCAATCCGTACCTTAACAACTAATTACTTTTTTGCCCTTTCTAATTAAGTTTTAATTTTTTCGAGTTTCACAGTAGCATGACAAAAATAACAAAATAGCCTCATGTCAAAGTAGAAAAAAATTGAATTATTAGAGTTGATACATACAAACATATGTGAATTTGAAGGAATTTTGATTCGTGTTGATAAAATATATTTTTATCGATGATTTTTCACAATACACTTATGTTTATCTTACGAAAAATAAAAGTTATGTTTTTGAAAAATTCACTATTTCTACTAAAGAAGTAGAAAATCGTTTTGATAGAAAAATTAAAAAATTTAGAAGTGATATATAGGTAGAGAGTATGAATCACTTGGACTAATTACATATATTCAGTCTTTAGGAATAATTTATGAAACTAAACTACCATACTCTCCTCAATCTAATGGTATATCTAAACATAAATATAGAACTTTGATTAACTAAACCAATGCAATGTTAGCTAGTTCTAGTGCACCTAAAAATTTGTGGAGAGAAGTAGTTTTAACTTTATATTTTGAATAGAGTTCCTCGTAAACAAACTCTAGTTACTCCTTATGAAATGTGGAGGAAAAGGGAGCCTAACTTGGATTACATTAGATTTTGGGCTGCTTAACTTATGTTAGGATAACTGATCCTAAAATTCCAAAATTAGGAATAAGAGCCACTATATGTGTATTCATTGGACATGTATCAACTAGTAAAACATACATATTTTTAGACCTAGAAAATAATGTGATAATTGAATAACTAGATGCTATATTTCATGAAGATAAATTCCCTTTTAAATCTAAAAATAGTGGGGGAGATGATAATATGTCAAAGTCTAGTGATATTCCTAGTTCTTCGTTAACTAATAATATAGAACAAGACGAATCTAAGCCTAGGAGGAGTAAAAAAAGGTAGAATAGAAAAAGATTTTGGTCTAGATTATCTTGTTTATAATGTTGATGGGGATCCAACCATACAAGAAGCCTTAAAATCTCATGATTTAGAATTATCGAGAGAAGCTATATGATTAATTATCACCTTTGGAATGACTTTATGTAGAATAGAGCAAAAAACTAATGGGCCAGATTTGGATACTGGATTTGGGGCCTGAATTGGTCCATGCATTCCGGTTATTCCACCACTAGAATAAGGACAAAATTAAGCTTGATATCCTTTCAATTCAAAACTTGATTTGAAAAAACTGGCTATTGCGAGATAGATATCCTCTTTATAGAGCTTTGAGTACCGTTGGGAGGGTGGAAAACCCAATAAATCTATCGGCCTTGGGGCTTAAGGGGTGAGCAGTAGTTTGCCTGACTTTGTTTCCACTATTTTCTTTCATGTTAAACAAACACTGTAGAAACTAAATTTTGTTCTCTTTTTCACATTTTTTTGTCAATCTCACGCTAAGCAAACACGTTTATTTAAGTTTTGCTAATATACTTTTAGTCGATAATATACCTAATCCACTTAATTGTTTTTATCTAATTCTTTGTATGCATATTTTCGGATTTCGTATAACATATACGTTAATTAAGTATATCCTAAACTCCGAGTTTTTCATTGCTTGTGGAATTGAATTCGATTTTTCTTTGGAATAAACATGTGCCATAATATATGACATTTTTTTTATAATTATAGTATTTGAAATTATGTCTATTTGAGATGCTTCGGCATTGGATCCGAATTTTATATACCGATTTGTGGTATACTTATGATTGGTGATGGATATGGAAAATTTGAAAGTATATTAAAGATAATAAAGAATTAGTAGATTATTGTGCACGTGAACAGTTCTACGAAATTTCCACTAGCCTATAGGATGATCAGTCAACGGTATGGAATGTGTGGCACTACAGAATTCTCGATATCAGTTTCTCCCTGAAAAAACCAAAACCACATCACGTTCCCCCAGGGGGGGAAAGTCCCCAAAGCTGCTCATGGATGGTTCAAGCGCAGACCAATTACAGATTGAATATTCTTATCGATATGTGTAGCATTCATGTGCTTGCTGGTATTCCTCCATTTGTTTGATTTAAATGTAGGTTCCTACATCAAGATATCTGATGATACCTAAAATAAACCCTAAGCACGAGCTCAGGAAATGAACCCAGCTCGGGAGGTCAGGTAAGACACGCAGAGCTCGTCGAGCCAGAATTAAAGCTCCCCCCAAGCAAGATAATATGGGAAGCGATGAGTGGACAACAAGATGATAGCGAACACCTCCGAAGTAATAGTCAAGTTGAATTCAAGGCACAAAACCCTTAACCAACCGAGATCCTCTCCAAAAATTAAGGAGGATCCCATGGATGGTATGCAAAGATCTCGGGATAAAATCCAATTAGAGTGGAGGAAGGATCCCATGATTATAGAAAGTAAATCCGGGTTAGAGGTAAGCAAGAGGCTATAAAAGCAGGGTAAGCCTCCAATTAGAGGAGGGAGAGGAATCTTAGAGATTATAGAGCCAGGATAAACCCTAATATCCTCCAGGCTGCACTGTAATACACCCAACGTAATCAATGAGAAAACAGGAGCAATAACCTCCATTGAAGAGTGGACCAGCCGAGCTTCCAAGCCGGTGAACCACTATAATTTCATTGTGTACATCTCCTATTCCTCAATTCTCTAAGCATTTATCAGCAACTTGCATGGGCCTTGTAGCTCAGACACCCACACTTGATCTCACACACATCTATACGCTCTGCTTGTCCTCGATAAGTTAACACCATCAGTTTGGCGCCGTCTGTGGGAACGACTGTTCCTGTTACAAATAAGCTGATCTCTCAGTGACTGATGGTATCAACTCGAAATATGAGCAGAAGCCAAACAAACCCACCACGGATTCAGGATCAGCAGGAGGCCACCAACGGCAGACAACTCGAGAACGTCCAAGAGACTAATCCCCCCATGGGGGATTCCCCCACTAACAACGAGATGGAGGCCCTTCGCCTCGTCAACCAACGTTTGCTAAAGGAAAACGCAGAGCTCTCGAAGCTCGTACAATGCCCACATGAGGCACGACCGGCCCAAGAAGGCCAGAATAATCCCCCTCACAGGGAACAACGACACTTGGACCCCCTTAGAGAGGTCAATGAAGGAGGAGAAAATAGCCAGACCAGGGGGCATGTTCCCTACCTACCCCCTAGGAATGGCCACAACGAAGAGGTGCAAAGTCAGAACGATGAAGGCGAGAGAGACAATTTTTTCCCTTACTAGCGGGAAAGGAGAGAACAACATTGGGAGCAGCGCTTCAAGGATATCCAGCAAGAGCTCAGTCACATGAAGGAGGCTATAAAGAGCAAGGCTCCGGTTACAATGGATGCCCTGGTACAACAGACTGAGTCCCCATTCACCACTGGAGTGCTGCATTTTTCTCTCCCACCGAAGTTCAGAATGCCACAAATAGAGACCTTTGACGGAACGATATCTCAACACTTACAAGAACCAGATGGAGCTGCATGGGTACCAGGATCCTGTACGTTGCAGAGCCTTTGCCATCACGTTAAAGGGCTCTGCCCTGACCTAGTTTAACAGGCTCCCACCAGCCTCAATCTCATCCTTTAAAGAGCTCTCCGTAGCTTTTGTATCTCACTTTATAGGAGCTCGAATATACAGAAAGCCGAGCTACCACCTGTTGAGTGTGAAGCAGGGACCCCAAGAGAACCTGAGATCTTATGTTCAAAGGTTCAACTCGGAGTCACTAAAGGTAGATGTCCCGGATGAAAAGTTTGCCATCACTGCATTTATAGATGGTTTGGGAGTGCAATCTAAAGACCTGATGTTTTCTATCTCGAAAAACCCGCAAGCAAGCATGGCAGAGGTGCTCGCTAAAACAGAGAAGTACATTAATGGCGAGGAAGCTCTTCTCTCTAAGGTGGGGAGCTCGTCCACGCAAAAGGATAAAGGGAAGGAGGAGAAAAAGAGGGACCGAAGTCCTAGAAGAGAAAGAGGACGTGATAGGTCTCCAAGAAGAGACAGAGATCACTCCCCAAAGAGAAGAGAAGATGTTAGGGATCGCTTAGGTCCTCCACAGCCAGAGCTGCAGCCAAGATATCCACCTCGGCAGCTCACTCCTCTAATTGCCTCGGTGTCCCAAATTCTGTATGAGGTGCAGAATGAGAAGTTTTTGAGGTGGCCACCTCGGATGAAAGTAGACCCAGCAAAGAGGGATCCCACCAAGTACTGCGAGTTCCATAGAGATCACGGTCATCACACTGACGACTGCATCCAGTTGAAGAAGGAGATTGAATACCTGATTCAACGTGGACATTTGCGCCGCTACATAGCTCATGTGGATCGAAACCAAGCTCTTCCACCTCCACCACCTCGACAGCAAGCCCCTGCTTAACATCAACAACCCTTGGGGGAAATCAGGGTGATATCCGGGGGATTTGCAGGAGGTGGGGAGTCCAGTTCTGCTAGAAAGGCCCACTTGCGAAGAGTCAGAACTGGAGAAGCACTGGAGGTGCATACTGTGTCCAAGGCACCCCGGTTGAGCACTTGTATAACCTTCTCAGACTCTGATATGGAAGGTTGCCAACATCCCCATGATGACCCACTGGTGGTAAGGCCTGTCATGGCAAACAAAACAGTTCATCGAGTCCTGATTGATAATGGGAGCTCGGCAGACATCATTTTTGCCTCTGCCTTTGACAAAATGAACATAGGAAGGGAGAAACTGGAGCCAGTGAGTGCCCACCTGTTGGGATTCTCTGGGGAGAGAGTATTACCACTAGGATCCATTCAGCTCGTACTCACCATGGGAGACCCTCCGTGTCAAGCCACCACAACTGTGAAGTTCCTGGTGGTGGATGCTCCTTCCGCATACAACATGCTACTGGGAAGACCTTCTCTTAATGCGATGAAGGCCATCCCCTCTGCCTATCACCTGGTTATAAAGTTTCCTACAGAGAATGGAATAGGAGTGGTCCGAGGGGACCAACGTATAGCCAGGGAATGCTACACTGCTTCGATGAAGCAAAAAGAAGTTGAAAGCATCCATGTGGATGAGCTCGACATGAGGGACGAGCTGGACACGAGACCAATGCCATTAGAAGAGCTGGAACCTATTCAGCTTGACGAGGAGCCAGAACACCTTGTTTACATCGGATCCAAACTGAGCAGAGAAATTAAGGATCTTCTCATTCATTTCCTGAAGGAAAACATTAGGGTATTTGCTTGGAAGCAAGAAGACATGGAAGGTATTGACCCCTCGGTTATTACCCACAAGCTAAGCGTAAACCCCATTTACAAGCCCATTAAGCAGAAGAGAAGAAGTTTCGCCTCAAATAGACAAAGGGCAATCAATGAGGAGGTCAGCAAACTCCTCCGCGCCAAAGCAATCAGGGAAGTAGACTATCCTGTCTGGTTAGCCAATGTGGTTCTTGTCAAGAAGACCAATGGCAAATGGCGGCTCTGTATTGACTTCACTGATATCAATCGAGCGTGCCCCAAGGACAGTTTTCCCCTACCTCGGATTGACCTCATAGTGGATGCCACGGCTGGCCACGAGCTCCTCAGCTTCATGGATGCCTTTTCAGGCTATAATCAGATCAGGATGGACCCCAGCGACCAGGAGAAGACCTCTTTTATCACTGAGCAAGGGACATATTGCTACCAAGTCATGCCTTTTGGGTTGAAAAACGTTGGAGCCACTTACCAGCGATTGGTGAATAGAATGTTCCAAAAGCAGATAGGAGCGTCCATGGAAGTCTACATCGATGACATGTTAGTAAAGTCACTAAAAGCAGAGCTCCACATTGAGCACCTAGCTGAGTCATACCAGATCCTAAAAAAGTACAAGATGAAGCTTAATCCTGCAAAGTGCGCCTTCGGAGTTTCTGCAGGGAAGTTTCTGGGCTTCATAGTTAATAGCAAAGGAATAGAGGCTAATCCAGAAAAGGTAAAAACTGTGCTAAGCATGCAGTCACCCTCAAATACAAAAGAAATCCAACGCTTGACTGGAAGAATAGCTGCTCTGAGTCGTTTTGTGTCCAGATCGAGCGATAAATGTCAGCCCTTCTTTCAAACTTTAAAGAGGGCATTCCAGTGGGATACACGGTGTGAAGAAGCATTCAAAGCATTAAAGAATTACCTGAGCTCCCCTCCTGTTCTGGTGAGTCCCTTGGAAGGGGAAGTCCTTACTCTCTACCTAGCTGTTTCAGATTTCTCAACTAGTGCATCACTGGTTAGGGAGCGAGACAGAGCTCAACAACCAGTCTACTACTGCAGCAGAGCTCTGAGGGGGGCAGAGGAGAGATATCCAAAGATGGAGAAACTTGTTTTAGCCTTGGTAACTACAGCTAGGAGACTTAGGCCATACTTCCATGCTCACACCATCGAGGTTCCAACAGACCAGCCGATGAAGCAAGTACTGCATAAGCCAAAGTCTTGAGGGAGGTTGGTGAAATGGGCTATAGAGCTTAGTGAGTTCGATATTAGATATAAGCCGAGAACTGCAATCAAAGGGCAGATTTTGGCAGATTTCATCACAGAGTTCACTATAGCAATACCCATGGAGGTCACACAACTGGTACCTGACCTCCCCGTTTGGAAGCTTTCAGTAGATGGAGCTGCTAATGCTCAAGGAAGTGGTGCAGGTTTAATTTTGACCTCTCCGGATGGGATAGATGCCGAATATGCCCTCAGGTTTGGGTTTAAGGCCTCGAATAACGAGGCTGCGTATGAAGTTGTCATCGCTGGGCTCAATCTTGCTCACTCCATGGAGGCAGAACAGCTGGAGATCTGCAGTGACTCCCAACTAGTGGTGAAACAGATAGAGGAGTCTTACGAAGCGAGGGGCGAAAAAATGGTCCTTTACCTCAGAAAGGTACAAGAACTAATCAAGAAGTTTGTGCAGGTTAAGGTCAGACACGTTCCCAGGACAGAAAATTCACGAGTAGATGCGTTGGCAAGGTTAGCAACTGCCTCGCAAGAGGACTTGGATAGGCTAATACCAGTGGAACACCTTCCAGAGCCTTCAGTGAGCATTGAGAAAGAAGAAGTGCTCCCAATCGTAGCTCAGCCGAGCTGGATGGACTCCATCATAGAATACCTGCAGAACAGAACCTTGCCAAACGATACCAAGGAGGCCTCCAAACTGAGAGCCAGGTCAGCTAGATTTTCTTTGCTGTAGGGAAATCTGTGTACAAACGAGGTTTTTCAGCACCTCTCCTTAAATGCGTGGGAGATGAAGATGCCAACTATATACTCAGAGAAGTACATGAGGGAATCTGTGGCAATCACATCGGAGCTCGGGCCTTGGCAGGAAAAACACTAAGGCAAGGGTATTATTGGCCCACTATGCTCAAGGATGCCACTGAATTGGTCAAGAAATGCAAGACTTGCCAGGAGCATGCCAACCTTTCCCATTGTCCACCCGAGCTATTGACCTTGGTGATAAGCTCATGGCCTTTCCAACAATGGAGTTTGGATATACTTGGACCCATTCCCACCGGTGTGGGACAATGCAAGTTTGCCATTATAGGGGTGGATTACTTCACCAAATGGGCGGAGGTCGAACATTTGGCAACAATCACCAAACAAAAGGTGCAAAACTTTGTTTGGAAATCTATAGTTTGCAGGTTTGGGGTTCCCAGAGCATATTCGTATCTGACAATGGAAAACAGTTTGACAACCCAAAGTTTAAGAGGTTTTGTGCTGAGCTCGGGATAAAGAACTACTTCTCAGCTCTGGCATATCCTCAATCCAATGGATAAGCAGAGGTCACCATCAGAACCATAAAGGCAGCTCTGAAGACCAAACTAGAAAACCTAAAAGGTAAGTGGGTGGAGTACATCCCTGAAGTGTTGTGGGCCTACAAGACCACTGCCAGATGTGCAACTCAGGAAACCCCGTTTGCTTTGGCTTTTGGAACCGAGGCAGTGGCACCTGTTGAGGTAGGGCTCCAATCACCTAGGGTTGAGTTTGCAGACGCTGAACACAATGATGAATCTCTCCTACTGAACTTCGATCTCCTGGATGAAAAGAGAGACAGAGCTCTGCATCGTATCCAAAGTTACCAAAGGAAAACAGCAAGGTATTATAACAGAAGGGTTAGGCACAAAAGCTTTAAAGCTGGGGATTTAGTGCTCAAGAAACTCCTACCTGCGAGAAAGGACCCCATTCATGGGAAGCTGGGACCCAATTGGGAAGGACCCTACATCATATCAAGGGTGATCAGGCTTGGAAATTACGAGCTGCAAACAGAGGAAGAAAAAATCTTACCTCACTTTTGGAATGCAGAACATCTTAAAAGGTTTTTTCAGTGAGTCTCCTTTGTAACGAAGAGATTTTCAATAAAGCGGCAAGTTTTTGATTTATTCATGGGTAGATATTCAACATTCCTAGAACGCTGAACTCTTCAGCTCATAATACGAGCCACGCAGCTCACGCTGAACTATTCAGTTCATAACTTGAGCCACGTAGCTCACGCTGAACTCTTCAGCTCATAATACGAGCCATGCAGCTCACGCTGAACTATTCAGTTCGTAACTTGAGCCACGTAGCTCACACTAAACTCTTCAGCTCATAATACGAGCCACGCAGCTCACGCTGAACTATTCAGTTCATAGCTTGAGCCACGTAGCTCACGCTGAACTCTTCAGCTCATAATACGAGCCATGCAGCTCACGCTGAACTATTTAGTTCATAGCTTGAACCACGTAGCTCACGCTGAACTTTTCAGCTCATAATACGAGCCACGTAGCTCACGCTGAACTATTCAGTTCATGATATGAGCAACATAGCCCACGAAGAACTCTAAAAGTTCAGAAAAGAGCCTAGGAGCTCATAATGAATTCTTTAATTCATAAAAAGAGCCCTGAAGCTCATGATGAGTTCCTTAGCTCATAAAAAGAGCCCTGCAGCTCACAAAGTCAATAATTTTGCTTTAAGAAGGACTGAAGTACTTCTCGAAGCAATGGGGGCAAGAGGAACAGAAAGCAAAGGAAAACATAATTATGTTTCAAGCCAGAAGTCACATCACATTTCAAAGCAAAAGTTCAGAACATAAATTATTTTTCAAAGTTTGTATTTTAGTATACAAGTTGAAAATACATGAAAAGTGAAATTAGAGTCACATGAACATGAGGATAGCTCTAAGTGTCTAGGGAAGGTGTAAGTGAAGGATTCTGCAGCTCAGCAGATCAGCCTTCGACAGCAGGTAGAAGAGGAGAGCTTCCAGGGGTACCAGCTACACGGGTCTCTGCTCCCATTGATTCCGAATTTTGAGCAAGGGCCTCAGTCACAAGGTCAGTTGAGAATGGTATAGTGGCAGAAACAGTAGAAGTTACAGCCGGGAGCTCGGGAATTGCAGCAACAGAGCCTGTCCCAGTAGAAAGGGCTCCAGAAGTCTCAGTAGGAGGGATGGGCATCTCAGCACCTTTTGAGGTAAAGTCTGGAGGAGCCAAGCTGTCCCCCTCACCATCTGTATCAGTCTCCTCCAGCTCCTCCTCGGTAGGAATAGTAAAGTTGAAGTCATGGTCTGGATAGGTCTTTGTAGCTCGGCGTTTGAAGGCAAGCCATCCAGTGGCCCACTGGGTGGTGACGTCATCCCTCAACTCAGCAATAACATTGCCCTTTTCCTTGACAAGAGTCTTCTGTGCCTCGAGCTCGGTGCAGAGTGCAACATTTTCCTCAGTCACAGCAAGATAATCCTTCGTTATGCTATGCAAAGAGCTATGGGCTTCAAAGGCTTCTTGACTGACCTTAGCCCTGGCCTCGGATTTAAATTTCAGCTTTTCCCTGGCTATTCTTAGCTCATCCCTGGTTTCCTTTCTCTTTCTTCAGCAGCATCTTTGGCCGTTTGTAAGCCCTGAAGGGAAGAAGCCTGGTTCTCCAATTCCTCCTTGAAGCCTGCCACCTGAGCTCGGAGGTCGTCATTGTCAAAGGTGAATTGGGCAACCTTAAACTCGTATGCTTTTAAAGCTTTGACAGAGCTCTCAGAGGATTGGATCCTACTCACCAAACATTTTACGTGGAGAGCCAGCTGGGGACAGGAGAGAAAACAAGAAAAGGTAAGCTTAAGGTTACGAAATAAAGATAAATGGATGTATAAGGATGCAAGAGCTTACAACAGCTGTTCCCTGAAGAGCTGAGCTGATGGTCTCCTCAAGAGGCATGGAAGAAGCCTTTTGAACGTCAAAATCGGTAAGAACAGAAGAAATGGCCCCAGCAGCAAGCTCACTGTTCTAAAAAAAGGAGTCCTCATTCTCCTCCACCTTGGGGCGCTTGCCTTCGTCACACCCAGGTTTCTTCGGAAAGGATTCAATAATCTTTCCTGAAGGACTATAGGAGAAATTACCAGGTTGAAGGCCAGGGACCAACCTCAAGGCTTCCTTGACCTTAGTTGAGGAAGGAGAAGCCTCGCCTGGCTCATTAGTTCGACTTGAAGTGGGCTGAATCCCTGATGACAGGCAGACCTCAACGACTGATGGGGTGTTCAACGATTGAACCTGCTTTGATGAAGTCGAAGCTGGAGAAGAAGAGGGCACCCCAAATTTTTGAATCTTAGCCCGAGTAACAGGGCTACTTCCAGAGCCGACCACAACTTTCCGTTTGCTACCTTTCCCACTCTTCGATAACTGATCGATCTTGGCCTGGAGTTCCTCAGAAGAGGGCTTCATTATGGAAGACCCTGGAAGATCTGAGCCAAACCAGTTACGCATATATGAGGAAGTAGGAAGGAAGGCAGCGCGACTTATTGGAAAAAGGAATTTCCTGCTACTTCTTCAGGTCTGACAGCAGAAATGGGAGGCGGGGCTTCTATCGTTATCCCAGGAGGACTAAATCCTCTCTCAACCAGAACCCAGGGTTGGATAAGCTCGGAGTACCTTCGCGGGTCACACTTGACCAATTTCAACCTCACCTCCTTGTCCTCAGCACTAAGTTCAGGTCGGGTACCTAGATACAACGCAAGCAGAGTAGAGTCAGAAACTTATGATTCTCAAAACAGAACTCAGTCAACTCAAGCAAGGACTCACGCAAGTTCTCTGGAATAGTCCAGGCCTTAGGAATACCAAGAGTGTCCGTTCTATCAGCAGGGTTGTATTCCCAGTTGGTGCCCCCCAACAAAGAAGAAACGTTATTTCCAGTGTTTATGGGAGGACGGAATATGAGAGATGATTTGCCTAGCGTTGGCTCGCTTGGAGATATACAAGAAGCCCTTAGAAGAGGTCAGCTTGACGTTGAAAAAGTTCAAGAGCAGGGAAATGCTGGGAACCCCGAGGTTATGGTCCTTAAAGAAGACCAGAAGACCCACCAGAACACCCTAGAAGTTAGGGGAAAGCTGAGAGGGACAAACATTGAAATATTGCAAAACGTTCTTGATGAATGGGTGCAGAGGAAAACGAAGGCCATTCTCAAATGCGACCTCAAAGAAACAGACCCTCTTGTGAACTTTGGCAACATAAAAGGTGGAGCTATCTGGACACCAGGGCTGGACACCAGCAGGAAACTCATAGCGGGCAATGAAAATCTTCACAAAGGAAGGGTCGACCTTGCTAGGGCCCACGAGTTCGACATGCTCTAGGACAACTCCTAAGTACGATGTACCACCAGAGACCCCAACCCCACTGACTTTACCCTTGCCTTTGTCAGGCTTGGGGGGCATAGGAGAAGACGATGAGGGAAGCTCATCGGTATTGACCTCGGAGTCAACAGCGTCAACACCGGAGAAATTGTCGATTTCGTCACCCACTTCCCCTAATTCAGTCTCCTCCTCGGCAGACCTACCTTCTAAGAGAGAAACAGAGGAGCAAGTGGCTCCAGAAGAGGCATACATGTTTGGGCAGGAAAAAGGAAGATCAAATGAACGATAGAGAGGAGGAACACCCGTCAAACACTCCCTAATAACCCTAGGGTCAGCACAATAGCTTCCAACATCAAGTATGTGCACAATAGAACTCCAATCCACGAAATGGGGAAGAGGAGACAAGCAACAGTCACGAGACCAAAAGTAAAAGAACCTATGAGCCCAGAAACGCAATAACCACCTCGAACTCAAGGGATCCAGAACGAGAAAAGATGAAAAGGGGACAGAAAAAACGTACCTAGCTAGGAAAGAAAAACGAGCAACAATCCAGAGCGAAATTGAAGGAAGGGAGCACTACGGATCCTCAAGTCGAACACAAAGGACTCGGTTTTGAGCAAGAATCAGAAAGCTTCAAGCCGGAAAATCTGGAATCGAAAGAAAATGAGTCGAATAGTGAGAGGAGACGGTTCAGATAGCCGTTTGTACATTTAAAGCTTAAGAAACGTGGGCTGAAACGTGCGCGGGAATCGAGGAAAGTCATGATTGCTGCAAACCGTCAAAAGGCTTCAGTCACGTGCAAGCCAGGGTCAGCCACGCGCAGATCTAGCTCGGTTTAAAAAACAGCTCAGCCCCTGCCCAAGCTCGCTTGAGACAAGGGCTGGAGGGCAACTGATGATACCTAAAATAAACCCTAAGCACGAGCCCAGGAAATGAACCCAGCTCGGGAGGTCAGGTAAGACACGCAGAGCTCGTCGAGCCAGAATTAAAGCTCCCCCCAAGCAAGATAATATGGGAAGCGATGAGTGGACATCAAGATGATAGCGAACACCTCCGAAGTAATAGCCAAGCTGAATTCAAGGCACAAAACCCTTAACCAACCAAGATCCTCTCCAAAAATTAAGGAGGATCCCACGGATGGTATGCAAAGATCTCGGGATAAAATCCAATTAGAGTGGAGGAAGGATCCCATGATTATAGAAAGTAAATTCGGGTTAGAGGTAAGCAAGAGGCTATAAAAGTAGGGTAAGCCTCCAATTAGAGGAGGGAGAGGAATCTTAGAGATTATAGAGCCAGGATAAACCCTAATATCCTCTAGGCTGCACTGTAATACACCCAACGTAATCAATGAGAAAACAGGAGCAAGAACCTCCATTGAAGAGTGGACTAGCCGAGCTTCCAAGCCGGTGAACCACTATAATTTCATTGTGTACATCTCCTATTCCTCAATTCCCTAAGCATTTATCAGCAACTTGCACGGGCCTTGTAGCTCAGACACCCACACTTGATCTCACACACATCTATACACTCTGCTTGTCCTCGATAAGTTAACACCATCAATGTCTAATACACTAATGTCATGATTTAAATTGGCTACTGTTTTTCTTTATTTGAATATAAAATTCTATTTATTTTGAATGAATTATTTTTGGAGTTTAATCTATGGATTATGCTGTTAGGCTTTGATTATTGATTTTTATTATCTTGCGTTGTTACGAGGTTGGGAATAGAAAAATTTGTTGAAAATTTATGTAAAAAATAATAGAGACAAAGATGAAGTCTAAAATTCAGGACACGAATGTATTTGTTATATTTTAATAGATGAATTTGCCGCACTTCGAATACGAGTTGCAGTTGGAAGGAATATAAGACAAATTATTCCTAATTTACAATGTACCCAAACTCACCTATCATTATTTGATGGATTTGCATAATTTAAGAATATCCCAAACTTTCACAATGAAAGGAATAATAATGCCACAGGAAATAGCAGATCTTTAGGAGAAAGAAGTGCATAAATATTTTGGTGCGCTGCAAATGAATAAAATGAATGCACTGTAATTTATAGATAATAAAGAGGTGCAAAGATACCATTTCACTAAAAAATATCATTCCATGAAAAAAATATCATTTCATGAAAAAAATATTTTCTTTAAAAGAAATATTTTTATAAAGACACACTTTCATAAAATGAATGCACTTTAAAATGAATTATGCAAAATGAATGCACTATAAAAATTGATTTTAAATCATTTAACAAGTTTTCTAGAACTTTCAAAGTGAATTATTAGATAGATTAATGTCAAGCCCAAGTCACGACCATGACCATGGCCCACTACAAGAAAAAGGGGTTTTTATGGCGGTAAAAGTGCTGTCATAAAAAGTCTATTTGCCGTCACAAATACTTTTTGTGGCAGCATTGTGGCGGCATTGCGTCGCCATAATAAGTGTGGTCTCAAAAGGTTTTTACGGCAGCAACAGTCTGTCTCAAATAGTATTTACGGCAGTAAGACCCTGTCGTAAATAAGTTGTCACAAAAAATCTGACATTTTTGTTTTTATCACGGCGGCAAAAGTGCTGCCTCAAATGCCATATTTGACTGTCGTAAAAAATAGAAGATATATTTATGACGGCAACGATGCCGCCACAAAAAAAAAATTAATTATTATAGACCGTTGGTAACCAATGTTATATATCCCATGTATATATACACTCCATACAACTTTTTTTTTTTTGGTGGGGGAGGGAGGAAGGGAGCTTGAACCCTTGACCTCAAGAAGGCAAAGCTTTCACAATGTAAGGAATACCATTAGACCAAAGACCCATTGGTATTCATACAACTACCCAATTTAATATATAGATAAACACAAAAGTAAATATAATCAACATTTCCAAAAACATAGAAATATTTTCATATCCAAAAAACACAATCCCAAGAGTTAAACAAAATGTAAAGTATGCGCTTTTATAAAACATAACGATCAATGAGTACAAGAAATTAATACAAAAAGTTGAACATCCTTTCCGAACCATCTACTCTCTCAGTGACATCTGAAAAAAATATAAACTTATTGTTACTATACTGAAATAATATTTATATACATAATTACAATAAAGAACTAAAAGAAGTTAGAATATACATCAATAGAGGGCCACGCAATATTTCTCTGAACGACTTGTCAAATTATGTAAATGACATATAAACGAGTCATATCGTATACATTTCTTATAATTGGTTTCACCAATACCTAATTCGTTTATAATCGTATCGTGACGGGTCCACATGTTTACTAAACAGGTGGTTTAAGGAAGACTCAAACTCACTAATTTTATGTCGTGTTAACGGGTCGTGTCATATTTTGATATAAAAACTTGACTTTGTAGAGTTTAATTTTTTTTCTTTGAACTAGAAATTGTCTTTTGATGTTAAACTACGTAATTTTATAAAATATTACTTGTAACATGAAAAATAGTTGTTGCCAATACAAATTTTTTTTAGAGTTTTTCTTTTTTAAACTATAAACAGTTTTTTAATCTAAAACAACAATTTAATGTTTTATGAAATATTATATACGACGGGAAAAATAACTGCTATAAATATAAAAAATTCTTTTGAATTTATAAATATTATTTGAGGTAGGAAAAACAGTTGTCTCAAATACAAATTTTTTTTTTTGAGTTTATGACACTATTTACGGCAGAAAAAATAACTGCCACAAATATTAACACAAACACGTTTTTTGTGACGGCAAACACAGCCGCCACAAAAAATTGTCTCAAATACGTCTTTTGTGACGGCGAACACATCCGTCATAAAAAATTTGTCACAAAAACCCTTTATTCTTGTAGTGGCCGTGGCTACAAAACCAATAGAAACCATGGTCGGCCCTAAGGTTAGGCCACTAACGTGGCCATTTAGGGCCCCAACTTTTAAGGGCCTCAAAAATATATTTTTTTACTCAAGTAACTTAGGCTCAACTTACCTATCTAGGCCTCATTGAAAACTGATCATTGCCTCTGGTTAGCACAAAGCCAACATAATTTGTTATTTTCTTTTTGTCTTAAAAGGCGCATGCTCTCTATCTCTCATGTAATAACACTTTCTGACTTTTTGTAGAATTATGGAATCCCTTAACCAGGGAGTGTTGTATATTCACATATTTATAGAAGATTACATTGGTATATTGACAAGAATAACCCTATGGACTAAGACAAGTGTAATACATAAATCCTCTAATATGCCCCCGCAAGCTATGCATGGGGGTGGAAGCATGCATAGATTGGATCGTAACTCCAGAAATTTAGCCGCAAGTAAACTTTTGGTAAAGATGTCCACCAATTGATCACGGGTGGACAAATAAAGAACCTTTAGTTGGCTCCAGACCACACGTTCACGAACAAAAAGAATGTCCACCTCAATATGATTCTTACGAGCATGTTGGACCAAATTGACTGCCAAATATGTGGCGTTGATATTTGTGGGCTTTGGAAACGGAACATGCAAATCCTGTAGAAGGGATTGTAACCAACAAGTATCAGCAACAACATAAGCAACAGAACGATACTCCACCTCAGCACTCGATCGAGGAACTGTGGGTTGTTTCTTCACACACTAAGAGACAAGGTTGGTTCCAATAAAAACACAACAACTCATGGTGGAACGGCGGGAGTCAGGATAGCCAGCCCAGTCAGAGTCAGAGTATGCCATAATTCGATCAAAAGAACTTTTATACAATTGAAGACCATAATGAGTAGTGCCTTTTAAATAAAGCAAGATGCGTTTAACAGCCAAGTAATGCGACTCTTTGGGAGCATGCATGTGTTGACACACCTGATGAACAACGAAGGCAATATCTGGTCGTGTGAAGGTCAAATAATGTAACGCCCCAACCAAGCTGTGATAATTGGATGATCAAAATATGGAGGATCGAGTGGGGAAGACAAGGAAGCTTTACTAGTAAGTGGTGTGGCAACTGGTTTCGCATGTTGTAATTGACTCCGGTGAAGAAGATCCATATCATACTTGGATTGGGATAAAAAATAACCACCGGGATTCGAAGTAACGATAATGCCAAGAAAATGATATAACGTGGCCAAGTCCGTCATGAAAAATTCAGATTTGAGGGAAGTAATGCCCTCGTGTAACAATGGAAGAGAGGAAGTTGTGAGACAAATGTCATCAACGTATAGAAGGAGAATCACCATGACCTTTCTATTATGATAAATAAACACGGAGGATTCAGATTTACTATAGTGAAAATGCTGATTAAACAGGAACCCAGTGAAACTAGGCACGAGGGGCCTATTTTAACCCATAAAGAGCTTTATTCAAGCAACACACATGATTGGGAAAATCAGGATGAACAAAACCTTGGGTTGCTTCATGTAAACAATCTCCTGGAGATCACCATGCAAGAACTCATTATTGATATCCAGTTGATGAACTAGTCAACCATGAGAGAGCTAGGGAGAGAACAGTCTAAATTGTAGTTGGTTTGATGATCGGACTATAAGTCTCATCATAGTCAATACCAAGTTGCTGATGAAAACCATGAGCAACAATGTGCACCTTATATCGTTCCAAAGAACCATTGGAACGTTGTTTAATCTTGTATACCCACTTGGAACCAATGAGATTGGTGGAAGGCAGGAGAGGAACCAAGTGTGATTTTGAATAACAACATTATAATCATCAAGCATAGTCTTACGTCAGCGAGGATTCTTAATGGCCTCGGTAAAAGAATGGGGCTCCATAGGAATATCTGAAGAAAAAGAATGGGTGAGCAAAGAAGGTAAGACATGTGGTCGACATGTGTCATCCTTGTTGCGGTGATCATGGGATGGTGAGAGACGGACGAGAGTTTTCTCGTTGAATCAGTGGATATGGTAACAAGCGGGGTGATAAGGGATAAGCGCTTTTGGATTAGGATAAGACTGCAAAGAAGATTGAGGCAGTATGGAAGATGAAGACAAGATAGTAGGCTGGGATGAATGGAAGTTGGATGGGGCAGCTAGAGTCCGAAGTGTGGAGGAATTTGAGTTGAGAGATAAACAATGTGAAACATCAACGTGAGGATGCTATAGGATTGGGATAAGGTGTTGGACAGTGAGGAAATAAGATGAAAGGTCCAACAGAAGTAGGATTATGTGGAGGACTTATTCGTAGTGGGATTGAAGAGGTTGCATTATTGAGATAAGGTTGCTGAGATGGAGTAGATAACGGTGGAGCAGTAGGAGGAGTAGGCTGTGGAGGACTCTATGGAGGCGTGTAAGAGAAAGGAGTCCACAAGCTAGAGGAAAAGAGGGGAAAGAAAAGGTCATTTGGGGCGTTGAAGAGATAAGGAAGAAGAGGCTAGCTGAGTTGGGCGTTGATGAGATAATGGAGAAGAGACCAACTGAGTTGGGTTTCAGTGGGTAAGATAAGGATAAGGAAAATTAGATTCATCAAAAAACATATGCTGTGAGATGAGAACCTGATTACGGGATGGAACAAAACACCTATATCCTCTATGGGAATATGAGTAGCCAAGGAATATACATGGAGTGGAGCGTGGGGAGAGTTTGTGAGAGGTGGTGGAAGTGAGATTAGGAAAACAAGAGCATCCAAAAACCCAAAGTGTGGTGTATGACAGTGGGTACCCATGGAGAAATTGATAAGGAGTGGAATGCTTGAGAGTGGAGTTGGGTAGAATATTTAAAAGAGAGATAACAGTGTGAAGAGCTTCAACCCAAAAAATAGGAGGTAGAGAAGTTTGAAACAAGAGGGTGCGAACCATGTTAATAATGGTTCGATGCATACACTCGGCGGCCCCATTTTGTTGATGAGTATGTGGACATGCCAAACGTAAACGAATATCATGGGAATCAAGAAAACTTTTAAAAGAATTATTGACATATTCCCATCCATTATCACATTGAAGACTTTGAATTGAACACAAAAATTGAGTTGAAATAAAGGCATGAAACATTTTAAATTTATCAAATGCTTCGGATTTGTGACGTAAGGGAAAAACCCAAGAAAAACGAGAATAATCATCCATTAACAATAAGTAATAACAGAAGCCAGTGAAACAAAGAATTGAAGAGGTCCAAAGATCAAAATAAATTAAAGCAAAAGAGTGGTTAGAACGAACATAACTTTTATTAAATGGCAATCGGACATGTTTCCCCAATTGACAAGCCTTACAAATCGAAGAATCAAGACGATTACAAGAGGAAGATAACATGCCATTGTTTAAAAAAAAAAAAGAAGATAAAATGCTAGAGCCTAGATGTCCCAAACGCTGATGCCAAGTCTGTCAAGACACACAGGATGCCGAAAAAGCTGAGAGCGAGGAACTAGCACAACCTGTAGAACTAGCACAGCCTGTAGATGGAGCAAGAGGATAGAGAGGACCCAAACTATTGCATTTGAAGAGGACCTTCTTCATCCATAGGTCCTTTATGGAAAAACCAAAAGAATCAAAATCAATATTACAATTATTATTAGAAGTAAACTGTTTGACAGATAATAGATTCTTTTGGATATTAGGAACGACTAAGACATTACGAAGAGAAAAGAAGGTAGTGGGTGAAAGTAAAGAGGAATTACCAATATGAGAAATTGGTAAAAGATGGCCATTACCCACTTGAACCTTATCAAAGCCAATGTAAGAAGAAAGTGAAGATAAATTACCTGAATGACGGGTTATATGAGAAGAAGCACCGGTATCAGGAGACCAATTTGGATCAAAGTATCATTGAAAGAAGCAGCGGGAAAGGATGGGTAACAAGCATCAGCAATGAAAGCCTTGGAATTTTGAGGGCAGTCACGAGCCATGTGATAAAATTCAAGGCATAATTGACATTGAATGGGAGGAGGTGGGTGGGAAAGATGTGGTTGGTAATAGGATGACAGAAAAGTAGAATGAAAGCCTAGAAGTGAGGTACCTACACGACCATGAGAATTTTGGTAATTGGAGTATTGAGGTGATCGGGAATTATGAGAATCAGAAAAATGATTCTAATTAGAGTAATTGGATTTACCACGATTTCGCGAGGGGGAATTATCATAACGAGAATCATGGTGTTGATTTTTGAGAATCGTGATGAGAATAGCGAACTTTGCCGCGACCACCACGAGAGTCATGGAGCGGATTAGGAGAACCACAACTTGTAAGACTCTGTATTAGAATTAGATAAGAATAATATCATCTTAAGATTTTTCCTAGGATGAATAAAAAGATTATAGAAATCTCGAATCGTAGTTGAAAGATCATGAAGTTTGAGTTTTGGGCGAATTGACTTTCGGGTCAAACTTAGTTTCGAAGGTATTTAAGTTTGAGAAGGGTGGCTAAGTAATTTTGTAAATATTTTTAGGTCAAAATAAGGTTTCCAATGAATCCGGAAGGTTGAAAAACATTGGAATAGATTATATGAGATGTATTAGAAGTTTAGAAGTATTCCGGAGTTAAAACCTATTTTTGAGAGGATTTGGGTAGGAAGAAATTTGACACTATCTTATTATTTTAGTCATAAATTTTTAATATGAACTCCAATTTCTCTGTTTTTTGGATAGTAAAAAATATACTTCAATTGCTACAAAAGTGTATTTCATGAAAATTTTGTGAATCAACTTTTAACTGGGTCAAAATGTCATCCGAAGTTTGGACAAAAAGTTAGATGCGTCCGGATGGGAGAAACACGTATCCGGACGCATCAGGCAGAACTTGGATGATCTTTATTGAGTGTTTTCTCCACTTTTGGCATTATAAATACCTAGGGAATGACCCCTAGGCCTATGTTCAACGATTGTTCATCCGAAAAAACTCTAGAAAGCTTGAGAGGAAGAAAGAGAGGAAACACGGGGAGGATTCTCGCTTCGAGATTGATCCAAACACTCTAGGTTTTCACACAAAACTATGGAATCGAGGTAGGGGATTCTTCTTGAGTTCTTTCATTGAGACTTAGGGTATTATATATGTATGTTTTCAATGTTCTTCATAGTATATGATAAATACTCATGAATTCTTGGTTTCTTTATCATTGAAACATAGTTTTGAACAAAATACATGTTTGAGTTCAATAAATACTTGTTCTTGAATTTTCAAAACCCTAATTTTCTAAAAACGTGTTGGATTGTGAAAAATACATGGATTATTGATTTCTAAATTCCTATTCTTGATTAAATCATGTTTTCATCTAATACTTATTCTTGTTCCAATAAATTATAATTTTTGGCAAAACCCTAGAATTTGTATATTGAAATTGTAAATGTTTTCTTGATATGATCTCTTGCATATTTTAATTCATTTATTACTGTAGTATATTGGGAATTGTGCAATTGTAATACTTGAGTTTTTATGGAAATTGTGATTGGTTAAGATTATGGTTGTTGAGAAAATTGTGGTTTCATCTCTTATATGGTTTGGGTGTGACGAACTTGAATTGCCTTCGAGAGCTGCCGTAGAGTGTTAGAGGTTAGTCTATCCCAATGGGGGTGAAATGGTTGCCTAACACTTGTAGTAGATTGTTGTTTGTGAGAGCAACCACTATTGTTCACGAATGGTATACCTTTCCTGGGAAGGATTCGTCAATGCCAGAGGAGACGGTATACGCCATTCCTAAAGTGGTTTTTGATGTGCCCTATGGAGAATGATTGAGATTGTTTGGTTTGTGGTGGGTGAACGAGGTAGAATCGTTGTGTAGATTCCTGAGAAACAACCAACATATATGAGAATATGTGATGATGCTACTGTGTTAATTATTGATTGCTTTAATTTATGGAATATTTATTCCTGTTATTGATTTACTGTATTCAGTACACTTGAGATCATTACAATTGTCATGGTTTTACTCTAAAAAATTTATATATGCTATTTTTGAAAAGAGACTTGCCTTCTTTTTATTGTTTTAAAAACCTTGTTGGGATTTGAGAGGGATTTCTTACGGGCTTTTGCTCACCCCCTACAACACACTTATAGATTTTGGCATAGAAGAGGATGTCTATGTGGATGAGCAGATTGATTATGAGCTATTGGAGAATCAAGATGTGGACTCGGTCTTAGAGGAATAAAGTTGTTTTATTTTTGGTTTAGTGTTTGAGAGATTTTTATGAAACGATATTTTAACTAGTTTTTATTATTTCGCTGCTAGATATTCTTTGGTTTTGAAATGTAAGTTGGAGAAGTACAATGTTTTATTGGCTTTAGTATTTATTCTTTGTCAAATGGATGAATGGTTTATTACTCAATGATTATCTTTAGTTGCTCTCATGGCTGGATGGTTTGTAGATAGTAATGCCTTCAATGGTGGATTTTGGGGCGTTACACAAATGGCAACAAAAACCATTTTTTGAAGGCGGATCTCATGGATAAAGAGGAGAGAACGAGCCTTTACAAAAGAAGAAAATTGTAGCTGAGCGGAGATGGTGATGACTACACTTTCATATTCAGAAGGGAGACCAACAAGAGCTTGCATAACCAGATATGTGTCAGAATTGGGATTCCCGACAGAAACATGCATATCAGCAATATATTTTAGTTGTTGAAGATAAACTTTCATGGAGAGATCACCTTTGGGATGATGATAAAATTGCATTTTTAACTGCAAAACCCTCGAATTTACCTAGATATGAAATAATTGTTCAATGGTAAGTCAGGCTTCACGCGCAGTGGGAGTAGAATTGGGTTTGATGATAATGTGAAGAATATTAGAAGAAACTGTGGCTTGAATCCAAGAGAGGACCAAATAATCAACCTACAACCAAGACTTGTCTACTAGATTGGAAAACTGTTTATTGGAGTCACCAAGCAGGAAGGGTGGAGGACTTGAAAGAGTACCATCCACATGACAATAGACGTTATGACTTTTAAGAACGGGAAGAAATAGTTCACGTCATAGGAGATAATTAGAGAAGTTCAAGACAATGGAGATGTAATTCCGAATGTTGGAGTGGAGTGAGCCAGATAAGGGGTGGAAATCGGTAGAGAAAGTGGGCGAGAAGTTGGCATGGTATTAACAAAAGATGTGGAAATGGAAGGAGAAGAAGACATGTTGAACAATTGAAAAAAAGTTCAACAAGGTCTTAGAGGATGCTCTGATAACATGTTGAATTATGGAGTCCCTTAACCAGGGAGTGTTGTATATTCACATATTTATAGAAGAGTACATTGGTATATCGACAAGAATAACCCTATGGACTAACACAAGTGTAATACATAAATCCTCTAATACTTTTGCTACCAAAATAAATGCTATTATAAAATAAAAACTGGGGTAAAACGGAAGCCGGTACAATTTTTTAGACTTAATTGAGCAAAAATACAACACAAAATCTTATTTCAAAAATGAAAATCATGCCATTCAGTAAAAAGCTAAAGAGATGAAACTGTTTGTATGCCTTCCGTGTGTTTTGACTACATTCAAGTAATGAGAGGTAAAATAGGGGCATTAATGATCACAACCCTTCTTCTTTGGCAATGAGATTTGATTAGAATGCCACAAATTATATGAGAATAACACTGATTTTTCCCAAAAAAAAAAAAGAGGAATACGCCAGTGAAAATCTAACAGTTTTGTTGTACAGTACCTGTCAGGGGTAGCCCAACTTAACTGGAGGCCACAAGCAAATGTTCAAAATGTGACCCTAGTAGTGTTTAGTGTAGTAGTATATACAATATTAAATAGTTAAGAAAAATACTATATTATGCTTTTTTTAAGAAGTCATATTTCTTGCTTTTAAAATTTTAAGTTGTTCTTCTAATTTTGTTACATAATTTTAGTTATCAATAAAGAAATTAAACAAGTGTTCTTTTTTAGATCAAATCAATTATTTTACTTTTCTCTTTTTTCTTACATTTTTGAGATTCATGGTATCAAGTAGGTATACTTATGATTTAAAAAAAAAAAGAATTTGTAAATTAAAAATATTTTATAACAATTGATTTTGTGATATCAAATTAAATTGAAACATAAAGTTTACAAACAATACAAATCTGACAGTATTATAATTGATTTTTATTTTATTTTGGTATTATCCTTTTTTCATCTTTTGCTTTACAAAATTAAGTCTAAAAACTGAAACAATAGTAAGACCCAGAACCTTAGCTTGATCATTATACATAAATTTTTATTGATAACAAATAGAAAAACTGATCCCGAAATGAAAATATTGGGGGGATGAACAACTATTATTTACACTCAAAATATGAGAGAAAAACGAGCAACTGCTAAGACCCATTAAAATATCCAAAAATACACAGTTTTTAGGGTTTTTTTGGTGTGAGTACAATTTTTTAGACCTATTTGAGGAAAAATGTATGTGTAAGTTGTTTACTCTATCAAGTTCAATTTTTTTTAAAAAAAATTTGTATTTAGGTACAAAATTCAAATGAAATCAAAACCTTTTTACCTAAACACTCTCCCTTAAATTATGCAGTCTTCATTGACAGTTACATATCTAATCAAATATGTAAAAATTACATTAGACATTGTCATTCATTTTTGAATTGCAGTTTTGTGGTATGCCTCTGCAATAAAAGTTTTCTTCAACGGCCGTCTTCATTGCGATTTCGTTCAACGTATGGCTTAACGATTCAGTTCTTCGGTTGCGGTATCTTCTTGGTTTATTTTCGTTTGCTTCCAAAGTCCATTTTTCTTAATCATTAGAGGATTTCTTCGAAAAAAGGAATTGCAAATATTGATCACCATCATCGGCTTGAAGGTAAGTTTTTAATAATTAAGTTTTTTCTTTTATTCGGCCATTTTTATTGGAAAATCGTAATTTCGATTTTGTTAGATATTGTTCGTTGTTGGGATGTAGGGAAAAAAAGAACTGCTTTGTTTTTTTAATGGGTGTAACTATTTTTCGTATAGACAGTAATGTACATTTTTTTTTGTTAATACTGTATGTCTGTATGTGTAGAAAATTATATTAGTGTTTGGTTGTATATAATTATTTTGTTTTATGTTTTTTAAGTGTTTTTTTTTTTGTGTAATTATTTTGTTTATAACTTTTCTGAGATGTTTTTTTTTTAATTTTTTGCTTTGTGTAATTGTGTTAAAAAAAAATCAGAGTAGCGTTTTGATGTAACTATTCTTGTATGCAAGTTTTCAGCCAATACCTATTTGGTAGATCCTATATAGTGTAACTATTTTTTTGTATTATATTTTTTTTCCAGTATGTGATTAATTAATTCAGTCCTTTGTATTAATTTTTTTTAATGCTGTTTTGTGTAACTGTTTTTTTTTTCCCTTTTGAATTGATATAATGTCATTCATTTTTTTAATGTCTTAATCAGGAATGGAGGGAATAGTGTTGTTTGATGCAAATATGATGTTGACACCTTTATTATAAGATGTTCTGTTCGTTCAACATTCGATTTCATTTATGGTAGGCTTTGCGAAAAATGGCAGGAATTGGGGAATATGTCTGTTATCATGTCCTATTTTATTCCAGGTCACCCAAAATATTTTTTGCAAAATGATGAGGACATGCGTAATATGTTTGATATAATACGTTTCATAAATGTCAATCATGTTGAGGTCATAGTAACTGTGCAAGATAAAGAGTCACGTGTGGTGGTTGATGCTAATTTACTTGAAGATGTTCATATTTGCGATGATGGTGTCGAGTCTGATGATGATTTGCTCCCTCGCTTTTGCTCACATACCGAAAAAGTATTGTTGACAGCTAGATGGTCAAATGAAATAAGACATATAGGCCAAAATTTTGAAGGTGGTGTCACACAATTCTGGAAAGCTCTGTGCAAATACTCAATTGAGGTTGGGTTCAAGTTTAATTATGTGATGAATTGTAGGGATAGGGTTATTGCTGAGTGCGTGTCAAATTATGATAAAGGGTGTGGATGATATGTCAATGCTACTATTCAGAATCTTAATAGTTTCTTTAAGATTTCAGACATAAGATGTTCTGTTCGTTCAACATTTGATTTCATTTATGGTAGGTTTGCGAAAAATGGGAGGAATTGGGGAATATGTCTGTTATCATGTCCTATTTTATTCCAGGTCACCCAAAATATTTTTTGCAAAATGATGAGGACATGCGTAATATGTTTGATATAATACGTTTCATAAATGTCAATTCATAGTAACTGTGCAAGATAAAGAGTCACGTGTGGTGGTTGATGCTAATTTACTTGAAGATGTTCATATTTGCGATGATGGTGTCGAGTCTGATGATGATTTGCTCCCTCGCTTTTGCTCACATACCGAAAAAGTATTGTTGACAGCTGGATGGTCAAATGAAATAAGACATATAGGCCAAAATTTTGAAGGTGGTGTCACACAATTCTGGAAAGCTCTGTGCAAATACTCAATTGAGGTTGGGTTCAAGTTTAATTATGTGATGAATTGTAGGGATAGGGTTATTGCTGAGTGCGTGTCAAATTATGATAAAGGGTGTGGATGATATGTCAATGCTACTATTCAGAATCTTAATAGTTTCTTTTACATACGAAAAATGAATAATATACACATTTGTGGAGTAGCATTACGTACCAAAAAGAACAAGAGATTGTCTTGCAATATGATTACAAATTTGATTGCTGATAATGTCCGTGACCAGACGTCCACTCGTCCAATAGACATGGTTAGTGATTTCCTTACATCTTATGGTCTTGACATATCTTATGACCAAGAATGGATGAGGGTGGAAAAAGCAAAGGGTATGCTTTTTGGGGATCATACTGTGTTGTACAAACAGTTACGTTGGTATATGGATGCTGCGAATAATACAAAACCCGGAAGCCATAGAGTTTTGCATTGTGATAATGAAACTAACCGCTTCCATAGATTGTTTGTGTCCTTCAAGGTTTGCATCGAAGGTTTCAATTATTGTCTTCCAATTTTTTTCATTGATGGGACATTCATTAAAGGAAAGTACAAAGGAAACATTCTTTCGGCAATTGGAAAGGATGGTAATCAAGACATAAGTCTTTTAACACCCTTTTATATGTGTGTGTTGAATTTATATTTTCTTTGTCGTCTTTGGTCATTGTAATTTTTGTTACTATTTTTTTTTCATAGGTACTATATGCTGTGGTTTGTGTTTTTATTTTATGCTTAATAATGATGGTGTTTATGTATATATATTTTTTGTTAATTGTATACTGTAACTATAGACTGTCTCTATTATGTGATAATTATGTATTGTAACTGTATGTGTTTATTGTAACTATTTTTCTTTTAAATATTTTCATATAACTGTATGTTGTTTATTGTTGTTATGATGTGAATCTGTAGGCTATCATTTTAATATTTTACTAAACTATATACATTTACCTTTGTGTTTCAGGATTGTACCCACTAGCGTTTGTGGTTGTTGACTTGGAAAATGAGGCAAATTGGTTATGGTTTTTACAACAACTGTCAGAGATTTTGGATTTGAATAGGAAAATTACATTTGTCTCTGATCGTAATGTTGGTTTGTTGGAATCCATGCCAAAGGTTTTTCCAAGGTGTTACCATGCTTTCTGTTTGCAGCACCTGAAAGCGAACTTGAGGGACAAGTTTAGCGGTAGTCGGTATTCAAATGGATTTAGGGAGTAGATGGTGGTGATGTTACGTGATTGTGCTTATGCCTCACCATTTCACTGTTTACTCAAAAAATTGAAGCTTTCCAACATGAGGGTGGATACATTGTGGAACGTTTTTTGGATAATCTTCCATACGAGCAATGAGAAAATGCATACTTTAGAGGTAGACATTATGACGAGATTAACTCTAACGCAGTAGAGTCGTTCAATGGTGGATTATGAAAGCATGACATTTACCCATTACCAACATGGTTGACAGTATCAGGTGTCAAAGTATGAATCAAATGGGTACTAGGATGAACACTGCGTTTACATGGAATGAAAATTTATGTTGTGAGATGAATTCAAGATTACCAGTTGCATTTGCAGAAGGCAGGTCTTGGTTTGTTAGTGTTCCGAACAACGATGTGTATGAAGTTAATTCAAATCCTTCTGTTTCAGTCGACATTCAGAATGACACATGTTCATGCTTTAAATGACAGATTAATGGGTTTCCTTGTTCTCATGTAGTAACGGCGATACATAAGAGTGAGAGAAATATGAACGAGTTTGTTGATTATTATTATCATGTGAGTTCATACAAGAAATCATATCCTCAACCTATACTCCCAATCCAGACTCTTGGTCGTTCGAACTTTTTTGTTGATGAAGCTAAGATTTTGCCACCATCAACTAAGAAGCAGTTGGGCCAACCCAAAAAATGTAGAATTAGGTCAAGGGGAGAACTTATTAGAAGAATTCGATGTGGTCTTTGTGGACGGTTAGGTAGTCACAACAAGAAAACTTATAAAGAACCCTTGTGATTGGATTACTATTTTTAATTAATAAATTTATTTACATTTCCTATTATAATTATTTGCATATTATTTTTTTTTCATTTGTTGTATTACTTTGTAGTCGTTCTTTTATGGATATGTTAATGTGGAGGTTATAATATGGCTGCAACTCTCTATATGATGAGTAATTTTTTAGGATGAGTGAACATTGTAGCAGAACATAAACATAGCCATAATTTTGGTTTATACAATTGGGGTGAAGGGAAAAAATAATTATATTGGAAACCAGTAAAATGTACTATTAAAACTTTCTTAATGCCATGTTAATGGCCAAAATAAAAATTGGAAAGAGTTACACAAAAATAGATACTTAACTGTAACTTTATATATACGTTACACCAAACAGTTACATCAATAAATTAGAACAAAGTAGTTAAGATTTCATCATGATGTAGAAACAGTTTGATACCATTTCTCGTAAATAAAGATAGTTACACGCCCACACCAATTTGTCATTAATCAAAGAGTTGCCAAATAAATAGTATCTCCAAATGGTTACACTAATTATATTCTCCAAACTGCTTAAAATAAGAGATCACATCAAAGAGGTATGTCATAGATATACCAAATAGGTTCACCAAATAGTGGCAATGATTTGATGCAACCAACACCATACACCACAACCAATATCCCATACTTCATTTTCTAACCTGAAATGCAAAATTTAATTGAATTTGAAATTCCATATGATAAAAAATATCCATTACATACATCATACAAAACATTCACTTAATGATACCAAAAAAATGCAACAAAAGTCAATTATGACTCTTCATATATTTCCTTCAATTTCATCCTTTCGTGAAAATCATTTATTGTCCAAGAATTGGAATGGTTTAAGAACATTCCCATCATTTTTGTCCACAAATTTTTCACTTGTGTAGTTGTCAACTTTTCTTGTATGTCTGCGTCCTTTGCAAGTTGTCTCATTATGTAGCAAACGAAGAGTCCACAATCGACCTTGCAGTATAGGTTTTGTTACCACCATTTCTTTGCATTTGTATGAATTAAAGTTACAAATTTTAAATACGTATGAATTTTCCCTTTGTTGTGGACTTTTCTCATATGATGTCATTGGAAGAACATTGTTTGAGGGGCCAATGTCAGTTCCATTAGACGCTTGCATTTCACTAATTTTCCGTTCAACATAATCTTTTTGCATTTTTCAATGGTAGATGTTAGTAATGGATATGATATTGCAAATTTTTTTTTTTAAAAAAAAAATGTGTTTTAGTTGGTTTTACCAATATTCTTGCATCCTCCAGCCACACGTCTCTCCTCACTTTTCGTGGTTTCATATAATTGTAGTGTGTCCAAGATCCAGCGTCAGTATCCAACACTAAGATTGTCCAATGCCAAGGTTGTTTTGACCATTGGAATTCATGGGAAATACAAGGAATTGATGATCTCTTCCCAAAATGAGGTTTTTGTCAATTTGCTCTTCACATAAATCCATGTTATTTGTAACGAACGTCTACATGTATTCGATTTATGGACAGTTAAAATGAAATCTAAAGATACTGAAATAAAAAAAATAAAAAAACATGCCAATAAATTTTAATGTACCCAACATAGACTGTTGAAGAAGAAATAACGTTTTTTATACGTTGACTGCTCGTTGTTTGCATCAAATTCATGTAGCATATCTCCCCAACAATCTATTATCTGTTACAATGTATATCACGACATCCAAAATAGAGTGACTAAGGTTTTGGAATGCAACATACTTGAACGTAACAGTTACACTTACCGACCAACATTGTTGCATGAGCAAATTAAAAAAAAATAGAAAACAGTTACACATAACAGATGCAAACGAAATAGATATGAATTTTTTAAAATTCGAGACAGGCTAAGAAGATTAAACTATACTTGTTTAAGTCGTATCATATTGTGATGTGGACCAAAAAAATATTTAAGCATAGTACGTACAACATTGTACAGCTCACATCCTCCCATTAGTTTCAATGTGTCTTCAACATTTATATAGCTTCCAATTGAAATATCAGACCAAATGGGTATCCTACATGGTCAGCACATGGTCATATAGGGTAAGTTCATACTCTCTACAAAAGTAGAGTGAATAAATCCACCAAGTTAAACGAAATAACTATAACATAATACATAAAAGTTAGAATATATAATATACTTACGTAGGCCCTTTTGTATCATTGATTTGTTTTAATTGACCATAGACAGACGGATCCAATGACTGACAAATCTTCCATAACCTTTTAATTTCCTTATTGTGGTTCTCTTTTTCTTTCGCTACACTGATCTTTTCTAGTTGATCTTCAAGGGTGATAATTGAATTTGAAGCCTCAATGTGTCCCTTGTCTCGTTTCTTATTGCTATACTCGTAATCCTCATATCTTTTTCGCTTACTTTCCTTATTCTTCAACTTCCGAACCATTGACGTTTGAGCAACCCTTGCACTGTCATGAGGCTTGGTGGTATGCAAATTTTGAGTGATGTTGTGGACTGTCAACTCGTTTATTTGATCTACTAATGCTTCATTTTTAGCTTCTAATCTTGTGACACTTTCTTTTAATGTCACATTTTCGGCCTCAATTGCGTCTTTTTTCTTCTGCATTGTATGGACCAATGACTCAAGTTGCACGATCTTTGTGTCTCTATCAACTATTTGCAACATGGAATTTGTCATTTGCGATGTGTGAACATCATCATCGGATGGGATGTCTAGTTGCACTGCAGCTTTCTGCATGTACACATTATGAAATCCCAGTTAAACCATAATGTAAACAATTACCAAAACAGTTACATCACAAAGTTACACAAAAATAGTTACACCATAAAATTACAACATAGTAGATATTACAATAGTTACCCCAAAACAAACCATCTAGAAGAAAAAAAAGTTAATCAAATATGTGCCAAAAGGGTTGCACCACACAGTTAAACATTTGCAAACAAAAATTACATCAAACAGGTACCAAAAGTGTTGGTCCATACAGTTAACAAGTTACAACAAAAACAGTTACTCCAAACAGTGTTGAACTAGTTAGACAAGCTTAAGTACCAAATAGATGCACCAAATAGGTAACTAAATATAAACAAACAGTTATACCAATAAGGTATAATCTAGTTACACAAAACAGGGATCAAAGAACTATGCAACAAATTCCCATAGGGTTATACCAAAATAGTTAAGAATATAAAAAAAGCAAGAAATTATAATACTTAATTTATATCTATCTTGTGATGCTCCATGTCAACAATGTCTTGCATGTGTCCTTTCAACGCTTCATTCTCATTAGACAAATCGGCAATCTTTTCTTGGTTGAATGTATCCTTCATCCTCAACTCAGAAACAATCCTTTGAGCTTCATCTCTCTCTCTCTCTTATAATGTTGTCTATTTCACTATCATTCCAAACATCATGTTCCCTTGATTGCCTTTCTGTTGGTTGGGTAACATTCACTTCAATTAAATCAACCAATTGTCTCATTTTCTTGGACCATTGATAATCACTACTTGATGGTTTGCCCACATCAGTTTTTTCTGTGTCAAGTTGTACATTGTCATCTAACTCCTTCACCATTGCTTGTTTTGCTTTTTTTTTTTTTTTTTTTCTGGGTTCTTCTTTGATGAGATAAACATCCTTTATTCCTTAGTTCTCTTCAATCTCTGCTTCATAATCTGAGGATAAAAAAAATTAATTAAAAAACAGTGACTTAGAAACCTTTTTTGTGAAATACTACATTTTGATTTTAAATTATACCAATGTATTTTTCAAAACAGTTACAAGATATAGGGACTATAAGATATGAATTGAGACTTACATCTTTTACCATGATGTTTGCCAAACATTTTTGCTTGATTTCCCTATTCAGACTTGGTAAGTTCCATTTCAAGAACCGAGGAAATGGTCTTTCAGTGTTGGGAGTTGTCATGGAGGTGTGTTCACACAACTAGTACTGCAATATAAAAGCTCACGATAATTAGAGCATATTGGGTTATAGCAAAGTAATTTCAATTCTCAACTTAACATATTACTCTTATTTACAACACTAACTGGTATTAGGAGGATGCATCCATTGATAGCCGTCAGCGTTTCCTTCTTCTTTTTCAAGGATGAAACCAGAGCATCAATTATAGCTTCGGACCAACTTTAATTTCTACATGCATCCAAATTTTCAATATATGGTACAAACCCCCAACTCATTGTGTTTCCTGTTATTGGGAAACAAAGAGTTGCCAACAGATACATACACAATAATCTAGTCAAGTCATCATAACTAGTCTCACTATCCCATTCAGACGCTTGTTTCAGCTTGCTTTTTATCAGTGTTGTTGTCAACCTCCGATCCTTTTTGAACTAGTGTTCAATAAAGGGTGTAAATGATTTTCCATGTATTGTACAATCAATTTTTTTCTTGTATCCCAAATATCAAAGTTACATCACTAGGCTAAAACTTCAGTTTTTCGCTTCCGATAGTGAATATTGATGTATCGGAATTGAAACATAATAGTATTTCAATAATGTTGTTGTCACTTTTACGGCAACATGTTTTGTCCATAGTTTGGTCAATGATACTCTCAAAAAGCAACAAGAATGGAGTCTTTTTCAATGTTGTCTTGTGATACTCATTCAAATGAAGTTCTTCAATTGCCCTGATAATGACAAGCATATTTGATTTGTACTGAAGCTTATACCTTGCACCACTGATGTATACTTCACTTTGATTGTCTTTTATCTCAACAACTGTCTGATTTGATTCGGACTCCTATCGTGGAATTTCTTTACTACACCTTATATCAAGTTTTCTTTTTGAAGATCGGGTCTTCCCCATGTCCTGTTTAATGTATCAACTATGTTAGGGTATCATACAATAATATATGGTGTATCTATATTAATCTAACCATTAGTCCATACAGTGGTAACTGTTTAATTGTTTACAATAAGCTTGATCTACATTTTTAAGAGCATTGTAACTCAGTTGCACATACTAACTATATTTAGGGACACAAGTATGGTTATGTATCACTGTAGGGTGTAACTAAGTTTCATACCTTGAATATTTACATTCAACATACAATTCAACTTAACAGATACTCAATATAGTTACAACATTATTGAGTTACTTTAAAAATATCAATAATTTCAATTTTTACATACATGCATTAATGATGTAAGAATTGACCTCCCATAACAAAAAATGGGTTGGGATTTTACCAAACAAAAAAAAAAAATTAAATACATTAACTCTTACATTTTGTGTAATTCAAATGCTGATTGTAACTCTAATACAGTTACCAATAACAAATATAAGAATGAAATACTTAAAATCTAAAAATAGTTACTCAACAATTACAACCATTAATTTTTTTTTTTGAAACTTTTTACAATTTGTATTCAAATAATTTCAAATTTTGAATTACTCATTCAATATAAAAGAATTCGATTTATTTAGTTTCATCTCTGAAATTAGGGTTTTATAATTATGTTTTTGGTTTTAAAAAAAATTAGAGTTTTGAAAAAAAAATGAAATCTACACAATAGTAACCACAAACAGAAGGCGATATTCACAGCAGTTACCACAAACAAAAAAACGAAATGAAATACTTTGAATTCCAAATAGTTACTTAACACAATTACTTCCAAAAAAAAAAATCTGTTTCAAAGTGTTTACATTTTGCATCTGCAAATAATTTCACTTTTATAATTACTCATTCAATAATTACAGAACTACAATTTCTTACTCTAATCTACGAAAATAGGGTTTTATGATTTTGTTTTTTTTTTTCAGAAGCAAATTACACAGTTTTGCAGAAAAAAAAAATAAAAAAACAAGAACTAAATAATAATAAAATACAAAAACAAAACTTGAATGTCACCTGTAATTTCTGATGAAGAAGTGGCCGATGACGATGAATAGGTACTGGACAGGAAAATCGTCCGATTTTCACTGTCGTATTCCTCTAATTTTTTTTTTGGGGGAAAAATCAGTGTTATTCTCATATAATTTGTGGCATTCTAATCAAATCACATTGCTAGAGAAAAACGTTGCCGAAGAAAAAGGGTTGTGATCATTAATGCCCCTATTTTACGTCACAGTACTTGAATGTAGCCAAAACATACGGAAGACATACAAACAGTTTCATCTCTTCAACCTTTTACCGAATGGCATGATTGTCATTTTTTTAAAATATGCACTTTAGCCCAAATAAGATTTTGTGCTATATTTTTGCTCAATTAAGTCTAAAAAATTTTACCGACTTCCGTTTTACCCCTATGTATTTGAAGCACTTATGATTGTATTGTGAATGCTTTAGAATTATTCCAATTGTGTGCAGCAATAGCATTTTGAACTCATTAAGTTTTTTTTTTCTTTCAAAAAAAAAAAAAAAAAACTCATTAATTATTAGCCATGTTGAAATATTTCTACCTTGGGCAACAATTATCAATTCCATTTTATGATAATTAAGGTGGGTCAACACATGTACTTGCGCTTTATGATTAAAGCTTAAAACCTGTTTTCTTCAACAGGCAACAAAATCTTGCTTTCAGAATTAAAATTCTCATAGAGATAGCTTTATGTGGGTAATTAAAATCATCAATGGAGATTTGTTGTACATCGATTTATAGCTATGGGACCATGGCATTGTCCATGATCGAGACAATACAGCTTCTAGATGGAGAAAACTTTGACTTGACTCGGGAGAAATTTCAAGGTGCTGTGCATTGCTTGCACTTTGGCTTCATCGCATTGCAGAGTATAATTTCTGTCAGTTTAGGGGAAGAAAGCCTTGTTTGGAGTTGGTTTTTTTAGGTGAAAACTTGTGGTATGACAAGTTTTGTAAAAAAGTCAGAGATAAAAAAGTCTCTCAAAATCATTTGAAATGTTTTTTAAAAAACTGAAAAAATTAAAAAAACACGTTTGAAGTGACATTTCAGCTTGTTTTGCTCAAAATAAAAAAATAATTATATGTATGTTTAGATTATACATAATAGTTCCCAAAATATGAATTTTAAATATTTTACGTCACTAATAATATTTTATGAATATAATAAACTAAAAAATTATGTGGGACCTGCAATAAAACTCCAAAAAATCCAAAAAAAAAAATTTATAAAATCAGCTTCTTGAATCAACCTAAATAAATTTTTTTTTGTCCAAAAAACTGCTGGATAAGCTAGTTAAAAAGTCAAAGTCCAAACAAACTTGACTTATTTTACTCCAAAACTCTTATAAGTTAGCTATCTATTTAAGTTAGTCCCGAATAGGCTCTTTATGTTGTTTCTTTTATTTATTTTATTTAAAGGTTGGGGGAGGGAAAGAGTCACTTAAATTCAAGTCAACAGAGCATTAAAGAAAATAAAAATAGAAAGTGTGAAATATCTAACTGAAAAACAAAGTCAAATTTCGAAATAAGTTGATTGACCATTCCATTGAGAACAGATTGTTTGAATTGAACTTATTTAACGACTTGAAATGTTGACTTTTCTTAGGCAGTCTAGCTCATCTTAACTAGTAGGGATTTCCAAGAAGTGTAAGACCATAAAGTATGAATGCTTCAACAAAATGCTATTATTTTTGTCCAATTGGCCATCCTCTGGCGAACTTCCGAAGTGGAGGATTTCTCGTAGGACAATCACAATATACTTTTTTCAATTATAAGATATTATGTTAATATTATTATAATAAGTTACGTCCTCACATTAAATCTCAATTGATGGCGTAAACCTTCGGATACGAGCTAAGGAACCAGATTAATTGGCGTGAGCAGTTTGCATGGGGACTAATATGGCATCTGAGCTACAAGGCTCGTGAAGTGGGGAATGACAGCTCTAATTAGTCGTGTGTAATGTGTGAAATACAATAGAAATATAGTGGTTCACCGGCTGATGAGCTCGGCTAGTCCACTCTCTAATGGAGGCTCTTGCTCCTGTCTCTTTATTGATGAATTGAAGGTGTTACAGTCGAATACTCAGGGAACTAGGGTTTCAGAAAATCTCCCCCTTGCCATGGAGGTTGCCTCCCCTTTTTATGGCCTCATGCTTACCTCTAACACGGAATTACCTCCTATATCGAAGGGATCGTGCCCTATCTTCCTCCATAATTCCGGAGTTACCTAAACTCCATATGGCTGGCTTCAAACGGAGAGTTCCCTGCCTTCTTTCGTGGGATTCTCCTTAGCTTTAGGAGGGGATCGTGGTTGATTACGGGTCTTATGCCTTGGAATGGTTCTACTTTCCTTTTAGTGATACCCGTAGTTACCTTGCTGTCCTTTCATCATTCCTTAACTCGTGTCCTCAGCTGGGAGCTCTTTAGCGCTGACTAGATGAGCTCTGGCCAATGCCAGATGAGCTCTGCCTCTTCTGTCTGAGCTCCCGACCCGAGCTCATTTTCTGAGCTCGTGTCTGTTCATATCAGGTATCATCAGTTGCCCCCCAGCCCTTGCCTTAGGTTAGCCTAGGCAGGGGCTGATCTACACGAACTGAATTAGACCCGCACGTGGCCAGCATGTGGCTTTAGGATTTTTGACGGTTTATAGCAATCATGTCTTTCCTTGATTCCCGCGCATGTCTTTACCCACGTCCCTCAAGCTTTAAAGACCCAAATGGCTACCTGAACCGTCTTTCTACACTGTTCATCTTCCTCGCTGCTCCTCGTCTCCATTCTCTCTGCGATTTCGGACCATTTTGCTTGAGCCTTTCTGTTTTCTTGCTTGAAGTCGAATTCCCTACTCTCGTTTCGAAGATTCGCATCGCCTCCTTCCTCCGATAGTGCTTCAGGCTGCCGTTCACAGCTATTCCTGGGTTAGGTACGTCTTTTGCCCCTTCCTCTTCCTCCTTTTGCTCTGGATCCCTCGAATTCGAGGTGGTTGCTGCATTTTTGGGCTTTTCGATTCTTTTACTTCTGGAATCGTGACCATTGCTTAGCCCCCCTTCCTCATTTCGTTGATTGGAGCTCCATAGTTCACATTCTTGCCGTCGGGAGTTACTGTGCCGACCCAAGGGTTATTAAAGAGTGTCTGACTCGTGCTCCTTTGCTTTATCGTTCCTTTAACCTTCCTTTTTCTCTTCCTATCATGTCTGCCTCTTCTGGAGCTACTCGCTCCTTTGTCTCACTTTTAGGGTCTAGGTCAGTCGAGGAAGACTCCGAATTAGGGGAGGTAGGTGACGAGATAGATAACTTCCCTGGGGTGGAAGCCGTAGATTCTGAGGTTAATACCGAAGTGCCTCCTTCAGCATCCCCTTCCTTGCCCCCTAGGCCAGACAAAGGCAAAGGTAAGGTCAGTGGAGTTGGGGTTGAAGGGAAGACCTCATATTTGGGGCTTGCCTATACGCACGCTGAGTCTGTGGGCTACAGCAAAGAGGCCCCTGAACTAATGCAGGTTTATAAGCTTCGGTACGGCTTTCCTCCTGGGGTCGAACCCTGGTGTCCAGACAAATCTGTCTACTACGTAGAACAAGTACACAATAGGGTCTGCTTTTTCCTTGCCTCCTTTGAGAACGGTCTTCGCTTTCCTCTGCATCCCTTCATCAAGGCTGTTATGCAGCACTTCCATGTGTGCCCATCCCAGATTTCCCCCAACTTCTACGGTGTCATGTCCGGTCTTCTGGTCATCTTTAGGAAGCATAGACTTGGGCTTCCTAGTCTTTCTTTGTTTTTGGAGCTCTTCAACGTCAAGCCGACCTCTGGAGGCTTCTTATATGCCTCTAAGCGTGCCAACGTTAGGCAGCTTATCTCTAACATTCCGACCTCTCATAAGCACTGGAAGGAACGCTTCTTTTTTGTCGGGGGCACCAATTGGGAGTATAATCTTGCTGATAAGACGGATACTCTTGGTATCCCTACAGCTTGGGCTGAACCGGACAACTTGCGTGAGTCTTTTCTCAAGTCAACTGAGTCCTGACCTGGTACTTGCAAACCTTTAGCCTTTTTCTTATTTGCTCACTTTCTTCTTTTCAGGTGATCGTCTTGAGCTCAGCCCTGAGGATAAGAAAACACTAGTGGAGTTGGAGAAGATCAAGCCAGAGAAGTACGCTGACCTTATTGAGTTACAAAATTTGGTGCGGATAGGTCTAAGTCCTCCTGCGGTGACCTTGGCGATCCCATTATCGGTTTTAGGGGCTGACGAAGGTACCCTCTTTTTTTTTTTTTTTTTTTTTTGTTGTGCTTCCTTCCCTTCTTCTTCTCCTTACATCTCCCTACTCCCCCCAGACATTCCAGGTTCTTCTACCATGAAGTCTACTCCAGAAGAGCTCAAAGCCAAGGTGGATGAGCTGCTGCAAGGTGGTAGATCTAGCAAGCGCAAGTCCCGGGTTAGTTCTGGGAGTGGTCCAGGTACCCGGGCTAAAATCCCCAGGTTGGAGGTGTCTTCTCGCCCCTCTATAACTAAAGAACAGGTTCCAAGCAAGGTTCCGACCTCTTCCTCTGGGATTTCACAAGCTGCAACCACCTTTTCTTCCCCTCCAGTGGCCCCTTCTAAGTTGGCGTCTGCTCAGGAGAGGGATCAGGCTTCCCCTTCTTCTTCTGAGGTCAAGGAGGCTTTGGAATTGGTTCCCGACCTTCAACCCGGGAAGTTCGAATACAGTGCTTCTGGGAAGGTGACTGAAAAAGAGAGAAAGTCTGAGGAGGAAGATGAGGACTCCTTTTTTGACAATATAGACCTTGCTGCTGGAGCTCTTTCCTCTATCTTTTCTGAATCTGATGTCCTGAAGGCCGCTTCCATGCCCCTGGAGGAATCCGTCTCTTTGGCCCTTCAGGGAGCTGCTACTGTGAGTGTTAACCCCCTTTTCCTCTTTGCTTGTTCGCATTTCGTGGTCTGATGTAATTTTTCTGTTCTTTCTTTTTATTCTCAGGCTGCCCTTCATACGAGAGGTCTACTGCACCGAGTCCAGTCTCAAGAGAGCTCCTTTAAGGTCCTAAAGAAATATAAGGACAAAGTTTCTGAATTGTCTCTTGAGAACGAAGGCCATAGAACTCAGAGTGAAGACCTCAAGGCTCAGGTGGAGATCCTCAACGAGCAGTTGGAGAAGCAAGCTTCCGACCTTAAGCATACATTGACCGTCAAGGTCAAAGCTGAGGAAGGGGAGAAGAGAACTCAGGACGAGCTGAGGCTGGTTAGGGAGGACCTGCAGCTTAAGGTTGAGGCGTGGACCAAGGCCAGCCAAGAGGCTTTTGACGCCAAGAAAGAGCTCAGCCAGGCCAAGCAAGACTATCTTGCCCTCAATGAAGCAAATGGCAAACTCTGTGAGGAGCTTGAGGAGCAGAAAAACTTGGTCACACAGAAAAGTGAGGAGATTGTCGAGCTTAAGGATGAGGCCACCACTTTGTGGGCTACTGGGTGGGTCGCTTTTAGGCGTAAAGCAATCAAAGCTTACCCAGATCTCGCATTCAATTTCCCTATCCCTACTGAGGAGGAAATGGAAGAATCTGACTCTAGTGGTGAGGAGGACAACTCAGCTCTTCCTCCTGGAGTTCCACTCCCAGATGTCTCTGCTTCCCACTCTACTGTTCTTGCTGTGGCCTTACCTGCTGACCTGGTGACTGAGGTATTTGAACAAACGTCATTGCCTGGTACGGCAGAGGCTCCTGGGGCCAGTGTTCCTGGAAATTCCCCTCCTCCAGCATCAGGATCCTTGCCCCCTGAGCTCCTGGGTTCTGATTCTCCTGCTGATGCTATGTCTGCCGAGCTGCAGGGTCTTCTGTCCACTCCCCCTTCAGAAACTTAGGTCTTTTTGACTGTAATTTCTTTGTAAAGAATTTTTGAGATGTAACTTTGACTTGGGCTAGGGCCTTGTGCTACTTCATAATTTCTTTGTTATTTTGTTTTTTCATTGCTGGTTTATCATATTCATATGTCCCTTTGAATTCCAGCTACTCATATGTCCCTTTGAATTCCAGCACATATATATTTTTGAATATATCTTTGAATTTGCGCACCTGTATGTATTCAACTTGGTATACTCCCCTTGTCCCCTTTTGCTTTGAGGGGTGTTGTGCACTTCTTGAAGCAAACTTACTAGATTTGAAGGGTACGGGAGACTTGGTGTCATGCTCAATTGCTTTTCCTTAGCCTTTTAAGCTCAGTGGTTGGCACCCTAAGAATCCATTACTTATCATTCTTCGTTTTGAGCTATTCAGACTGATACTCTGAACTGGCGTGCTTCTTCCGGGTTGCATAGCTCACGCTTGTGAATTTTTGCTGAGCTATGCAGCTCTTCTTTCTGAACCTAAGAGCTCTTACTGCGCTTTTTAACTCTTTTTGTTATCTTAAGAGTTCCTTCTGAGCTACTTGGCTCAGTTGTCTGACCTTAAAGGTTATTTCTGAGCTTCATTGTTTTCGACAGATCTTTCTCTGGAATGGATAACAAATCCTGCCGGCCTTCTTTAAGCAAGGCTATGAACTTTCACCTGCTGTCAAGTTCACTTGATGAACTGAAGAAACTATTTGGAGCTATTCCTCTTTAAGGTGAACAGGGCTGTTATGATCGCCGGCCTTAAAGACTTGCTATGCCAGTGTCTTGTTCTTGACTGGACTGAGCTAAAGTGTGGGGGGTATGTGGCTTGGTGGGGTCAGAATGTTCCTTCGTTGTCTTGAATGCAATATAAGGGGTGGTCCTGTACGTATTCCTTTTCCCTCGTTTTTTTTTTTTTTTTTTTTTTTTTTTTTTTTTTTTTTTTACCGTTTCCCATAACCGTCACGTCTTTTCCCTTTCCATAACCGCAACCCCTTTCCATAACCGTAGCCTCTTTCCATAACCGTAGCCACTTCCCATAACCGTTGCTTCCTTTATTAATTCAGAAACTACACGGGCAACTTGATTCTCTCTTTCTTGGCTCTTGGTTTCCTGAAAAGCTCCCAACTTTTCCTAACATATTTTTGACTCTCTTCTTGATTTCTTGCGTCTTTATCAGCACTTTCGATGGCTGCCTCTGTTTCTTCTTTGTTCCAGGAACGATCCTCCTTCGGAATTGAATGGAATTGGCATTGTCGCTATCTGTCCCCTTCAATACTTGAATCTTCTGATTTGGTGGACATCAAAAAACGGTTTTTCCCTTATCTTGACTTGCCTTTGCGAGTCCCTTCCTCCGATGAGCCTTGCAACTACCTTCCCCGAGGGGAAGTCTGTTTCTTTGAAGGTGCTATGGACATGGGACTTCGCCTTCCCCTTCATCCGGCCATTGGGCGAGTTCTTGCCTACTATGGCCTGTGCCCTTCTCGCCTTTCTCCACGAGGGTGGGCTGCTATGGTAAGCTTCTTCTTGTTCTGTCGTCTGCATGCTCTTGGCAGGTTCCCCTTTGTCTCTGAGTTCCTGTACTTCTTTGAGATTGAGGAAGATGATGCCCCCTGCTTCAGTTTCTTCCGTTGGAGGGATGTCAATTTACGCCCTTTGGTTCTAGATCTTCCCTCCAATCCTGAAGGGTGGTCTGAGCGTTTCTTCTTCGCTTCTGGAGAGGCTTGGAGGTCTCCTGAGGATCGCTGTCATAAAGCCAGGATTCCTCGGTCCTGGAAGAGCTTCTCTCGTATTGGTAAGCTCGAGCATAGCTCTTTTGAGTACTTTCCTTTTAAAGACATGCTCTGATTATGTCCTTGCTGTGCAGATCCACCTGACCTGGATTTACCAGGGATGGTGAATATCAACGAGTTGTTGCTTGTGGAGTCTAAGACTTATTCCGAGCTGATGACGAGCGCAAACCTCTATTTGCTTGGGGCTGAGGCTACTGGGTTTGAGTTTTCCACTATTCCTTACTCTTCCTGGACCTCTTTCTCTGATTCTGATGAGGATGGGGATTCTGACAAGGATGGAAACACCGTCACGAGTTCGAGGAAGCGTAAAAGGGACGATTCCCCTTCTCCTGACTCTCTGTCCACCATCTTCCTTACCTCTGTTGGTCAGAAGCTTCTTAATTCGCTTCAAAAGGCTGAGCAGGAAAGGGATGAGCTGAAGAAAGAGAATGCTAGCCTGAAGGGAGAGGTTGCTGAGCTGAAATCTGAACTTAAGAAAGACTAGAATCTTTGTTTCCTTGTATCGTTCTTTCTTTTCTTAAGCGATATCAGACTATGACTCTTTTTGTATTTTTCTGAATATTTGCACTGTCGGATATTTCGAATGCCAGACTTTTCATTCATCTCGAATTCTGTTAGGTTATTTCAGCTTACTCTTCTCGTTCGAGATACGAACGTAGATGGAGAACAGAAGATCATGTCTGCTCTGACCTTACTTCTCACCTGACCTCATAGGTGTTCTCAGTTGTTCTGGACCTTTCGAGGTCTTCGAGTGTGTAGGCAGTGCACAAGGGTATCTGGTCCTGGGGGGAGGACCATTGGTGTCTCCAAGAAGCGTTCAGCCTTGAATTTGACTGTTGGTGTCTCCAAGAAGCGTTCAGCCTTGAATTTGACTGTTGGTGTCTCCAAGAAGCGTTCAGCCTTGAATTTTGTACGAGCTGAAGAGCTCGTCTTTTGTTTATAAGCTTTTGAGGCTTATCCTGTAGTTATGAGCTGAGGAGCCCATCTTTCTTTTATAAGCTTTGGAGCTTATCGTGTTTTTATGAGCTGAAGAGCTCATCTTGCATTTATAAGCTTTGAAGCTTATCGTTTGTTTATGAGCTGAAGAGCTCATCTTGCATTTATAAGCTTTGAAGCTTATCGTTTGTTTATGAGCTGAAGAGCTCATCTTGCATTTATAAGCTTTGAAGCTTATCGTTTGTTTATGAGCTGAAGAGCTCATCTTGCATTTATAAGCTTTGAAGCTTATCGTTTGTTTATGAGCTGAAGAGCTCATCTTGCATTTATAAGCTTTGAAGCTTATCGTTTGTTTATGAGCTGAAGAGCTCATCTTGCATTTATAAGCTTTGAAGCTTATCGTTTGTTTATGAGCTGAAGAGCTCATCTTGCTACTTTGGAGACCATTGGAGGGTGAATAAAAGGCTTGCTCTTTCTTATTTAAAAGTAGTCCTATTACAAGTAACACTTACTGAAAAAACTTCTTAAGGTGCTCGGCATTCCACGAGTGAGGTAAAACCTTTCCTTCCTCTGTTTGCAACTCGTAATTCCCTGGTCTGATTATCCTTGACACGATATAGGGCCCTTCCCAATTGGGTCCCAATTTCCCATGCGTGGGATCCTTTCTCGCAAGCAGAAGCCTCCTAAGCACCAAATCTCCAACCCTGAAACTTCTGTGTCTTACCCTCCTGTCATAGTACCTTGCCGTTTTCCTTTGGTAAGTACGGACACGGTGCAGAGCTCTGTCCCTCTTTTCATCCAAGAGATCGAGGTTTAGCAAGAGAGACTCATCATTGTGCTCGGGATCTGCAAACTCCACCCTTGGTGATTGGAGCCCTATCTCCACTGGGGCCACTGCCTCAGTCCCAAAGGCCAAAGCAAAGGGGGTTTCCTGAGTCGCAGATCTGGCGGTGGTCCTGTAGGCCCACAATACCTCCGGAATGTACTCCACCCATTTGTCTTTCAGGTTTTCTAGCTTGGTCTTCAAAGCTGACTTTATGGTTCTTATTGTGACCTCTGCCTGCCCATTAGACTGGGGATGGGCAGGAGCTGAGAAATAGTTCTTGATTCCGAGCTCGGCACAAAAACTTTTGAACTTTGAATTATCAAACTGCTTTCCATTGTCAGATACGAACGCTCTGGGAACTCCAAACCTGCAAACTATCGACTTCCAAACGAAGTTTTGAACTTTTTGCTCTGTGATCGTTGCCAAAGGTTCGACCTCTGCCCATTTAGTAAAGTAATCCACTCCTACGACGGCAAACTTGCACTGCCCCACACCGGTGGGTAGGGGGCCCAGAATGTCTAGCCCCCACTGCTGAAAAGGCCATGGGCTTACCACCGAGGTTAGGAACTCGGGAGGACAGTGGGACATATTAGCATGCTCTTGGCAAGTTTTGCATTTTCTTACTAAGTCGGTGGCGCTTTTGAACATGGTGGGCCAATAATATCCTTGCCTCAGTACTTTTCCTGCCAAGGCCCGAGCTCCTATGTGGTTGCCACATATCCCCTCATGTACTTCTCTGAGTATGTAGTTAGCATCTTCGTCTCCTACGCACTTAAGGAGAGGCATTGAAAATCCATGCTTGTACAGTTTCCCTTGCATCAGGGAAAATCTGGCTGACCTGGCCCTTAGCTTGGATGCCTCCTTGGCACTATTTGGCAAAGTTCCATTCTGAAGGTACTCTACGATGGGGTCCATCCAGCTCGGCTGAGCTTCAATTGACAGAATTTCCTCTTCTTCAATGCTTACCGAGGGCTTTGGAAGGTGCTTTACTGGAATTAGCCTATCCAAATCCTCTTGTGAGGCAGTTGCTAACCTTGCCAGAGCATCTGCTCGTGAGTTCTCCACTCTAGGCACGTGTCTGACCTTAACCTGCACAAACTGTTTCATTAGTTCTCGTACCTTTTTAAGGTACAGGACCATCTTCTCGCCTCTTGCCTCGTAACACTCTTCTATCTGCTTCACCACCAGTTGAGAATCACTGCAGATCTCCAGCTGCTCTGCTTCCATAGAGTAGGCAAGATTAAGCCCAGCGATGACGGCTTCATATTCTGCCTCATTATTTGAAGCTTTGAACCCAAATCTGAGGGCATATTCGACGTCTATTCCTTCTGGGGAGGTCAGGATCATTCCTGCACCGCTTCCCTGAGCATTGGCGGCTCCATCCACCGAAAGCTTCCATATGGGAAGGTCTGGTACTAAATCCGTGGTTTCCATAGGCGCTGCTGCTGTGAATTCTGCAATAAAATCTGCCAAAATTTGCCCTTTGATGGCAGTTCTTGGCTTGTACCTGATATCAAACTCGCTGAGCTCTACGGCCCACTTAACCAACCTCCCTGAGGACTCCGGCTTGTGTAGTACTTGCTTCATTGGCTGATCTGTTGGAACCTCAACAGTATGAGCCTGGAAATAAGGTCTAAGTCTCCTAGCTGTTGTAACCAGAGCTAGAACGAGTTTTTCCATCCTTGGATATCTCTCCTCTGCCCCCCTCAGAGCTCTGCTACAGTAGTAGACTGGTTGCTGAGCTCTGTCTCGCTCCCTAACTAGCGCTGCACTTGTTGAAAAATCTGAAACTGCTAGGTAGAGGGTGAGGATTTCTCCTTCTAGAGGGCTCACCAGAACAGGGGGAGAGCTCATATATCTCTTTAGGTCTTCGAATGCTTCTTCACACTTGGAATCCCAGTGGAATGCCTTCTTCAAGATTTGAAAAAATGGCTGGCATTTATCGCTAGACCTAGACACAAAACGGCTAAGTGCAGCTATCCTGCCTGTCAAACGTTGCACCTCTTTTGTGTTGGATGGTGACTTCATTTCCACCATTGCTTTAACCTTTTCTGGATTGGCCTCAATCCCTCTGCTGCTGACTATAAAGCCCAGAAATTTTCCAGCCGAGACCCCGAATGCGCACTTCGCAGGGTTTAGCTTCATTTTGTACTCCTGTAGAATCCGGAATGACTCAGCTAAGTGCTCGATGTGGAGCTCTGCTTTCAGCGACTTCACTAGCATATCATCAATGTAAACCTCCATGGATGCTCCTATTTGCCTCTGGAACATTTTATTTACTAACCGCTGGTAAGTGGCTCCGGCGTTCTTCAATCCGAAGGGCATGACCTGATAGCAATATGTTCCCTGTTCAGTCACAAAGGAGGTCTTCTCCTGATCGCTGGGATCCATCCCGATCTGGTTGTAGCCTGAAAAAGCGTCCATGAAACTGAGGAGCTCGTGCCCTGCAGTGGCGTCCACTATTAGGTCAATCCGAGGTAAGGGAAAACTGTCTTTGGGGCATGCTCGGTTGAGATCAGTGAAGTCGATGCACAATCGCCACTTCCCATTGGTTTTCTTTACGAGAACTACATTTGCTAACCAAGTGGGGTAATGAACCTCCCTGATAGCCTTGGCATGGAGGAGTTTGCTGACCTCCTCATTGATTGCTTTTTGCCTTTCATAAGCAAAGCTCCTCCTCTTCTGTTTGATGGGTTTGCAAGTTGGGTTTACGCATAACTTGTGGGTAATAACCGAGGGATCAATTCCTTCCATGTCTTCTTGCTTCCAAGCGAACACTCCTATATTCTCTTTTAGGAACTGGATGAGGAGTCTTTTGAGCTCAGGGTTTAGTTTGGAACCCACATAAACAAGGTGTTCTGATTTCTCATCAAGCTGTACTGGTTCCAGCTCTTCCGATGGCATTGGTCTTGTCTCCATTTCATCTCTCATGTCGAGCTCATCCAGTTGGATGTTCTCGACCTCCTTCCTTTTTACAGAAGCCAAGTAGCACTCCCGTGCTACGCGCTGGTCTCCTCGGACCACTCCGATTCCATTTTCTGTAGGGAACTTCACGACTAAATGATAGGCAGATGGGATTGCCTTTATAGAATTTAGGGATGGCCTTCCAAGCAAGATGTTGTACGCCGATGGTGCATCGACTACTAGGAATTTGACAGTGGTAGTGGCTTGGCAAGGTGGATCCCCCAGGGTGAGCACGAGCTGGATTGAACCCAGGGGGAGCACCTTTTCCCCGGAGAATCCCAGCAAGTGAGTGCTTACTGGCTCAAGTTTTTGTCTTCCTATGTCCATCCTGTCAAACGCAGGTGCGAAAATAATATCTGCCGAGCTCCCGTTATCAATTAGAACCCGATGAACTGTTCTATTTGCCACCACAGCTCGTACCACCAGTGGATCATCATGGGGGTATTGGCACCCTTCTAAATCAGCATCTGAAAAAGTGATAGCTGTATCCAAGCGTGGAGCCTTGGATACAGCGTGCACTTCGAGAGTTTCTTCGGCTCTGATCCGCCGGAGGTGCGCCTTCCTAGCTGAGCTTGACTCTCCACCTCCTGCGAAACCTCCAGATATCACTCTGATTTCTCCTAGAGGCTGCTGGTGCGGTGCAGGTGCCTGCTGTCGGGGTGGCGGAGGCGGAAGAGCTCGGTTCAGGTTATCATTGGCTATAAAACGACGCAGCTGACCTCGCTGGATCAAGAACTCGATTTCCTTCTTCAATTGAATACAGTCATCAGTGTGGTGTCCATGATCTCGATGATAATCACAATACTTCGTGGGGTCCCTCTTTGCCGGGTCTGCCTTCATCCTAGGTGGCCATTTTAAAAACTTCTCGTTCTGGACTTCATACAGTACTTGTGACACAGCAGCGGTGAGTGGGGTAAACCGCTGAGGCCCATACCTGGGTTGTAGTTCAGGTTGCATGGGACCCAGCCGATCTCTGACATTTCCTCTCCTCTTTGGCGAGCGGTCTCTGTCCCTCCTTGGGGACCTCTCTCGTCCTTTTTCCTTCCTAGGGCTTCTGTCCCTTCTCTTTTCTTCTTTTTCCTTTTCCTTTCGTGAAGATGTACCGACCACCTTAGAAAGGAGTGCCTCTTCACCATTTATATATTTCTCTGCCTTGGCTAACACCTCAGCCATACTTGCCTGAGGGTTTTTTGATATGGAGAACATCAAGTCCTTTGATTGCACTCCCAGCCCTGCAATGAAAGCAGTTATGGCGAATTTTTCATCCGGGACGTCTACTTTCAATGTCTCCGAGTTAAATCTTTGGACATAAGTCCTCAGGTTTTCCTGGGGACCCTGCTTCACATTCAGCAGGTGGTAGCTCGGCTTTCTGTGTATCCGGGCTCCTATGAAATGAGAGACAAAAGCAATGGAGAGTTCTTTAAAGGATGAGATCGAGGCTGGCGGGAGCCTATGAAACCAGTTTAAGGCGGAGCCTTTCAGCGTGATAGCAAAAGCTCTGCATCGTACAGGATCCTGGTACCCATGTAGCTCCATCTGGTTCTTGTAAGTGTTGAGATGATCCACGGGATCTTTCGATCCGTCAAAGACCTCCATTTGAGGCATCCTGAATTTTGGTGGGAGAGGGAAGTGTAGCACCCCCGTGGTGAATGGGGATTCGGTTTGCTGGACCAAAACATCCATTGTAACCGGGGCCTTACTTTTTACGGCCTCCTTCATATGGCTGAGCTCTTGCTGGAAATCTTTGAAGCGTTGCTCCCAGTGCTGCTCTCTCCTGTCTTGCGGATAAGGGAAGAAATCACCTCTCTCACCCCTGTCGTTCCGACTTTGCACTTCGTCGTTAGGGCCATTACCAGGGGGTACGTAGGGGACATATCCCCTGGCCTGGCTGCCTTCCCCCCCTCGCTGACCTCTCTATGGGGGTCCCAGTATCGAGGTTCCCTATGAGGGGGGTTATTCTGGCCTTCATGGGCCGGTGGTGCCTCTTGTGGGTGTTGTACGAGCTTTGACAGCTCTTCATTTTCCTTTAGCAAACGTTGGTTGACGAGACGCAGGGCCTCCAACTCGTTATTAATGAGGGAATTCGCATCCTGGATGTTCCCGGGTTGCCTGCCGTGGGCAGTTTCCGGCTGATCTTGCATTCGAGGTAGGTTTGTTTGGCTTCTGCTCATATTTCGAGTTATTACCATCAGTCACTGAGGAATCAGCTTACTTGTAACAGGAACAGTCGTTCCCACAGACGGCGCCAAACTGATGGCGTAAACCTTCGGATACGAGCTAAGGAACCAGATTAATTGGCGTGAGCAGTTTGCATGGGGACTAATATGGCATCTGAGCTGCAAGGCTCGTGAAGTGGGGAATGACAGCTCTAATTAGTCGTGTGTAATGTGTGAAATACAATAGAAATATAGTGGTTCACCGGCTGATGAGCTCGGCTAGTCCACTCTCTAATGGAGGCTCTTGCTCCTGTCTCTTTATTGATGAATTGAAGGTGTTACAGTCGAATACTCAGGGAACTAGGGTTTCAGAAAATCTCCCCCTTGCCATGGAGGTTGCCCCCCCTTTTTATGGCCTCATGCTTACCTCTAACACGGAATTACCTCCTATATCGAAGGGATCGTGCCCTATCTTCCTCCATAATTCCGGAGTTACCTAAACTCCATATGGCTGGCTTCAAACGGAGAGTTCCTTGCCTTCTTTCGTGGGATTCTCCTTAGCTTTAGGAGGGGATCGTGGTTGATTACGGGTCTTATGCCTTGGAATGGTTCTACTTTCCTTTTAGTGATACCCGTAGTTACCTTGCTGTCCTTTCATCATTCCTTAACTCGTGTCCTCAGCTGGGAGCTCTTTAGCGCTGACTAGATGAGCTCTGGCCAATGCCAGATGAGCTCTGCCTCTTCTGTCTGAGCTCCCGACCCGAGCTCATTTTCTGAGCTCGTGTCTGTTCATATCAGGTATCATCATCAATAATATTAAATCATAATATCATTGTTCATGGTTCAAATCTCTCTCTCTCTAATATTGGGCGAATCACATTATATTCAGAATGATTTGAAAAATTACTTTTTTTCATTGCTTATTAACAATCTTAAATTGCATTTTAATTTTTAAATGGTTGTATGGTGTTTTTTTTTCCTATAACAAAGAAACCCATTATATTACACTATTTTTTTTTATATCGTTCAATGAATTCAAAATTACTTTTTAATGAGCCCCAAGATTTTTGGGTCAAACGTGTAAAAACCTTGGAATATATTCCAAATTATTTGGATTAATCTTACTGAGTTGCAACTTAACATTTTTAAATCGATAGTTGACATGATTTAACTATAAATTTTGACAACATAAAAAATTATTATTATGAAAATCTAAAAAATGATTTCACACACATATATATACTGTTGACATGGCAATTATGCTAGTACCATGTGGAATCAAACTATGGAAGTCCTTTATGGCTGCACTTCCGCAATGCCACCTCGTTTGAAAAGGGTTAGATTCCAAGAAATTTTTCCAAGTCTAACAATTCCATCGACTCTGCGTTTTCACCACTCATATTCCATATGTGTGGCTATGGACCATCGAATCAAATCCCTTCTAGAAAGGTTTCTAGAACATGCTATCTCTTATATTGCCAGCTAGGAAGCTCAAATTGCTTCTAGAAGATTTTCATATAGTTTTTAAAGTTTTCCAATATTACTGACCCTTTTTATAATTATTGGGTCTCACTTATAGATTCTACGTCTAGATCCCACTATTAACCTTGTGACATTAGCTATTTTCTTCAAAAGGAATTTGATTGAAGTTTAAAGATTTAATCTAATTTTTTGACTTAATGATGTAGTTAGAAAAATGGTCTAATAACGTTATTTTACATGTAATTGTTCAATTTTTTTATTAGTAACATATCACTTGACACACTATAAAGGTGCTTGCATTTAGAGTTTAATTTAGAGTCAATTCAAGCTACAAAATTCTCAATTACTGTGGGTTAATATTCGGATCAAATTCGAGTTCATTTAAGGATTGAGTTTCGGGTTATAAAGATTTGACTAAAAATTTGCCTTGGATTGGGTTCAACCCATCTAAAACCCAACTTTATTGTTAGAATTACAAAACTTGGGTGAGAATTTGGGTGGAATTCAGCTTTAACTCGGGCTGAATGCAAGTTCAACTCAAGTTGAATTCGTATTCATTAATTCAGGTTGGGTTTCAAACACCCCAGACACCAACTCAAATACTACTAGAAAGTAAATCAAATTTGAATCTGTTTATTTAACCTTCATTTTTTTTGAAAGAATTTAAGCTTCATTCAATTGTTGACAATCTTTGCCCCAATACTGAACATTTTGGATCGAATTCGGGTTAATATGCCAGGTCACACCCCTGATATTGGTACTACAAATTCACTGTCGGCAATGTGAATGATATAATTTGTTTATTTATGATATCTAAAGTCATTTTTAAACTGCTAATATCACTGCCCTACCTTGTGGATATCATCAAATGATTTGAAATTAAGTTGTTTTAATATATCATATTAACTTGACTTAAGTTGGTGTTTACCATAAATACATTTACAGTATTATTTCCACCAAAAATAGTAAAATCTAAGGGTGACACGTTGAGGTGATCAAACAGTCAAGAAAGAGTCACTGAGAGTCCAAACCTAACAGAACGATTAAGGAAGTGGAACTCTAAGAATTCCTGTAAACGAGGAGGCATGATATTATGAGCCGTCAGTTAGAGACAGTTCAATGCACACCTACATAGCTCAGGGAAAAAGGCCATGATTGCAGTCATGGCCAGAAAATATGTCTTCGATGGTTAAAAGATCCTCAATCAACACAACAACTCTATAGAGAGCCAACATGTCTTTTACTTAGTTTATTTCTTCGCAAATTTACTTTAACATGCAATCTATCACTCCGGTGATTTTCTTTTTCGTTTGTAGTCTTTTCATCTACAAATTTCAATCATTCTGGTACTTTACATTTAATTGTCTTTCTACATTCTAGTTCATTATGTTACTAGTTGAAAATTATTTACACCCTTGATCTCCAAGACATAGAAAAGAACTTAGAGGTAACTTTACGCCTCGTTATAATTGCCTGAATAGTCATGAATTAAGAACCTTATACCGGTTCGAATAGGTAATATCGTATGTGTTTAGATCTTAAGTCCAATTGGACTTTGGCACGCCCGCAATCTGAAAATACGCTAAACATATTTTTTGGCACTCTCGGTGGGACCCAAGGTATCAACATGGCAAACACCTGTGGAAAGACCAAAATTGGCTTAATAGAAGTGCCACAAGTGCATGAAGTTATAGAAGAAGGTAGGTTTGTCATTCTCAACCTGCAGGAAGAATTTGCTCCAATCGAGGGGCAAGAAAATCGAGAATCCAACTCAGAGTCGTAGGCATCGATTAAAGCACCTTCCTAGGAAGTTTTCCAGCAAATCTCCGAATTTATCAATGGCTTGGGAGACTTAATAAGAGAGGAATATGGCTGCACCAGGCATGCGCTAGAGTGGCTGTTTGACAATTTGAATTGCCCATGGGGTGTGAGATAGTTGTTGTTTTCCCCACTGCAAGCGCTCTCGTGGAAGCACCACAACTAGTGCCTCCCTCTATATGTGTTTCCCGCGAGGGCACAACAGGCTAGGAATGGTCCTTGGAGAAATAATAATCCTCTATTATAGGAGGATGCTGCCCCCATTCATGAGTTTCGGGGGCAAAAGAGACAGCAGTTGATTGTCTTACCAGCGGCACCCCAGGTGGTCAAGAACAAGGACCAATTGGATGAGATAATCTAGGAACACCTCGCCCCAATCATGAGATGGGTCACCAGGCCGATGTATCAAAAGCCGTACCTTGACTAGGTAGACAGGGAATATGAGTATACCTGAGGGTACAAGGTCCCGATTTTCACTACTTTCTCTGGAAAAGACGTTCAATCGACCATAGAACATATTGATCATTTTACCGTGCAGTGCGATAAGACAGGGACAAATGAGCTTTTGAAGCTAAGGTTGTTTAGCAATTCTCTCACTGGGACAACCTTTAGATGGTATATTGATTTGCCGCCAAACTCTGTGTTAAGCTGGCCATAGTTAGAGGACAAGTTTCATGCTCCATTTTACTATACCGAGTCTGAAGTGTCTATGGCCGACTTGGCCAAATTGTACCAAATGGTAGGAAAAAACGCAGAACAATACATTGCAAGTTTTAAGAAGGTAAGAAATAGGTGTAGGTTGGCCTTGCTCGAAATGGAGTACTTTCGCATTACGCAAAATGGGCTTGGTTTTGAGGTTTGGAAGAAATTTAAGGGGATGGAGTTCAACGACCTTTTTGAATTGACGATGGGGGCGATGCATTATGAGAAGATTCTGCGAGAAGAAATGAACCGAAGAAATGCGTCCAAGGGTACCTACTATCGGGACACCAACACAAAGATCCTCATGGTCAAGACGGACTAGGAGTTCGAGGTTAACATGACCAAGATCGTGGCTAGACAATCGTATGTGTGCAAGACCTTGGTCAGGGCCTCAGAAGATCAGGCGCAATCTTATCAAGCATCAATAAGGGTGCTAGTTATAGCAACTAGAAATATAATTTCGATATTTCGAAGGCCCATCAAATTTTTGACCTTTTGCTTACAAATGGTATTATCAAGTTATTGTTTGGTCACAAAATTCCCTCGGCGATAGAGTTGAAGAGAAAGATATACTACAAATTGTAAAATTTGTGGAGCTATTCTACCAATAAATGTGTTTTTTTTCGTAACACCATTTAGGACGGCCTGACTAAAGGCCATTTAATTTTTGGAGATAAAGGTAAGTCGGAGATGGGAGTCGAAGAGGACCCTTTTCAGAAGACCACTATCATTAACATGGTGGAAGTAGGGTTGTGAAAGACTCCATGGAAAAAGGTCAACTTGGGAGATGAGATTTCGATTACCTATGAGAAGCCTAGCTAGGAAAAAAGACTTTTCTCCCTAGGATGAGTCACCAGAGGAAGACCTAAAAAGTAAGTTCGCCATCTCGCCGGGTGTATAAGCTCAACTTGACATGCTCAAGCAAGGCTTATGCCCAAAATGCAAGGCCTACTACAGACTCACGTCGAAGGAGAAGGCAGGTGAAAGGCAGCAAAAGAGATGGCATTATAAAGGCACCAATTCTAAGAGGCCAGGTGAAAGACCAATGCAGATGCAGGACTATAAGGATTAGCCAGACAAGTTCATGAGGTCGAGTTACAAGGAGCATGACCAAGAACTACCAGAGCCTCCAAGAGGCCATCCTATGCCAAGACACAAAGAATATGCCACAAGGCTAACCCCAGAGCAACCCAACAGAGCTAAGGGGTATCGAGATTGACATAGGATGATCAAGCCAATAGAGCCCTTGGAAGACCGTTGGTATGTAACCCAGCATCCAAAGTTGCCACAGTACCACCAGTTGCTAACAATTTCTAGGTCTAAGTAGAGACGATGGCAGTACATTTAAATAGGGATGCAGAGGTGGGAAAAAGAACAGGCACAGGAAGCCCATGAGGCGCAAGAGATCTTTCGACGGCAATATCCCGAGTTAGGGGTGATCAAGTCAAGATTTGGTGCATCCTTGCCTCCACAATGCACAGTGTCACCAAGGAATGCCATAGCTGCAAAGAAGGGGAAGAAGAAAGTAAAAAAGCCTGAGCCATCGTTGAAGGAGGATGCTGAGGAGTGAATGGTGAGTAAGGTGGTTGAACACCTTAAAACCACACTAAATATTCCCCCAGAAACTTGCAAAGGGGGGGAAGAAAAATGACTCTACCAATGGGGACGACCGTGATGACAATGACTTCATCTAGTTACACCCAAAATAGTAAAATCTAAGGGTGACACGTGAAGGCGATTTAACGGTCAAGAAAGAGTCAATGAGAGTTCAAGCCTAACAAAATAATTAAGGAAGTGGGACTTTAAGAATCCCTAGAAATGAGGAGACGTGACATCATGGGCTTCTAGTTAGAGACGGTTTAGTACACGTTTGCATAGCTCGATGAAAGAGGTCATGATTGCAGTCATGGCTGAAAAAGATAGTTTTGATGGTTAGGAGCCATCTCCTATAAATATCGAAGGCAAGGCTGTAGATAAAAGATCACTCGATCAATACAACAACTCTAGAAAGAGCTAGCCTCTCTTTTTACTTAGTTTATTTCTTCGCAAATTTAATTTAACCTGTAATCCATCACTCCTGTAGCTTTCTTTTTTGTTTAATGTTAAATACATTAGTCTTTTCATCTGCAAATTCTAGTTCTTCTGTTACTTTACATTTTAGTTGTTTTTCTACATTCTGTTACTAGTTGGAAATTATTTAAGTCCTTGATTTCCAAGGCATATAAAAAAAATCAAAGGTAACCTTATGCCTCGCTACAATCACCTAAATAGGCACGATTTAAGAACCTTACACCGATTCGAATAAGTAAGGTCTTATGTGTTTGGATCTTAAATTCAATCGAACTTTGGCACGCCCGCAATCCAAAAATATGCCAAACAAGTGCACATTATAAACATACTTGGATTTAGACATCCAACTATGAAATACATGTTGCTAAATCAAGTAATCGTCTTTTCATCTTATCCTGATATTTTATCTGGCCAAAATTTGATATCTAATCTTTCAGATTTTAATTCATGATTTATGTTTATCAAACTTGTATATAAATACTTGACAAAAGCCAATGACATTATAAATGAGCAAGTTCTTGCATTTTTGTGATTATAATGATGGTCAATAGAATGTGTCCATCACTTCATTTTAAAGTTTTCATAAATTGTTAAAAAGTTAATAAGGATTAGGAAATTTTGAGCTGACCAACTCAACTTGGCATAAAATAGCCCGACATAACTCTTCCCATGATGGAAAAACTCCAAGTTTGTCTTCACAAACTTGAGTACCGACTAAAGGATATTCTACCAGACACATGAAAAAGCATCAAATTTTATTTAGGGTTGAACATCAAGGAAATTGCTAAAAGGGTGAACCTCTAAATTTTATTTTTTTTGGTAATTAAAGTCACATTAGATGCATTATACTACGATTAGAGGTTGTGCCCCATAAAAAATCACTACAACCCTTCAATGCATTTTCCATGGAGCCCTTATAAAATAGTTCAAAATGAAAAATTCAAGTTTGTGATCCTAGCCTTCCAAAAGGTTGTTGGTTCTAAGCCAACTATTAGACACTAATTGACTTGGGTGTAAATGGATTTGTCTTGGTGGTGCCTTTAACCAAGGCACTCCTTGACTTTGACGTAAGGTGAAGTAGCAAAGATGATCGACAAAGAGCATATATAGAGGGGTGGTGATAGCGGAGGGGAACCAAGGACCCGACAAGCCTTATGCCCCTAAGTCTTGGCACTGCGTAAGGCATGCAAGCAAACTCCTTGTCACAGGTTAAAGAAAGGTGAGCAAATGGGAACACAAGATAATTGTAGGACCGTAAAAGTTATGGGACCTGTAGCTACAAAATTCAACACAGTTGAGGATGGCGACACGTAGTGGGCACAATTGGGGCAATGTTGGTGCATGAATTGTGCTTGGGTCAAAATGGAATATTGGTTTGTAGGTAAGGTTTGGTTGTAGATTTGTAGGCATACGTGCATAAATTAAGGAATTGGGGTAGTTGAGAGCAATTGCTATGAATGGCCTGGTCATTGGAAGTACTTACTGATGGTTACGAGCATGAACTGATCATGGGCGAGCAGTTGTGGGCGGTTACCAAGTCAGGAGCTAAATTAGAGTAACTTTCAACCAACTGTTAAGTAGAGATGCAACCTGACATGGTAGTTTTGCTTGATAATTGTCATGCTCATGCAACTATTATGTGACAATTGTGTTTCAGAGTGTGCTTTGGAAAGAAATATTTATCCATGGCTAGAAGAAGCAATGTCGATATGAGGAAAAAGGTGTCTTGTTTTGACTACTTTGTTGGTCCCTCACAATTTGATGATGTTGTGGCCCTCTTTGTGTAACTTGAGATGTTGTACCAATGGTTTGAATAAATGTGGGTGTCCCAAGAACAACTCCAAATGGCTAAAGTTGATCATTACAATGAGGCAAACACCAAAACCAATGACATTCTTGCCAAGATTTCTTCATTGACCGATAGTTTAAAGGAAAAGATCCATGGCCTCAAGATAGATGTTGAAGAAGGCAATGCAAAATACCACTCCAGGTTTTGGTAGTGAATGCATGCAGAAAGCTAAGGTCTATGACCCTATGACGTTTTTATAAGAGTTACAATACCAAAAAACTCAAGAATTTCTTGTGGCATACAGGACACTATTTCAAAATAGTTCACACCTCGGATACTTAGAAGGTAGATCTCACAAGCATGTACTTGACTGGTGATGCAAAGATTTGGTGGCACACGCGTCTAGAGGATAAGTCTCACCCTCAAATCATTACTTGGGATGCATTATCCATTGAAATGAAGGAGTAGTTCTTTCCAAGCAAAATGGCTTGGCAAGCCGTGATGCTTTGTGCAAACTCATGCATATAAGTACGGTTCATGAATATTTGAAGCAATTCTCGTCCTTTATGCTTAACACCGAAAACATGTTAGAGGAAGACAAGATGTTCAATATCATGTCCGGGCTTTCAAACTTAGGCAAAAATGGAACTATGTTAGCAAGGAAGGATTTACTTGTTGCGATGGCTACATCAGATTCTTTGGCGGACTACAAAATGCAGGCCAACACTTCAAACAAGGATAAGGGAAGGCCAAGTTCTAGAAGAAGAATCATAAGAAAAAGATGGCTGACAAGTCCAACACTACAGATAAACAAAAATGATAAGCCCTCTACGTCAAAAGGAAGTTCTAACTAGGGTTGTTTCACTTGTAATAGCCCCCCATCGTGCCATAAACTACCCCAAGAAGGAGAAACTCAGTGCCCTAGTGACGGAGGAAGATATTGATCGCACAGAACACGTCAATTGCTTTCAACTCCTTAATGCAATTCATAAGAGGAGGAAACTGTGGCAAATATGGGTTTGATGTTTTGTGTAGATTGGAATGAACAATATCTACATTTAGGCGATGGTTAAATCCGAAACAACTCATAACTTTGTTTTTGATCAGGAGGTGCATTGTCCTGATTTGGTATTGACAAAGGATTCCAGTCAAATGAAAGTTTTTAATTCAAAAGCAAAACCAATATAAGGTGTTACAAGCGACATCCCATTGCAAGTTGGTAATTGGCAAGGACAATATAATTTTATGGTAGTCCCTCTAGATGATTTCAAGAAATTCTTGGGTTGGATTTCTTTACAAGGGCTAAAGTTTTTGTGATGTCATTCTTGCACAAGTTCTTTATTATGGACAAACCTAATCCCTGCTTTGTACTCCTCATCCACGCCAATAAATTCAAGGAGAATTTTGTTTGTTTTGTAAGTTAAATATAGTTTGCGAAGGGCAGAGTGACATACTTGGGCGTGTTTATTCTGGATAAGGAACCCGAAGCTTTGCAAGTCTCTGAAACCAGTGTAATTGCTATTGGCAGAATTCAAGGATGTGACACCTTGTGAGTTTCCACCCAAATTGCCACCAAGACGGGAGATTGAACATGCCATTGAGTTGATTACAGAGGTGAAACCCTCTACTCAAACGCCTTACCATATGTGTCCATTTGAATTGGAGGAATTAAGGAGGCACCTTGTTGATTCATCAAGCCTTCAAAAGGTTCCATATGGACACCCTGTTTTGTTTCAAAGGAAATTTTGTTGATTATCGGGCCCTTAACTTGGAGGTCGGTCCCTAGGTCCAATAGGATTCCCAAAAAAAAAAAAATCCACTCACCAATTTTCTTTTAGATTAGGTTCATGTTCAAAAGTCAAAGAAATAGACATAACTAACGCTCTTTACAATTGCGAAAAATAACGACAATACCATTACCTAATTTAAACATATATTCTAAAAAACTATTTCATCATAATGTATCTTCTTCTTCATAAAGACAGATCGTTGGACAGATACACTAAAAAAATATGCAGATACACAATTAAAAATATACATATACCTTCGAGCCAAAAAATAACTAGTACGTAATAAAAAAAATAAAAAATAATAGGTACGCAATAAAAAAATAAAAAATAACAGATACGTAATAAAAAAATAAAAAATAATAGGTACGTAATAAAAAAATAAAAATTAACAGGTACGCAATAAAAAAAATTAAAAAATAACAGGTACGCAATAATCGTCAAATAGGTACACTAAAATACAGATCGTCAGACAAGTACACTAAAACACTCAGATCGTTAATGTACCTTCTTTTCAAAAAACACAGATCGTTAGACAGATACACTAAAACATAGATCGTTAAGGTACATTCTTCTCCATAAACACATATCATTAGACAGGTACACTTAAAACACAAATCGTCCGACAAGTACACTAAAATACAAATTATTAATGTAAATTCTTCTCCATAAACACAGAGCGTGGTTGAATGCCTCATACTAATTCTTCATCTTGACATGGATGAAGTCAAGACATCTGATCTAACTATACCAAGGTCAACTGTCATGTTGATCCCCACCCCTCTCAATTACCTTCTGGGATCCACGGAGAAATTCCTAGAGGTGATGAAAAAAATAAAAAAGCAAGAAGAAAGAAAGGGATAGAGAATTACATGAATATATACAGAGTCAAAACATATCAGATGAGAGGTGTATGCCTTACAATGATTTAGCAGTTTAAGAATTACATGAATATACAGTCTAATCATGAACGAGTAAGAGCCGGATGAATGAAGATTACTAATTTTTGTTTCTTCGGATACTCTCTTGGTGATCCAACTCTCACATTGCTATTGCCCATTTCAATCTACAAAGGCATTAGAAAAGTGCAATTAATGGTCAGAGAATTTATTTTAGGCTTAAATCACGTGATAAGGGCAAAATGGGTAATGAAAATCAGTAACTAACCAATCTCTTAATATTCGCGCCAACATAGGGACAACATTCAAATTTTTTCAAAAATTGGAGGACCCTTTTTTATACAAAAAATTCTGTATGACTAAAATTAGTTTACACACTAAAGGAGGGATCCTAGCCTAATTAACTATTAACAAAAACTATCCAATCTCACTCGTTGATGAACTGTTCAATCGATTGGGGAATGCAGTTTAGTTCACCAAGATAAACTTGCCTCATGGATATCACCAAGTCATAATTGTTGAAGGGGATGATGCAAATACAACTTATGTGACGAGGTATGACTCATACGAGTTTCTTTTTATGCCTTTTGGTTTGACAAATGACCCTGCTACATTCTATAATTTGATGACCAATGTGTTTTGGGGGTACTTTGATCATTTTATGTTGATTTACTTGGATGATATTTTTGTTTATAGCTAGACCTTAGAGGTACATGTTGAACATCTTAGGTTGACTATCACTAAGTTAAGCGAAATAGAGTTGTATTTGAAACTTAAAAAGTGTGAATTTACCCAAAAGGAAATCACATTCCTTGGGCATATTATTTCTGCGAGTGTAATGAGGATGAACCCTAAGAAGATTGAGGCCACTATGAATTGGCCTTTCCTACAAAGTGAGTGAACTTTGTTCATCCCTTGGTTTGGCGAATTACTATAGAAAGTTTGCAAAAAACTACTCAAATAAAGTTGTTGTGCTTACTAATCTCTTGAGAAAATATAAGTCTTGGAACTAGTCCCATGAATGCCATGAGACATTCGATCGTTTAAAGTCAGTGGTGACAACTAGCCTTGTTTTATGAATTTCTAACTTTGATTGGCCTTTTGAAGTTCATATTCATGCATTAGACTTTTTAATTGGAGGGGTGCTAGTGCAGAATGGTCATCTGGTGGCATTCGAAAGCAGAAAAATCAGTGATACTGATAGAAAGTACTCGGTGCACAAGAAGAAAAAATAGCAGTCATTCATTATGTCAACACCTAGAGGCCTACTTGCTAGGGATGCATTTCTTGATCCTGACTAACAATGTGGCTACAAGTTGCTTCAACCCCATGAAGAAGTTGACACTGAAGCAGGAAAGGTGGTATGACTTTTTTCCCATTTCCATTTCACCTTGCAACATAAATCTGGTAGTGCAAATCAAGTCGTTGATGCACTTCAAGTTGACATCCAGTTGCTGATGGGATGATGGCCTTGCTTTTCCAGGTTTTTGGGAACATGCTACGAATAATTTGAGGCTAAACGAAGAATAATTCTATGACTAGCTTGCTATTGAAGCAAGTCCAGGAAGGAATGACCAAACGATTTTGGGTAGAAGAAGGTGCCCCTTATGCCAAAGGAAGAAGACCATATGTATCGAAGACTAGTGGACTCCAACAATTAGTGTTGAAAAAAACACACAATGGTCTATGGGTAGGGCATCCATGGTAAGAGCGGACACTTGCTCTATTAACAGAAAGTTACTATTTGCCTACATGAAAGTTTAAGTGGAATTTTGTATGCGCACTTGTTTGGTATGCTAGTAGGACAAGCCGAAAAGGACAAAGATTGCGGGTACCTTGGAGCCTCTCCCCATTTGAAGTAGACATGGGGAGAGTGTTTCCATGGATTTCATCAACGGGTTGTCCAAGGTGAAGGATCTTACTTCAATTTTTGTTGTGGTTGACAGATTCTCAAAGTATGCAACCTTTGTCCTTGCTACGAAGATTTGTTCTACAGAAGTTACATCGTAGTTGTTCCTCAAACACATCACGAAGCTTTGGGCTCTTCCCCTTGATATTGTCAGCAGCAGATACTATATTCACTAGCCAGTTTTGGACAACCTTGTTCGAGCTAATGGGCACGCAACTCAACTTCTCCACAAGAAGTCATCCACAAACGAATGGACAAATTAAACATGTGAATGTTATGCAGGAGTATCTGAGATATTATGTTACAACAAATTGACAAAACAGGGTTAATTTACTAGATGTTGCACAGTTCTGCTATAACTTGCAACAAAGTTCCTCTACCAGGAAGAGTCCATGAGTTAACAATAAGCCAACAGCCTCTCACTCCACATGAGGTAGCCAAATAGAAATCTCAAGGAAGATGTTCTACAACATACCATGCTTATGCAATGCCTTCACGAGTAGTCTCCTTAGTGAAAAAAGTTGGTAAATAGTAAATTACCCCATGACAAATAGAAATCTATTCGACATGAGGTAGATTACCCCATAACAACATACCAATAAGCCAACAACCTCATAACAATAAGCCAACAACCTCTCACTCCACATGAGGTAGCCAAATAGAAATCTCGAGGAAGATGTTCTACAACATACCATGCTGAAGCAATGCCTTCACGAGTAGTCTCCTTAGTGAAAAAAGTTGGCAAATAGTAAATTACCCCATGACAGCCAATAATGCTATATTACGGTGGATTAAGGAAATCAATTTCTCTGGTCAAATAGGAGTAAGTGTTCACCAGTGGAAGAATAAACATACAAAAATTGAACAATAAAATACAAATAATACTAAACTAAGTTTAAAAATAAGATAAAAAAACGAGGAATCAAATGATATGGTACTATAATAATAATGTTTTTTGTTTCATTTTTGTTGATTTAAAATTTAACTTTTACTTACCATGTATGTTGCTACATACATCATTTAGTCTTTATTTTTACTCATGGTATATAAACTCTTAATCAAATTAGATGCGAATTATATCTTTTAAAATTACACATTAAAACCATAAATTAGAAGCAAGGTTTAATAAAGAAAGAGAACTAGATAGTAAAAAAGCCAATAAAAAGCTCCAAAATACAATTTCAAAAGTTTGGATTAAATAAAGAGTTCAAATGATACGAGAAATCAACAAACTAATATTATATTTTTAAACTCTCCTTATTTATTAGCTGTCAACTTGCCCATTACTTAAAGTGTCCAATTTGATCCACAACTCAGAAAAAAAAAAAGGAGGATAGAAAAAAATGGGAAAAGACCAAATAAGTTATAATAGCCTAGATGAAATAACAAAGAAGGAGTTATAATAACAAAGAAGGAGTCACAATCAAAAAAAAAAACAAAGAAAGAGAAAGAGTTTATTGGACTTTCCTTGTTCCCTTATCTTCACATTAGTCATAAATTATCACATCAACATCTCTTTATTAATATTTAAATTATAATTAAAATTTTTCTCCATAATATTTGTCACAGCAGCCCTCATGTCCCGCCACCAATATATGACCAAAAGCTAACATCATCACTTACATACAAAAACTTGAAGAAAACTCCACAGAAGGTTCATTTCGACCATACCCATAAAGTCAGAGCTCGGAGTCTTTGGCTTGAATCACACGACACCTCCTCTCTCTCCCTCCCTCTCTCTCTCTTTCTCTACATATACATCAACATATATATTCCCCCTAGCTAACTCACACTCCTTCATTACCACGACGTCTCCGGCTAATCTATACACACAGTCACGCACTTCAAAATTCAAACAAAGCTATATTTTCTCAAAACACTGCACTTTGAAGTCGTTCAAGTGTATGTAGAATGTCCATAGACGAAAAGAAGAAGAACAGTTTCAGGTACGCCTGCAACTATGGAATCGTCTCTCTCGTCGTCCTCCTCCTTCTCTCTCCCACCGTCGGAGCACAACCCGGGCCACCCGGAACCAACAACCAATACCCATATGCTGTCAAGTTCAGCCCATCCATGGCAATCATCATCGTAGTCCTCATCGCAGCTCTCTTCTTCATGGGTTTCTTCTCCATCTACATCCGCCACTGCTCTGACGCCACCGGTGGCGGCAACAACGTCCGTGCTGTCCTCTCCGCCCGCTCCCGCCGTGCAGCGGCGGCGCGTGGCCTAGATCCAGCAGTCGTCGACAACTTCCCTACTTTTGTCTACTCCGAAGTCAAAGGACGCAAGATCGGCAAAGGTGCTTTAGAATGCGCAGTCTGTTTGAATGAATTTGAAGACAATGAAACTCTCCGTTTGATTCCGAAGTGCGATCACGTGTTCCACCCTGAATGCATCGACGCCTGGCTCGCCTCTCATGTGACCTGCCCGGTCTGCCGGGCCAACCTCGTGCCACAACCCGGTGAATCCGTACATCTCCCTGAACCGGTAATTGATATAGAAAATCAGGCTACAGACGAGGTACATAGCACCGCCAATGAGCAAGAAATGCCGGAAGTATTGAACCGGGCTACGAGTTTGAATCAGAACCGGCCACCAAGGTCTGGGTCTGTGAGAGTGAAACTGTTCGGCAAGTTTAGGTCGCATTCAACTGGGCATTCTTTGGTTCAACCGGGGGAGAATATAGACCGGTTTACTCTGAGGTTGCCGGTGGAGGTGAGGAAAGAAGTGATGGACCGGGCTTTACTAAACCGGACGGCGAGTTGTGTGGTGAGGCTACCAAGAGAAGGGAGTTCAAGAAGGGGGTATAGAATCGGGGAAGGCAGTAGTAGGGTTAGGTCTTTTAAGCGGTTGGAAAAATTGGACCCGCCAATGGGTTCAGACCGGTGGGTGTTCTCAATGGCTCCACCATTTTTTTCAAAGACAGCATCGGTTAGGTCTCCGAAGGTTGCGGTGGATACCGGCGAGGGGTCCACATCCTCGAGGTCTTCGAAGGGTGGGATGATTAAATTGCCCTCGTTTAATTGTTTGGAGCCAAAGGGTGATGAGTCCGGTCTGGTGTCGGCTGACTCGGCTAAGCCTCCGGTTCAAAGTCATCTGCCGGTCTAAAATGGGTTGACTTAGCTCCCTCTCATGTTCATAGCCAAATGTCAATTTTGGAGTTCTATAAGTTTGTATAGTACTTGTAATTTTATTGATGGAGTTATTGATGGGTTTCCATTTTCTGGCAAAGGGTCGGTTTGTATCTGGCCCACTGTTGAAAATTTAGGCCGTGACCGGTTCAAATTCCGGTTTCAAGGTTGACTAGGCCTTACAAGTTTACATTATTATTTTTGTTTTTTTATTTTATTTTATATAAATAATAACAAAGTCTACACTTTCTTTTTCTTTTTTAAAATTTTGTTCCTTTTGGATAAAGGGTTAGGTTTACGCCTGTTGACCAGATCAGCTCTAATCATCATGTTAAAGATATGCATGTAAGAATTGCTTGGCCACGGAGTACGCTTGAGAATAGGTTAGATGTTTATATTAGCAAAAGAAAGACTTGTTGATTTAAAAAATAGTCTTTTGTATCTTGGTTTTATACTTATTTAATTTGATGTGCTTTTCTAAATATATAAAAATCGAAAGGCAAAGATTTTTTGAATTCCTAATTATTTTTTATTTTCCATAAAATTCATCGCACAACAAACACTAGCTACTCGGTGAAGACGGAGGGTGGTTTTAGCATCGTTAATATAGCAGTGTTACTTAACATGTTTAATTTAATTAGCCAAATTAGAAATTAGGGGGTCAAAAAGTAAGGATTGATTTCTTATTAATATTATACCATTTTTTCATACTTCTTTTTTTATTTGTTGTAATAGTGATTTATTTCAATCTCTCCACAATAATGGCATATATTGTAGTTGCAATAATGATCTATCGTCATATATAAAAATAAAAGGATAAATTGCACCAATGGTCCGTGACATTTATTATTAATCAAACTTTAGCACTTAAAATATTTATTTTAATATTTTAGTCCTTAAAATTTAGGTATTGGACCAATGTGGTCATTCGCACAACCTGCAGTTTTTAATAAGTGACAGAAAATAACATGTGTCATGAACATGATACAATCAAGGGGCATTTATGTCTTCATACTTGCAAAACAAATGGCACAAATGAATTCCATTTCAGATCATCTCTCTCTCGTCTGGATACATACCCTTTCTTTGCGCAAGAACACGGATGTCGCTTACAACCACGATTGCTTATCACCATGGCTAATTATTACAAAGGTTCTATCTCTCTCTCCCCCACTGGTGGCCCGATATCACCTATTTCATGGCTTTGCCACCAGCATCACCACCATGACTCCTATCTCTCTCTCCCCTTTTCTCTCTTTCTTCACAGTGTTTCCATTACACTTTTGATTTTCGTGTGTGATTTCAATGGTCGTGGTACTGGTTTAATTAGGGTTGTGGTAATAGTTGGGGTGGTGGTTGTTTGGTGATTGAAGTACAATTGGACCTAGGGCGGAGAAAGAAAGGAATGTGATGGGTAGAGAAATGAAATTTTGGAAGGGGGAAAGAAAGACAGAGAGATTGAGAGAGAGTGGGGGGGGCGGGGGGGGGTACTCTATGCATAGAGAGGAAAAATTGAGAGAGAGAGAGAGGCATAGGCGGAGGGAGGCAGGGCCAGGGTCGGCACGTGCCCCCCTCAATTTTTTTTTTTTATTAGTTAGATATATGTATTATATATTTATACATATATATTATGTGTGCCCCCCTCATTTATATTAAGCCCACATTATTTACCCAAAATAATTAAAAAATTAAGCTCATTTAAAACAAAAAAATTAAGTTCACTATTATCTATCCAAACTTATTAAAAATTCAAATATTTGACCTATCACAATCTACCCAAACCTATTAAAAAAACAAAACTTTTAGCCCAACATTAAAAACAAAACTTTTGGCCCACCCCATCATTAAAAAACAAAACTTTTGGCCCACTTGACTAAAATCTATCTTATTTTTTTTTTTTTTCTCTCTGTCTCACTCACTCCCAGCTGCCCACTGCCCAGCCACAAGAAAAGAAGAAGAAACAGAGAGAAGCTCATCATACGAGAAGCTCAGTTCCTTGAGTTTTTTTGTCCTTCCTTGCACCGACCTATAAAATTATTTTATACATTATATTTACCCCCTAATTTTTTGGAAATTTTAATAATTGTTCTAGTCTTTTTTTTTTTTAATAAATTAGTGGACCACTAACCCTCTAAAATAAATATGTTAGTTTTGGATTGAGTCAATGTTCTATTTGTATATTGACGAAAATAAAATATTTCTCTTTATCTAATACAGTGTTCGTTACTTTTTAAGAATAATTTTTAGTTTTCATTTACCATTTTTTTAGTAATAGTAGTCTATAACCTAATAAAATACGATTGTATACAAAAAACAAAAGGTTGTAACCCAAAAATATTTCAAACTATTTTGAATAGGAAATTTCTCTATAATGATCTCAACTAAATTTTGTAACTAAATAAAGAATAATTTTACTACGTACTTGTGATTGTGCGCATTGATAGAAAATTAGTGAAAAATTAATTTACATTTAATTCATATACAAGATTTTAGAGATTTTATTGAAATATATAATTAGGTTAAAATGTACTAAAAAAATTATTTTGTGCCTTTTTGTTAAGATTTTGTTTCGACTAAATAAAAATTGAATTTACTATTTCACAATAATTTAATGTTGATTCTTACTTTTTTTTTATTCTTGAACTGAATTTTTTTGTATTAATTTCGGCTAAATATTTTTTTGTACCAGTTATATTTTGCCTCCATCATAGATATTCATAGCTCCGCCTCTGACAATATATATATATATTTTTTTTGGAATTTTTTATGTTAAATGGTCTTCATATATCAAATAAAATATAATAAATATAAATATGTTATATAGTGTGATTGGTTAAAAGAAAAAAAATTAGAGTGCATAATTAAAGTGCCCACCCTGAGCAAAATTCCTGGCTCCGCCCCTGGAGAGAGGCGTTCGTTTTGTGCATAGAAATAAAATTCAGAGGGGAGAGAGAAAGAGAGGGGGCAAAAATGCGTATCTGTTTGTGCATGGATAGGGAGTGCAGGGTTTGGGGTTTGTTTGCACTCGGTTGTGTGTAAGAGAAAAAAGAAGAAAAAAGAAAGGTGTTTGGGTTTATATATGGAGGAATGCTTTGTATTCTAAATGTGTATTACAAATCAATAATGATGGTTGGATCAGTGGACCTCAATTAAAAAAATTGGTGAGACCCACTCATCCAATGGTTCAAACTTCAAAAGAGGAATAATGGTGTTTGAATGTAGGAGAGCTAGATATTGACTTAATTGTCCTTAATAATGGTCATATGTCTGACACATGACAATTTTCTATCACCAATTTAAATGACAGTTAGTGTGAGTGTTCACATTGGTTCAATCCATGAATTTTGATGATTAAATTGACGAAATTAAAATTTTAAGGACTAAAGTTTAAATAATGAGAAATTTTAAGTACCATTAGTGCAATTTACTAAAAAAAATAAATGAAGTTAAAAGTATTGCGTGGAGGGTGTAAATGAGTCAAGTGCAGCCAATGGCTAGATTTTTAAAATTTGACTACTTGGTAAAGAGTATTCGTCATGGGTTTGGTATTTTTTCCAAAGTCAAGCGCGCATTTATGTTTTAAATTAAAGTTTAGAATCCTATATTTAAGGTCAAGTTGGCTCATTTATATGCATATGATGTTAATATTATAGTTAAGAGGATCATAATTTGATTATTATGAATATATTAGTGTTATGATAAACAAGCTTACTACTCTTTCTATCTCGAATAAATCAAGACTATATGATTAAAGATACTCCCACTTGCTTTTGGTTCATTTTCTACTTCAATGGACCATTGCCAGGAAAGTACCACTGCCAAATGACATTCTCTGCAGGTACAGAATGAAGATTTTATTTTGAGGGGACCAACAATAATATAGGTAAAAATTTAATTTAATAAGTTTATTCAATATTATTGTCAATGATAAATTTTTATTTATAAAAAACTTATTAAATTTTTAACTTTTATGCATTGGTAACGAAAAAATTATTTTTGAGCACAAAACTCAAAAGTAGTTCATGCCATCATAAAAATTCATTTGTGTTAATCTTTGCTTTTTTTTTTTTTTTTGTTTATAACGTAACTTTATGTCTATAAATAAATCAAGGTCACAAATAATCTATATAATAAAATAGTTTACAATTCAAATCTCAAAAGATAAACAAAATGATTTTTGTTATTCGCGGTTGAGATCGCATTAAATTTTACTTTAAAGTTAATCTAACGGCTAATATTAACACCCTAAATTTAATAGGAAAAATTGGGCCTTAAAGGTGTGTTTTGAGTGATTTTTTAAAAGTACTTCTAAAAATTATTTCTCATAAGTACTTCAAAAAATATAATAGTGTTTGAAACCACCGCCGCCACAACCACCACAACCACCATCGCCACCACCATCGCTGTCGCCACCGCTGCTGTCACCGCCGTCGCCACCGTCGCCGCCGCCAGCACCGCCTCCGTTAGCACCGCCGGCGCCGCAGCCGCCACCACGGTCATTGCCACCCACCACAACCATCACCATCATCGTCTCCTACCACCACCACTGCCGCCCAATATCTCTCATTCCCACTACAAAATCGATGCTTAAATTCATTTATCTCTTATCTATGTTTGTGATTTAATTTTGGATATGAATACAAATATGTTTATTATTTACCATTTTTTATTACACTGTACCTTCAGGCACATGTAATAACTAGTAATTTTATATGATACCATAATAAAAATAAATTATAAGTCAACCAACTGTTTTTTATATAAACCATATTTGTATCCATATTTTTTTTATAAAAAAATTCATTTATTTTTTCTCTACATCATCAAAATAGCCCAACAAATGTTTTCGTTAGTACAAGCGACACTCGTCCACGTGATTACATTTTAAATGGTTACTAAATATTAAGTCATTGACATTTTTAAATATACTAAGTGAGATACTTACACATTGAATATTTCGAAAAGTTAGAGGTTAGTAATAATTTTTTTTTAAAATATAGGGGGATAATGAAAATTTTTAAACCCTAGACCTCCTCATAATTCCGTCTTCGATTCCAAGTACTTTCCTATGCCTCCAACTGCTTTTTTTTAATCATTATTAATTATTATTATACGCCTCATAAATCACTATTACAATAATATTGGTACAACTCCTTAGTCTTAAGATTGATCTCCGACATCCTGACCAACTAAACTAGGCTCAATTAGTTCTCCTGTCAACAATTTTGAATCAAATTAAAATCAAACCTAATTTTTACAACTTAATTTTAAGGGATTAGATACTCTTATCAATGCTCGGTGAGTAGGGATAGTGATTTTCGACTCAACACGACGACACGATTCGAACTCGACATGAATTTTATGACACGAACTCGAAAATGACCCGACGTGCGAACACGAAATATAGCCAAACCTAAAATTGACACGATCAGCCCGTTAATTTAAGAATAGATATTTTATCTATTTTCTCGTTTGTATGATAATTAACATAAAATTAACATGTTGAACTAGTGTTATAGAAATAAAATGTTAATTATTTGTAACTGTTTATTAAGCACTGACATAATTATTGTATAAATAAAGATATTTTTACTCATTATTATTACTATGTTTATCAATTGAATTTTTAGTTTGTAGAAAAAGTATGAGCATGAATTTAATTAAGTGAAAATATAATATTATCATTAAATTTGTTATTCAAAGTTTATGTGAGTCAACACGAATATGAACACAAACACGACACGAAAATAAATAGATCAATTCAGTACGACACGATTAATTAAATATATTGGTTTAAAATTGACTAATATTCGACATGAACTCACAATGACGTAACACGACTCGATTACAGCCTTATCGTTGAGTTCAACATCCATAGCCTCAAAAGTCCATGTTTGATTCTCAGCTGGAAAGGGCCGTCCTTGTCAAGTTACCGATGGAGGAAAACAAATCGCTTTATCCCGCCGGATAGATATTATAATGGCTCATGACATTTGATATCAGCTGGAAAGGGCTTTTCCCCACCGGATAAATATTGTAATGTCTAGTAACATTTAATACGCAGTTCCACCTAACCCTCTTATTTTTTAATTATTTCAATTTACTTCTTAAGTTGGGTAAAACATAGTAATCAACGTATAATTTTTCAATGAAACAAACAAAAATTAAAACCTTCGCAGGTAGTCCAATGATGTTGAATTTGCTTGGAGACTAACCGCATAAATTAAAAAATTTTAGGTTCGATTCTTGCCAACGACTCTTGTATTTAAACAATATTTGCAGTTACTCAGAGTTTACTATGCATAGTTGAGCTCAATGTAACCATATCATAGAGATGTTTCTCATTACACAAAAAAACATAAATACATAATTTGTATTAAAAGTTAAAGAAACAGATTAAAATAAGTTTGATGGCTTTTTTGTTTGTTTCAACAGAAAATTAGAATGAATGAAATAATGGTATATTTAAGTACTAGTTTGAACAGAAAAAAAAAAAACTGTAAACATGCACTAGAATTGGCCACCAATAGTTTTTGGATGGAACATTTCAACTTTATATAGTGGGCTGATTGGCTCGTTGGACACTTCACATGTAATGTAGCATGAGCCATCCATGTCAAAATAAATAGGCTGCTACACAAACAAACACGCGTACACCGCTTTCACGGCTCCTTGTCGGCTTCTGTTATTATTTGAGCAAAAGTAGCTAACTATCCTTGTCAGTGTTGACTTTTCCTTTACGGATGTGTATCAAAGCTTGAAACTCAAACCCCGGATGAGAGAGGGAGAGCAGATTCTTTGCAATTAAAAATCAAGTCTTTGGTTTAATAGTATTTTTTATTTTGTATAGATTTTGTTTTCTTTGACTTCAAAAGTTTAAAATTTTTAGGTGACAAAAACGTAATTAGTTATTAGGACGGATCTCAGTTACTTTGACCAATGATATCTAAATCTTTGGTATGAGTTTGAATTCTCACCGAAACACAAGTCTTAATTTAATTTGTATATGAGTTGAATGATCAATTCATGCACTCGAGGTTCACCCTCGATTCTACTTAGATTCACGAGCCTAATCGAATGTTTGGCGTATTTTTGGATTGCGGGCATGGCAAAATTCGATTGTACTTAAAATCCAAACACGTATGACCTTATCTATTCGAACCGGTATAAGGTTCTAAAATCGTGACTGTTCAGGCAATTGTAACGAGACATAAGTGAGTTCTTTTCTATACCTTCGAGATCAAAGACTTTAAATAATTTCTCAACTAGCAATGTAATAGACTAGAACGTAGAAACAAATCTTGAATGTAAATTAGCAGATAAACTAAACTTGGAAAATGAAAAGAGTACTGACATTAAATGAAAGCGATAAAGACTATCGGAGTGTGAATTATAAGTAAAAAGTAAAGTTGCTTGAAAATAAAGAACGAAGAAGTAGGAGAGAAGTTGATTCTGTATAGAGTTTGTTGTGTTTGATCGTGGATCCTTTCTCTATTGTCTTACCCTTGTTATTTATAAGGATGACCTTCAACCATAGAAGACATCCTTTCTAATCATGACTGTAATCATGGCCTTTTCCCTTGAGATGTGCAAACCTGCACTAAACCTTCTCCAACTAATGGCTCATGATGTTACGTTTCTCCACTTCTCTAGATCCTTAGAGTCCCACTTCTTTAACCGTCCTGTCAAGTATGGACTCTCACATAATATTTTATGACCGTTGGATTGCTTCCACGTGTCACCCTTAGATTTTGCTATTTTTGGGTGTAAACATTGCCCCCCCCCCCCCCCCCTCAAAATGATGCGATTGAACACTTCATATTCAGAGCGTCATTTGGCACTTTAAATTTAAGTTTTTGCCACCATACTTGCCCTGCTTAGCTATCATCTCGCTATTGGCCATGAAGCTTAAGGGGTGCGACCAAGCTTCCACATGTAGGCTTTCAGTAAATTTTTCGTCTTTTGAAATCTACAAGAAACGGTTGACACGCGATCCTTCTATATCTTTTCATCATTGCAACAGTTCATTCTTCGCGCCTATATAATCCATTCTTAGACTTTCCTTTTTGTCATTATTCTGACCTTCTCTTGAAGCGATCCTTTCATGAGTACCAAATGCTCATATTACTCTTTGCACTTTTAACCCGCTTTTTGAGTATTTTCCGGTAGAGATGGCCTTTGGTCCTACTTTCAAACAGATCCTTCCAGGTGACCCCGACTCTCATCTGTCTCTCCCTTTTAAGTTCCAAGAGCCTCTTCATTGGTCAAACTGGCTTAGTGGCAATCCCATCCGTGCATGGAAAGGCCCCTTCTCCTGATTGGATATTTTGGGTTGCTCGTGCTAAGGCGGCAAAAGGTACTTTGTGGCGTCGTCTTGGCATCTATGATGCTATAGAACTTAGTATTATAACGATGCCTATCGAAAAATCACTACTTAGCGCTGCTCTTATATTCAGGTCCATGGCGAACAATGCCTTTCATTTTCATTTTGGCGTGATGGGCCCCACGGTCTATGACATATCTGCACTCCTAGAGCTTCCTCCATTTGGCGCTGAGGCTAATGCTCTGCTGACTTTTACTGAAGCGAGGTACACCTTTCCAACTGATGTGCAAAATAAATCAGTTATTGCCTATTTCCTCTTTATTATGACTTGTCGCGGCTGCGACGGTTCTTTAGTATCAAACAAGAAGCACATCTTATTCTTGCTTTATTGGATCAACCAATTCTTCTTTTGCACATCGTCATACAAGGTTACTAAGAAGTATATTCTGCTTGCCATTGATCTGGTCGTGGAAGCTTCCTACGCCCTTACTCTTGGAATGCTTGCCTACCTTTAATGTGGGATATTGGACACTGTGGCGGCGAGGATAAGAAAAGGCTCAGGTCCCTTCTGGATGCTTCAACTGTGGCTTGGCTCTTATTTTCCATCGTTCTCCATTACTCATGCTAAAAATGCCTCTTTTTCTTACAGTCGCTTATTTGCCATGGCCTCTTCCAAAGAGCATTACTTTGTGGACTAGTTTTCTTATTTGTACAACTTGAATAGCTTATGGCCTATTTGGATGCAGTTTACCCAGAACCGGGGACCAGAATGATTCTTTTATAAACTTGGGGAGGCAACGCCTAATGCTGCTTCTACTAATGAAGATGTCCGGTTCTGTAAGGCCTCAAAATCCACCATTTAAGGCATTACTATCTAGAAATCATCCAATCACGAGAGCAACTACAATAACCATTAAATAATAAACCATTTATCCATTTGACAAAGAGTAAATACTAAAGCCAATAAAACATTGTAACTTCTCCAACTTATAATTCAAAACCAAGTAGTATATAGCAGTGGAATAATTAAACTAACTGAAATATTGTTTCATAGAAATTTCTTAAAAACTAAACCAAAAATAAAACAACTCTATTCCTTCAAGATAGGGTCCATATCTTGATCCTCCAATGACTCGTAATCAACCTGCTCATCTACATTAACATCCTCATTTATGCCAAAATCTGTAAGTGTGTTGTAGGGGGTGAGCAAAAGCCTGTAGAAATCCTTCTCAAATCCCAACAGAGTTTAAAACAATAAAAAAAAGGTAAGTCTCTTTTTGAAAAATAACATATATAAATTTTTGAGAGTAAAACTATGACAGTTGTAATGATCTCAAGTGTACGGAATACATTAAATCAATGACAGGAATAAATATGCAAGAAATTAAAACAATCAATAAATAACTCAGTAGCATCATCTCATATTCTCATGTAGGTTGGTTGCTTCTTAGGAATCTACATAACGATTCTACCTCGTTCACACATCATAACCACACAATCTCAATAATTTCCCGCATGGCCAAATCACAAACCACTTTAGGAAGGGCGTATACCGTCTCCCACGACATTGACGAATCCTTCCTAGGAAATGTATACCATCTCTTAGCCTCGAACTTACGTGAATAATAGTTGTTGCTCTTACAAACAACAATCTACTACAAGTGTTAGGCAACCATCTCATTCCCACTGGGATAGACTAACCTCAAACACTCTACGACAACTCTCGAAGGAAATTCAAGTCCATAACACCCAAACCATACAAGAGATGAAACCACAATTTTCTTTACAACCACAATCTTAACTAATCACAATTTTCATTAACAATTAAAGTATCACAATTGCACAATTCTCAATATACTACAGTAATAAATGAATTAAATATATGCAAGAGAACATATCAAGAAAACCTTTACAATTCCAATATAAAAATTCTAGGATTTTGCCAAAAATCAAAATTTCTTGGTACAAGAACAAATATTAGATGAAAACATGATTTAATCAAAAATAAGAATTTAGAAATCAATAATCCATGTATTTTTCACAATCAAACATGTATTTAGCAAACTAGGGTTTTGAAAATTCAAGAACAAGTATTCCTTAACATGTATTTCGTTCAAAACTACATTTCAATGATAAAGAAGCCAATAACTCATATGTATTTATCATATATCTATCAAGAAGATTGAAAACATACATATCTAATACCCTAAGTCTGAATGAAAGAACTTAAGAAGAATTTCCTACCTTAATTCCATAGTTTGTGTGTAAACCTGGCGTGTTTGATCCGTTCCAACGTGAGAATCCCCTTTCAATCTTATATTTCTCTTCTTATTTCTTGCTCTCTAAGATTCTCTAGGGTTAAAAACTGATGAAATAGGGCTAGGAAAAACGTCCTTAGGTATTTATAGTACGAGAAAACAGTCTAATCGACGTAGACATGATACTCAAAATCGCGACAGTATGTTCGAACTAGAGGCTTGACGTTTGAACAATATACATGACGTTCAAACGTAATATTGGGCATTCGAACGTTGTTTTCTCCTGGTACTTTTGCTTTTCTATCAGAGTTTATGTCAGACACCAAAATACTTGGACTAACTGCCATTCGAACGGATCCATTCGCATTCGAACAGACCCCATTTTTTACCTGAACTTCCAAAGAAGTTTTGGTCTGGCTATAGGTTGATTTAGGAAATTTTCGTGAAAAAAACTTTTGTAGCCCTATAAGTCTAGTATCTACTATAAAAATTTCAGATCCAACAAACATCAGGTAGAAAGTTATGGTCCAAAAAAGATAGTGTCAAATTCCTTCATACCTGAATTCTTTCTAAAATACTATTTAACTCCGGAATACTTCCTAACTTATAATACACCTCATATTACCTCTCCTAAAGTTTTTATTTCTACTCTTACAATCTATATAGTTCATTCTTACTTCATTACATCTATTGAGCATTACAAAATAATTAAGTCACTATATTAAGATAAACATGTGGGGGTTTACAGGTTCTCCTACCTCTGCCCCTGAGATTTGCATTATAGCCTAGAGCTGACTTATGGTGCCAACACATACTACGGAAGTTTACATCCCTCAACAATTCGCACGTCAATTCAGCTTGGTGTAGCAAATTCCTTACCCTTTTCTCCTCACTCTCAACACTGACCTTACTAGTTAGGTCGATGTTAATGTTCGGGAGGTCACCGTCGTAACTCTCTTGCCGGCCGTTCTTGTCACATGAACTCTTTCACAGAGACGTTTGATTTCTTGAAGGTTTTCAAAGCTTGGTGGAAGCGTTATGTTTCCCATAATTTCATAATGACATGGCCTCCGTTCTCCATCATATCAACTTCTTACCACGCGTTCAGTCGTCTCCTAGGGCAGGCTCGGTTCGAATTTCTCCCTTTGCCTCTATTTAACCTCGGGTTGTTGACCTTGACCCTGTGGCTTCTTTGGATTTGGATTCTTCAACCATTAATTCTTCTCCACAAAGGTCTCGCCATAAGGGCAAACGACGACATGCATTTATAGTTCCTCTTCCGCCCACACCGCATTCTTAAGATGATGAACAAGATATTGAAGATGATGCCCCCTACATACGATGTGTTTATTCTTGTGACAAAACTTCTTCTTCTACTTCCATCTCTACTAGTGTAGACCCTTTACAAGAGGCGATCTTTGGAGCCTTAAGCCCCTCGGGCTGTCTAATGTACCTGCCTTTACAACCTCTTTTATAACCGCAACTACCTTGACTCCACCAGCACATTCTTTCAATGATATGGCCACTGAGGTGACAGATGGTGTCGAGATTGTGGACCTTCAAAAGGAAGATTCAACCCCTAGCAGCACCTGGTATTGCTTTGGCCGCTGAGCCTAACCAATTTGCAGCCCCAACTTAGATTGTTGCTCTATCTTCCAATGCTGCTCCTCCGTTTGACACTGACTTGTATTCTATTCTAGCCTCTCTAAAAGCTCACCTTTCCTCTGGACTTGTCTCCTTCTAGAATTAAGGGTTAATCTTGAATTGTGACTTTGAGGGTCATCATGAGATGACATTGCTAGTCATCACCGGCCATCTCGCCATTCTAGTAGAAGAGGTGAATCTTCTTGAGGAACGACTTCAATCAATCAGGTCACTGGCCGCCTCTCCTTTTATTGTCGAAGAAAACTACCGAGCACTAACGCGTCTGGCCGAAGAGCTTCTAGCCCTTTTGTAGGAGACTGGGTGGGTTATTGTACCAAAAATGGTAAGACTACCTTGCCATTGTCCATGATAAACGAGAATGGATGGTCAACTTGCAGCATTATATCCAAACTTGTTCCAGTCATTCTAGTCGTTTTGACTCATTTTCTCAACAATTGACAAAAATTGACCTCCAAATTGTTGAATTAGAGGATCAGCATGCAACACTTTTGGAGGATTCTACATCCTATCGAGAGCATTTGGAAGGAATCAAGGCCACTGCAGAAGATATGACGACCTATGTAGATGAAGGCTTGGCCTTTGCCAAGGTAGCTTCAACCGAGTCACAGGCCATTAATAGGTCACTGAATTAACTAGAAACTAGCTTTTCCAATTTTGTATAGTTTCAAGAGGAATGAAATCTAAATAAAGATGGATTTTTTTTGCCTTTATTTCTTTACGTATATTTATCTTTTCATTTCTCACATGATTGCGACTTAACTAGCATTTATTGCAATTTAAATCACATCTCTGTTGTTTGATTCTTTTGAATGCATTCAGGTACTTTGACAGCCTTAGAACACGATACTTTATTCTCCTCTCATTAAACTGTCATAAATATTGACAGTTCCCAAGGTGAGGCCATCAATGTATTTAAACTCATCCTGACCTATAAATACCCATGAAGTACTGGGCAATTCAGAGAAAACTAGAGCTTCTCCAAGGATGTTTCCATTCTTATGCAACAACTTGGTTCCCTCTGAACCTCCTGACCCAAAAGAGAGAAAATTGGGAGATGACTTTGTTAGTTCTCCGCCCTATTCTCCTTTGGTCTTAGCCAAAGTTGTCACTTTGTATTTTTCCCTCAACATCAACAGTTGGCTTTGCCAACTTCATGTTCCTCATCTAGATGAGTGTCTCCTTGCCCCTCCATTCTTAGGTTATTTTGTAGATCCTTGTCTTGGGTGTAAGGCAACATGGGTTGATAGCATGCATTTACAGAAATTTAAAAAAGATACTACATCTGGCTTCCGGTGCATTTAATGGCCATGTTCTGTATCCCACCTTTAATCTTCAACTTTGTCGTAGGATGAATTACATTAGCACTCCTATAGAATTGGGAGGTGGAGACTAAGGATGGCTTGTAAGTTGGGGAGGTTTCTTGACTGGGAAGGCTCGTGTTTGACGTCTATACTTTGTCTCATGCACCCAAGCTTTCTTTTTCACCTTTGCTCCTTTCTTTGTCTCCGTCAGTCAAGTTGTCATCTTCAAATTGGGATGACAAACTTCCAATAATTAAGCTATTTTGTCTTAGCACTTATTTAGCACTTTGTTTTATTTATATTTTCAGCAAATTGTGTTCACAATACGTGTATACAATTCTATGAATAAAACTTGCAATGGTATTCATCCATTTCCATCTTGTTGTTGCATTCTTACAATTGTTGAATGTTAGGACGAATCCCGTAATAGCCATTGGCCATGACCTCTTATCTTCAAAGTCTTGTTCGTGTTCCACAGCCTCCCAGATCGTTGGTCTGTAGGCCTTCAAGAACTACCCGTTGATGGAGTGATTGTGACACTCTCCATCCAAGTCTCTTAAGTGGTAAACACCACCTTTCTTAATTTCTAGGACTTCAAACAACCTTTCCCAGTTGGCAGAACACTTGCCAGACTTTTGGTCGTGTAGTCTCAAAGGAAACCTTGCCTTCTGCATCAAGTCACCTACTCTAGATGTCTTATTTTTGACTCTTTTGTTGTACGCCCTTGTGGCCCTTAGCTTTTGCACCTTAATACAATCTAAAGCGCCTAGCTGCACTTTATCTAAGTCTTCAATCTCGATCATCATGGCGTCATTATTTTCAGCTGGACTTAGATTATGCTGAATAGTCACTCACAATGATTTTACGGTGATCTTCATAGGCAAGACCACTTCGTGCCCATAGGTCAACTTGTATGGTGTAACTCCGATGCTAGACCGTTTGGACGTTCCCTTCATCACTTTGTTGATAGACTCAAGTTGCCCATTTCCTTGCGCATAGTATGGGGTTGAATGAATAACGTTGAAGTCGTATTTCTCTATGAAACCCTTAACTTCGCTTCCTGTAAAGATTGCTCCTTGGTCGGCCACTACATGCTGGGAAAGCCTAAATCGGTGCACTATGTTTTCCTTTACCATTCGAATGATGTCGGTCTAATTGACCGTTCATATTGGGATGACTTCTACCCACTTAGTGTAATAGTCGATAGCCAAAATGATAAAAGAATGTTGTCTTGTAGATGGGGAAATATCTTCCTTATCAAATCCACGGCCCATGCTCTAAAAGGCCATGACTTTATTACGGGCTGCATCTGTATTGCTAGCGTCCTCTGGATAAGTCCATGTCGCTAAAATGCATGGCTACCCCTTGCATCCTCAATGCAATTCTTCAGGATACTTGACCAATAATAGTGATATATTCTAATAAGCCACCACATCTTAATGCCGGTTTGATGACCACTACATATGCCTTCGTGCCTTTTGGCTAGGGTTGATAGTCGAATAAGCTCGAATGAGTTCGAGTCGAGCCTAAAAAGCTTGTTTTCTTAACTGAGCTTAAAAAATTGTTCAAATTTGGCTAACTTAGAAAACGAGACCAGCCTGAACGAGCCAAACTCGAGCAGAGCCTGAATATTTACACATAAACGAGTTGAGCTTGTCGAGTTCGAGCCGAGCTTGTCGGGCTTGTTTTCCAAACGAGTCTAAATTTTTTTTCAATTTTGGCTTGTTTAGAAAATGAGTCGAGCTTGAATGAGTCAAAAATGAGCTGAGCCCAAGTCAAGCTCAAGTAGCTCGATTTGATTAATAGCCCTACTTTCGACCATTACCAAAATGACCTCCTCTCTGTCGATGTCGATGCATCTCAATGAGTATATAGTTAGTGGTCCGTCTTCTGGTGACCTGCTCTACATCCCCATTTGGGTATTTTAGGAACTGCATTGTGTCGAACCTCCAATCTTCCTCTTCCACTTCCACCATTAACTCCTCGAAGTCCATCCCCCTGGCTTTGATGGACGACAATACTCTCTTTTGAACTCTTATTAACTGTTCATCCATGCCTCGAGGGATCTTCAATCCTGATTGCTTACCCTCCAAAGGGTTGTGTTTTCACGAGTGCTCCCAAACCTAAGAGAATAATATTATGTAGTAACTTGACCAGAAGTTCAAGGTCGTCTCCTTAGGAAAAGAATTGGAATCCAAGATGATGAAAAATAAAAAGGAAAATTTCTCTGACGTTTGAATGTTTGGAAATTAACTACTAATGAAAATGAAATCCAATAATTAGAAAAAACTAGATAATCTTTGGAATTCATCCCACCTATGAATAAGAAGTTTTGCTCTAAATCTATAACTCATTTGCTTTCATATTCAAACTAGTATAGACGAATAATTTTCAACTAAACACTTTGAAAATAATAAAAAAAATAGCAATTGAAAGACAGTCTATGACAGAAGAATCAGTATCCTAAAGTTTGTAGAAAACACCACTAATTATCTATACCAAAGCCAATTGTATATAGATAATCTCACAGTATGCAAACCAATTAGGTTTTCGAAAGTATAACTTATTCAAATAATCACATAAACATTAAAACCTAGTTTAGAGCATAACCCTAGTTCATAGGTTGGGACTCTTTTTTCAGATTATCCATCGAAAGACTACTCACTCATGGCAATGTAAACAAAACACAATATTGAAGAAGACATAATTAAATTTAGAAAAGTAAAGATTGCCTTGAACATAATTGCTTGTATTGAAAACTGAATTAAAATAACAAAGCTTGAAATTAAAGACAAAGGAATGTATGATTTCTAAGAATAATTGAAAGAATAGAACTTAAAAAAAAGAAAAGTTGCAAAACTCTGAAGAATAACCCTAACATTCTCTAAATGTAGAAAAACACAAAAAAACTAAAGAAGCAGAAGAAGTGTCCCCGTATTCCCCATAGGGCCTTCTATTTATTCTCATTGGAGGGAGAATATTTAGATCTTTGATATATTTCCATCCCAAAATTATCTCCTCCTCAGATTGGTTGAGAATCCCCAAAAGATATGGAAAAATCTAATCTTTAATTGAGTGTCCTGTAAAAATCTGTTTTTACCTACTGGTAGCAACTCCTTTTGTAGCACGACCTACCGGTAGAACAGTGACAATTACCGATAGAACAGTGACAACTACCGATAGAACTTTGTCTGGAAAAATCTCTAAAACTACTGTGGTTTTTCCTACCGGTAGAGTGTCCTTCACCTACCGATAGGACTTCTTCTAACAAAGTACTAGGAGTTTTCCTACTCATAGAACATCCTTCACTTACCGATAGGACCTCCTCAAATGAAAAAGTATAAAATTCTATAATTTTTTCTACCGGTAGAACATGTACCACCTACCGGTAGGTCTTTTCCACTAATATTCTGTACTTCAAGCTACTGGTAGAACTGTCTTCCTACCGGTAGAACTTTCCTTCTCTTCAAAATGACTTCCAAGGCTCCCGACTTCATCTTTAATCGAGCAAACCCAATCCCAACTTGTCATTTTCCATCCTACCAATGCATAATCTCCACCTTTACACCTAAACTACATGCAAACACAGAAATCAAAGCATAAAACACAAACGCACTAAGTGAAGCAAGTTAATTTGTTATCAAGCCTAAACCGAATATGTTAAGCAATAAAATAATGCAATGTTAAGTTGGGTTTCATGGCCCTGGGTAATATAACCACCCCAGCCCCTATGGATTCTCGTGTTTGCGAACAATTAAATTTTAGCTTCCACGGCGTAAACGACAACACAGGTACCCCTAGCAAACCAAGTGATTCCCTTGTACCTTGCTCTACATCTATGCAAGGGTGGTCTACCAAGAAATTGGCCAATGCTTGGCCTTTAACTGTGCACAATAGTAAGTATAGAAGTGAGAATTCCATCAAGGCAAAAACCCATTTGTAGGTTTTACCCCTCATAATCGGCCTAGTTAACATTACTTAATTAAATTAGTTTGCTCTTAACTTTTGTGATGCAAAGTACAATGCTAAACAAAACTTCTAAATCGATTTATAACACTGGAGTCAAAATTCGACTTAAATAATAAATAGCCTATTCTTTGCCTGTATTATTATTCTGAGCTAGCAGACATCCAATGGATTCATGAGCGACTGATAAGTACAATAGTAACGACCTACCTTTTGCATGTGGCATGAGGACTGGAGGGTTGGCCAATTACTCCTTGAATTGGTGGAAGGCTTCCTTGTGCTATGTTTCTCATCTGAAGTCTTCTACACCTTTAAACTTTAGGAGAGGCGAGAATGTATGCATCTTCCATGTATAGTTGGCAATGAGTCGTCAGATGAAATTGACTTGAGCGGTCGGGCTCTTAGCTCCTTGCTGGTCTTTGGAGGCGCAACCTCTGTGATGGACTTCACCTTATTCTTGTTTACCTCGAATCCCTTCCTATGCACTAGAAATCCCAGAAAGTTCCCTATTGTAACTCCAAATGCACACTTCATAGATTCATCTTTAGCTGATGAACACGCGTCCTTTTAAAAACAACCCTCAGATCGCTAAGGTGTTTCTCCATGTCCTATGTTTTGACTATAATGTCATCAATTTACACCTCTAGAATCTTGTTGCTCATGTTATGGAGGATGATGTTCATAGTTCTCTGGTATGTTGCTCCCACTTTCTTTAGTCCGAACGTCATAACCCTCTATTCAAATGTCCCTATTGATCTAGGGCATCGAAAGGCGGTTTTGTGTCGATCTTCCCCAACAATTAAGATATGATGGTATCCTATGTTGCCATTCATGAACTACATGATGGCATTCATGGCCACTTGCATCCATGAGCTAATTGGCCAGTGACATGACATATTCCTCTTTTGGAGTTGCTATGTTAAGGTCACGATAGTCGCAGCATACCCTAATCTTGCAAGTCTACTTCATGATCGACACAATGTAGATATACACTCCACGTATCGCACCACCTAGATGCACTTGACCCACAAGAGACGCTTGATCTATTCCTTTACCAGTAGGATTACTTCTTGAGACATCAACTTCGGTGCCTATTTTATCGGCTTGTATCCATCCCTGATTGGCAAATGGTGCTCTACTAAGCCGGATCTAACCCTAGTATTTGTTCATAAATCTAGGCAAAACAATCCCAGTATTCCTTAGTAGTTATATGAGTCGTGCTTGGAAATTCGGCTCTAGCAGTCTGCTAAAGAAAGTATACTTGTGCTCGTCCGGCCTGCCAAGGTTGACTTCAAGCAATGGATCTTGGAGCTCAATAAGGTCATTAAGCTTGTCTAGGGCAACACCAATTATGTCTAGCTCGATGAACTCTTGGGAGGTGATTTGTCTAAACTATTCATCTTGGCACTCCACCATGTTAATGGTGTATTGTTATCTGTTGGCCTACTGTAATGCTACAACTTTTCTTTCTGCCAAATAAGCTATTATTCTAGCGTCACAGGCATTTACGACCTACTTTATTTGCTCATTGTTGTTGAGCTCCATCAACAAATGAGCTTTTAGCATTTCTAGCATCGTTTGGCCTTTGTACATTCGTGGGCCGAATGACCTCTTCCTTTACCTGCTAAGCTTTGATGGACTTCAAATTTGTTTGAAACATGACTTCCCTTGACTTCCCATACTTATCCTAGCCTTGGAACTTCATTGGCATTACCCCCTTATCATACAACTAGGTGTCGCTCATGTTGACGTCGACCACGAATGGAGTCTGATTAGCCTCCACCACCTCTAAGTCGTCGAGGTTCCATAAAACCAACTGTTGGTCAAACATGGTCAGCTCTCGGAACAACCAAGGTGTGGTAAATTTTTATCATGTTGCACTGGCTTGGTTAAATGTGTGGCATGGAAACGAATTTTCAACAAGGCTCAAACATGGCACTAGGGATAGAATTTCACAAGAAAAAGGCTAAGGCTCAAAGAAATCAAAAATGGCCTAAGATCATCTCTAGATAAGCATGGGGGAGGCATATTGGCATTTTAAGACAAAGTAATTCAACTATCCACATGCACTCTAAACAAAGCAAGCATAATGAGATTATTGAATAGATTTGAATTTGAAAAATTGTTCATTTGAGTAAATGTAAGTTCCCTCCAACAAGGATTGGTACTAAAGATCACACGAGTACTTATTTCATCTCCACTATGCATGTCAAGCTCTAAAATGTGAATTCGATCAATAAATTGTCGAAATTACACATTCAAGGTGCACTATGGTTGAGTTCGAAAGAAAACACATATGTGATACTTAGGCATAGGATAAACTTCTATGGTGTACTCATGTGTTCAAAGTTCAAAATGAAGATCAAGGAATCACAACTCCCATAACATTAGGATAGTAGAATATAGTTCAATATTAGATACTTTCCACAAAAAATGTCCAAAAATTTTCAAAATTTTCACATTTCCAATTATTCTGTACAAAAAGTGGTGGAACATGTAAATGGTGCACCTCACCGCCCAAATTGAACTATGCATTCTCCTCAATGCACAAGGAATCATGCAATGAGAAAAAACGAAAGTAACATGGGAAATAAGATATCCATTTTTTTTGATATAAACATTAAAGGGAAAATGAAACACAAAAAATCTTGTTTACACCCCCTCAACTTAGACTCGAATATGATACTAAATAAGATTTGTTACGATGATGCTCAAAATGATTTGAGTCCAAATTAGGGAGAGGTAACCAACTTCATGCTAAAATCTACACTACAACATCATGAAAAATAAAAATATAACAATAAAAGAAATCTAACTACTATGTACATGAAAACAAAATAAAAAGGACTCATGTTAATCCGGCTTCAATTCGGATATGAGCTTGTGCCCATTGATTTTTTTGATTTTAAAATTTTTTTGGTGTGCAAATGTCTTTCCTAACCGATCTATCCAACAATATAAAAGATAATTTTCAAAATTCTTAACAAAACAGAGGTGCACACAAGTTTATGCAATTCCAACAATGAAGTGTACAATTTATCTTTATCAATTTCTACACTTAACTCCATTTCAATGCCCTCCCCAAGTTAAAAATTGTGAACCTCAATACCACTCTTTGATGGCAAAATGACATTGGGCTTATTAGCCTCATGTGAGATGATAACTTCATTAAATTTTTCACAATCAAGAGTGGTGGGAGATTCAACATCAATTTGCATTCCATAGAAATGATCATCCTCAATACATTGACTATGCCCAAGATGTTGTTCTTCATAATTAAAAATTATGACATTAGTCAATGCAATAAGGTCATCTCTAATTTCATAAAATTGTTGGGCTACTTGGGTATTGAATTCCATTTGGTATAGCATAAACTCACAAAGAGTATTTTTCAATTCTTGTTCAGTTGAGTTATCATATATTGGATAGTGGGAAAATTCATTTGGTGATGCGAGATCGGATGAAAAATTATAAGGTTCATTCTCTCAACCATAACTCGAATAACTCATTGCAACATAATGGTTGGGGTAAAAATTTTCGGGGGCCAATATTGAAATTGATCCTTCGCATGCAAAGTCTTGAACCGTATAATTTAATGGGCACTCACTAGTGATGTGCTCATACTCATCACAAATCTCACACGCATTTTCAAAATTTGGGGCATTTGACACATTATCATAAAAATTAGGAAGCATAACACAAAACACAAACTACAACAAATTATTTACAATCGAGACGACATACCTTGGCCCATGATGAAAACCACGAGACTTACCCATGCCGTCCAAAATCACGTTCGAACTCGATGCTTAACCTTCTCTGGCAATGGTGCCAAAAATGCTTGATGGCTTTAGCCCTAATCTTTGAACACAAACCCTCAATGTGTATATGACTTATGTGTGTAGGTGAATCTCACTCTCCCTCGGGTTCGATGCTAGAAATGGGGAAAACATGTGTGTGGATGAAATTGTGTGTGTGTGCAAAAATGTTCTCCAAGCATAGAGAGACTTTCGAGTGTCGTGTTTTTCTTGGAATTGAGTATTCCAAGGTCCTCTCCTCATGGAAGGAAGGTCGAATTGTGTGAAGGTGATTTTGTAAAAATAGAAAAGTGTAAAATCTTCTGAATTGGTGTTTGGGTGAGTGAAGATTGTTGGTAAAATGCAATAAAAACAAGGTTGGCTAATCCGAAGAGGTCATTCCAATGGGAATACCAAATCAACTCAATTAATTCAACCAATGGTGCCTAGGTGCTTGATTGATTCGTAGGAAGTGAGGGACTAATGTAGAGTATAGGTTCAAGCATACCCCGTGACAAGAGTTGATTTTGCATACCCAAGAGGAAGTTCCCCTTGGATTAGTCAACAAAAAGTTTAGCTACTCATGTTTAAAGTAAAAGCATTCATAATGTAAAGAGACATTTAGATGAAATGGACAGAAAAATAGAGATGAAATAAAGTTTAGAACTTTTATTAATGCTAGGAGAAGGTAAACTACAAAGGAGAATTCATTTCATACCAAACTAGAAAGCTTAAAGACAAAACCCAGTTGAAAATATAAAAGTGAAAGAACGTTGAATTAAACTTGATTACACTTGAAATAAAAGAGATTACAATGCAAGAAATGAAGATTACCAGTGAAATATAACTTACTACAACTAAAATGGGTGAGGAAATTGCAAAAATCTAAGCTTTCTCTCTCTAAACTATGTCTTCTACCTTGGGAGCTTCTCTCTCTATACTACTCCTAAGCTTAGGTAGTCTCCCCCCTCAAAAATTTGTGTGAAGCTGAACAAATGGTGTAAAGATCTTTGCATTTTCATTCATAGGGCTCCTCAGGTCTGTGTGTGTAGGCCTCCCATCAATGGGAGGTGAGCTGATGCATTGGACAGGCTAGGACAAGCATAGCCTGCACCTACCATGTCTCATTCCTTCTCTCTCATCCTTTCCCATCCTCCATCTTCCAAAGCTGACTTTAGGGTGTAGGTAGGCATGTATATATGCATAATATGTCAGGGGATATGTGGGAGAATCATAGGTGGAACCCCCAAGCAAGTGGAGCTTAAGTTGCAGGTGTTTGGCGTTTCTGGGCCAAACCTTCCGGAAGGTTTTTTCCAGTGTGCAAAACTTTCTAGAAGGTCGAAGCAAAACCTTCTAGAAGGTCTTCATGGGGATGCAAGCTCAGGACCAGTTTTCGTAAATTTGTTATAACTTTTGATCCAATCGTCCGATTGAGCTGATATTTTGGCAAAATACAGAGGACATCCAGATCAGCTTTCATGTTTTGAAATTTTCAGATTCAAAGTGGATCATGGTCAAAAATGGGAAAAACTGAGGTATTGTTACCAAATGATGTGGGTGCCGGTACCTATGTTACTAAGTACCGATACCTCCTTGATTTCTTTCACTTTTAAGCCTCCAAATTCTCATGTAATGTGTCAATCTATTCACCACTCATCCACATATAGTTGCAGGGTTCCGAATGGTGTAAAGATCTTTGCATTTTCATTCATAGGGCTCCTCAGGTCTGTGTGTGCAAGCCTCCCATCAATGGGAGGTGATGTGATGCATTGGACAGGCTAGGACAAGCATAGCCTGCACCCACCATGCCTCCTTCCTTTTCTCTCCTCCTTTCCCATCCTCCATCTTCCAAAAATGACTTTAGGGTGTAGGTAGGCATGTATATATGCAGAATATGTTAGGAGATGTGTGCGAGAATCATAGGTGGGACCCCTAAAGCAAGTGGAGCTTAAGTTGCAGGTGTCTGGCGTTTCCGGGCCAAACCTTCCGGAAGATTTTTTCTAGTGTGCAAAACCTTCCAAAAGTTCGAAGCAAAACCTTCTGGAAGGTCTTCATGGGGATGCAAGCTAAGGACTAATTTTTGAAATTTATCATAACTTTTGATCCAACCGTCTGATTGAGCTGATATTTTGACACAATATAGAGGACATCTAGATCTACAACTTTCATGTTTTAAAATTTTTAAGATTTGAAGTGGATCATGGTCAAAAATGGGAAAAACCGAGGTAGTACTACCAAATGGTGTGGGTGCCGGTATCTATGTTACCAAGCACCGATATCTCCTTGATTTCTTTCACTTTTAAACCTCCAAATTCTCATGTAATGTGTCCATCTATTCACCACTCATCCAAACATAGTTACAGGGTTCCGAAAGCCATCAATTACTCTATGATTACCTGCAACATCAAAATTTTCACATTATTCACAAATTCGACGAACTCTAACTAATTAAATACAAAGTTGAGTTAAAATGCATGTAATGAGGCCATTAAATATGCAATATTACGCGCTCATCACACCCCCCAGCTTAAGCTTTGCTAGTCCCTAGCAAACTAAATGTAAAAATTAAGCAAACAAAAATAAACGTATACTAATTCTGCTATTGCATTTAGCATATGCAACAAGCCTTTAAACCCTTAGGTGATCCCTAGTGGACGAGTTTTGTCTCGTGAAGGTTTTCAGTGAAGGTACCTACAAACTTATTTTCCTCGTATCCAACATTTGAAACATATGCCCTTATCCTAACCAGCACTAGGATGTCAAAAATAGCTTTGTCCAATGCACCTACACATTTTCTTTCAAAACTCGTGTGTGTGTGAAATGAATATGTAATTTAATCATTTACTCAACGGAATCCACATTCACTTAGCTATCCAAATTCATCTTTAATGCAAAACTCACCAAGGGTTTCTCTCAAAAATGAATAACTCAATGATTATCCGAGCATGCTCTCTATGTGTATATGTGAAATAGAATCTTGTGCACAAACCAAAATGCTACATATAATCCAAAACTGAAGTACATGCACAAAAATGAAACAACTTTGGCATAATCTCATGAAAGGAATGTTAGGGCACTAGATATCAAATTTAACTTCTCTTTTCTTTAAAGGTATGCCGTCCCCATGCTTTCTCTAGATCAATTAGGACTTTCAAGGGTTGTAATGAGGCCTTGGGGTGATATTGAGGCAAGAGAAACGAAGAATGGAGGATAACAAATAGGTCTATTCCGAGGGGATGACCTTTATTGTCAAAAACGTCAATTTTTTGTGGAATTTTCAGTTAATACTTTCACTTCACTCTTTGTTTCTTTTTCTTTCTTTCCTTAACATTTTCCTTTATATTTTCTCATTTTTTTTCTTCTTCCACCCCTTTTTCCTCCTTTTCTTGGATTTTTCTTTCTTTCCCATTCAAACTTTTGAATTTGGCATTGTTCATCCCTTTTGAACCTGAGCCAGTTTATGGCCTTTTTAAATGCACAATGTATTGCTATGCAGTCTCTCTTGTTCTGGTACAACCTGGCCAAATTGACTATTGCCACTTCAAGCTTAGTGTAGTAGAATTGAGCATAGAACTTGTCTTCGAGTTACTATTAGCCTAATATGGAGTTGGGCGGCAAGTCAATGTACCATCGGAAAGCCGTTCCTGTCGGGGAATTGGTAAATAAGCTTAGCTTCAGAAAATCATTAGCCCCTGCTTCTCCGCAATGTATAGTAAAACGACCAATGTGCTTCATGGTCGACTAATCGTCCTCCCCCGAGAAAGTTGCAAAGATCGGGACGTTGTTTTCTTGAGGATACTCATATTCCCAATCCACCAAGTTAGGGTATGGCTTTCGGCATGTCGGCTTGGTTGCTCGCCTCATGGCTGGGCCGATGTGCTTATAGATAATTTCGTCCTGCTAATCCCAGTTCATGACCACCTGGGCACCGCTAGTAGAAAATTTGACGACTACCTTATTTGCCCACTCGGAATTATGGGCCACATCCTCCTAAAAAAGAGGATTATTATTTCTCCAATGGCCATTTCTGGCTTGTTGTGCCCTTGGGGCCGGCACATACGGACGAAGCACTAGTTTTTCCGCTGGTATTGCTTAGATAAGGGGAGATAGTGGTTGCCTTGTACCCACTGGTCGGTTCAAACTGTCAACTAGCCGCTCCAATGCTTGTCTGGTGTGGCCAGACTCTTCTTTGATCAAGTCCCCCAGGCAATTGATAAACTTGAAAACTTACTAGGAAATTTCGTGTGACAAAGTTTTAATCGAAGCCTTCGGCTCTGAGTCGGATTCTCGATCCTCTTGCCCCCTAAGTGAAGAAAACTCTTCATGTAGGTTGGGGATGCCACGCCTACTTTCTTTAACAATCTCATGCATTAAAGACACTTCTAATGAGCCAATTTTGGCTTTTCCACGGGTGTTCGCCATATGGCTACTGGGGTTCCACCAGGGGCGGAGTCAGAAAAAAGTTTTAGGGTGGGCACATTAACACGTTTTAAATTTTTTTTTAATGGACCGTAGAAGTTCATAAATTCATATTTATTGAAATTATATTTAATTCTTAAAAGTTTAGTAAACATAGAAGATCAAAAATCGATATGCATAACATGAACAAAAATAATAATAATTAAATTTTTTTATCAAGAATGAGACTAATTATTATCAATTACAACTGACCTTGGTATATTTTTATTATTTGAAAGAGATATATATCAATCTTATCAATAATATTATATATATATATATATATATATATATATATATATATATATATATATATAATTATGCTAACAATCGTTCATTTATGATCATATAATTTACTACACAACGACACATACTTTTATACAATAACGAAATAACCCTACAATTTAAAAAAATTATAAAATAACTTCAATATATTCAAAACATATTCAAACATTTCTGAAACGTATCTAAAAATTAACAATAATATTAGTTGCACCTAATTTTTAATTTAATTGGTGGAGACTCAATGATTTGTGACCATTGGATAGATAGTGGAGTTTATTAAATATTGAGACTCATTATTAGACTTAATATCCTTAAATTAGGTATCAATAACATTGTTCGAAAAGTTAACAATCATTTAGGTCGGAGTCTATTCAAATTGATATCACCAGAAAATAATACTAGGGTGGGCACAATTTAATATATCTGAATTTTATTTCAAAAAATATATGTCTAATAAGTAAACTACTAATTAAATGTTGAATAATGATGGTTGCTGCCTTTTTTTTTGTTTTGTTTTTGCATATTGTTATTGAAAGTGGTAGTCGGGCAACCCTTCATCTCTCTCTCTCTCTCTCTGTATTAATTCGTTAATATAGCACTCCTGTTAACCACCATAAACCTCACTTTGTAACCGATAATAACATTAAACCTCAGTTCCAACTCGCTTCAATCACTGCCCCTCTGTTTCTGTCTCTCACTCTCACGAGTGCACCATGGATTTCATATGGGAGCATCCAGTAATGGCAGCACTAACTGCAATGAATTCATCTTGCCTACTGCCATTAAGATGATGAACCATATGCCATAATTTTTTTCTCATCCATATCTTTCATTTCTCCTGCAGGCAAAAACCGATTGGGCTCATTTTTTCACGTTTCTAGACGATATAGGCAGCTCTATCCCTCCAACAGTCGCAACATGTAGATAAAAAGAGGTCCGATCGACTTTTAACAAGCTTTGTTCATCCTTGAGAACTCTCTTTCCTAGTGTTTTGGGTTTTTCACCAATTCATTTGGTTGAGTCACTTTGATCTGATCATTTACTAGCAAAACGGACCGAACCAGGTAATGAAACAATAATGAATCACTATTTATTTGGACTTGGGTATTTTTGAATTTGGAAAATTTGGACCTACGCTATGTATGTATACAGAAACTTGGGGTTTATATTTTTTTCATTATTGGTCTAGAATTGTTTTCCCATGATTTCCTTGTTTTTCCCATGTAAGCCGGCATAAATTCCTCTCTGTTTGTTGCATAAATTTGATGTAGTCTTAAGCATTTCTGTTATCGACTCAATTATAGATAAGATCCAATTTTTGGAATTTTGTTCATTTATTCACTTTTTTCCCAGTTACCTATAGAGTAAAAAAAAATGCGAATTGTCTATCTAATTTGTCCTGAAATTATTAGAGACACTAAGTGAATACAAGTAGTCCTAAGACTTTTAACTGTTCTGTTCTGTACAGTTGCTCATTCCATTGTGATTGACCTTTGTTACATCTATATAATAAAACAGGAAGGAACTTGAATTTTATCCCCACTATATTTTTTCCCCCCCAAATTAACCCATCCAATTTAACTCAACCCAACCATCACATTCAACCCAACCCAACCCAACCCAACCCAACCCAACCCAACGGCTCCCTGCAACCCTTATGCCCTCTCTCGTCTGTCTCAGGCAGTCAGTTCCCCTAAATCCCGGACAAGCAACAGCTCCATGGCAACCCACAGGCGGGAGTCAGGCGACGGGTCACTTCCCCAAATCACAGACACAGCCACTCTCTTCTGCGCAAACACCTCCTCTCTCTCTGCTCTCCCTCTTCGCTCAACGCAAACAGGTCCCAATCTCTCTGCTCTCCCTCTTCACTCAACGCAAAGAGGCTCACCCAGCGGCTGTTCCGGCGTTTTTTCAACAGAATTTTTTGTGTAAGGTAAGTTTATATCTAATTTTTTCTCTGGTTATTTTACTGATTCACCGAACGCAAACACCCACTCCCCTCATCCCTCTTCTGCGCAAACACCAACAGAGGAATTGCAGGTCCAGTTTTGAGCTAATACCATCCTTTGACTGTTTCCTAAGACAGTGCCTAAACATTGAGTCTGTGTCCATTTTCATATACTTTAGGAAGGGCTAGCTCCGTTATTTCTTCAACAGATTGTGAAATGGCTGGTTCTGGCGCTCCATAGACGCCACCGCTAAGCAATAATAAGCATATAGACTTTATAAGTAAGAAGGAATCAATACTGAATTCATTCATAGGCATAACCATATTACATAACACTAACACCAATACTGAATTATAATTACCTTTTTGGTTATTTACAATGAGGACTGCTGAAGCACCAGCAGCTTCTGCAACATTTGGGTTACAACGTTGAACTCACCTGCTGCTTTTGTTCCTGTTCTGAGTCAAATACATTTGAGAAACTCAGAGCTAAAGTTCTGTTCTGTTGGGTAGAGCTGGAGAATCATAATTTTGTTAATTGTATTCACATGCTTTTGTTATTTCACTTTCTCTCCCTTTTTGATTTTTCAGTTGGTCACATTCTTTCCATTTTAATTCTCTCCCTTGGTGTACAGTTCTACATGCTTTTGAAATTTTCCAGTTTTACCTTCTTTTTAATGTCAATAGTTTTACACTACAGTCAATATTATTTTTTTCTTTTTATTGTTTGAGTTGCCTTTTCTGGTGCATTGTGCTTTAAGCAAGTTAAAATTCTGGAGCATTTGGTGTTTACTAAATTGGTTAGATTCACACTGTTAGTTCATGTTGTTTTAGACTGCATTTTAACAGAGTCTATCTTTAGTAGCATTTGGTCAATAACTAACAGTGTTTCATGTGCAATATCTCCTTAGGCCAACTATGAACTCTTTTCCTTGCCATGAGTCCAATGAATATACTATTAAACCTCAATTTTTGCCATGAGTTCAATGAATATAATGTTCTGTTTTCATGCATATATCAGATCACTATGGGGTGAAAAAATGGAAAAATAGCACAGCCACCCATCTCTCAATCAATAAATACTAATTCTGCGTTTTCCTTTTTTTTAATCTAGGTTTATACAGACGAATATATTCACGCTTCTGCGTATTTAACATTATAGTTTCATATAGCTCTTGAAAGTTTTTAGTTGAGAGAAGCTTTATTTTATTTTTTTTTTCGAGTTGTAGGAGGAAAGAAAGGAAATAAATAGTGTTGTCTGGTATGCTTTTAACATCTCAAGAGCTAGAGTTTTTTTTTTCCCTAGTCTTCTGGTTGTCATTGCATTGTTTTAAGCTTATATTGTGGGTTTTTTTTTATTCTTAGTTAAATCAAAGCTGTATTGATTTTCCTTTGTGTTTATAACTGCTTATTCTTTTGTGCTATTTGGTTATGGATCACAGTGGTCGTGGTTATGGAGGGGCTTCAGCATCTGGTGACTTGACATTTGATACCTGTTTGGCTGCTTTACATACATATCTTGGCGGTAGGCATGTGGTTTCCAATGTCTTATTACTAATTTCATGTTAATCTAAGCGATTAGGGGCTTAATGGTTCATTACTAATCTCATAATAGGTTGGCTTTTTTGGAGAGTGGTGTTGTATTGTCCCTTCCGCTGTTTTACCTCGAAGGTACTTATTTAGTTTGCTTTTAGACATTGCATGGAATGTGAATGCTTCGTTGTGTTTTTCATTGCATTGGAAGGTAAAGTATGACTGTAGTTGAGGGTATTGGAAAAAAGGTGAAGTATGACTGGGTTTGTTTGGTTTTGCTCTTCATTCAAATGCCCACAAGCTGTTCGTTATCTTCAAGTTCAAGGGTGTGTATTGATTTAATTATTGGGTCATTTTCATCGGATGGGTTTTTTTTTTTAACTTTATGATTTAATTATTGGGTCTGATTCAAAGTTCAATGTTGGTGAATGTGGGTGCAAATTTCTTCATTTGGTCATGTTTTTTATTTGCGGCGTAAATTTATTCATGTATTTTTATGGTTTTCATCCGTTTTGTTGCGGTAGTTGATAGATATTTGTGTTTAGATAGGATTATGGCGTGATAGTGAATCCAGTTTAATAGTTTTTTTGTGGGATATGATTGTGAATTGTGTATACGACTTGACTCTTATATGAGGGCTTAATTTTTTTCCAACAGATTCTAACTTTTTATGGGTAATTATTTGCAATTTTTTTATTTGTCATATAGTGCCTTCAGGCAAGGGCAAATTTTTTTTTTTACTTGCTTACACAATTGATAATATTACGTTATTATGCGTATTGGTAAATAATTTTGCTAAGGCAATATTGTATATTTTCAATTGCATGTTTAATTATTTCTCTTTCTTTCTTATATTTGTAGCCACCAGAGTGTACTAACCACCACTGCAAACTCACAAGATTGAAAAATGAAAGATCTCACCATTTTTTGTCGTGTAAGTTTAAACCTCATCTATAGCATACATCGTTTTAATTACAAAGCATACAACGTTGTAATTATTTTTTTTGCCGCCGCAAAATATTGACATATTTATTTCATTTTATTTTCATGCATCTTCTTACAGATTGATGATGACTTAGAACAAACTGTAAGATGAGCATCATTTCACTAATATTCTTAATAAATTTTTCTCATACAGTTTGTGTTCATTTACCTGTTTATTGCATCTTCATTTATAGGTTCAGTTGCTCAAGAAAAATAATGTGGGTGTTGTGATCCGCGACGAGCGCGAACTCAATAGCATCCTAATTCAAGAGGTAGTGTCATGACACATTAGTTTGTTTATCTATTAGACTTTTTGTTTTCTATATAATGATTTCACTTATCTATGCTTACTATCTAAAAGGCAAAGGAAAGATCAGTCGTAACTGCAAATGCAAAGTCTAAAGGAAAAGGAATAACAACCTCTTCTAACAAGGGAACGGTAAGTATTTCGTGTCAAATGGTATTACATTGTAGTTAACTTTTTAAACTTTATTGCTTTCCCCGGTTTTTAAATATCACATTGTATTTACATTGTAGTTAATACTCATACTCCTCCAATATCCAATATCCAATATTTACAAAGCAATATTTTTAATTTACATTTTAGGCATCCAATGATAATGTTATATCAAAAGCTACCTTAGCTCAACGCGCAAGGCGCGAACGAGAAAGACATGATGGTGAAAAAAACAAAGAAACTGAGTGCTCTAAACGTCAATTAGCACAACGTGCACGTCGTGAACGAGAAAGAGTAAGACTAAGTACATCCATTCAATCTAGATTAACACCGAGTCGCCGCCCATGTGCATTCTTAGAGGGAGAAACAAGTAAAAGATCTCACATTCACCCAGTGATATCTATGTCCCCAGATATTCCTCAACTTCAAGCAAAACAGACAATAACACGTAACGTTTCATGTTCGTCGTCTGTGATCACCAACCTTCAAGGAATACCCAATTTGAACGAAGTCACCGCGACTCTAGCCACTATTCTCCAAGAGAATCCTACTCTGAATGAAGGCACCATGATGCAACCAGAATTACCCTTCAGGTGTTTGTTATAAATTTGACTTTTTTTCTCTTATGATTATGTCAGCTTTGTGGGCGTTATTGCTTGCACCATGTTGTAAGCAATATTTGTATGTCTACGTCAACTTCTATAAACCAAATCTGACTAGAAAATTTGATATGTGTAGTGTTGATGTACCAGAAGAAGGTGTATGTAGGAGTACATAAGTTGATCCTCGAGCACATAGATTAGAAGTTCGTCATTCCCTTGGGAGCATGAAAGTACCATGTCGTTTTTGTTCAGCCATGCATTGGCTTGATGAAAGATTAAAATCATCATCTGTATCAAATCCTCTTTTTGGAACATGTTGTTTACAAGGAAAAATTTGGCTACCTCCACTTCTTGCACCCCCTCCATCAATTCGAGTATTGTATGATGACAATGATGATCAATCAAAATCATTTCGACAACATATACGAGAGTATAATGCAACTAATGCTTTTACAAGTCTTGGTGCTACATTAGATTCGAGATTAACAACTGGACGGGGACCTACATCATTTACCATTCACGGTGAATTACGCCATCGAACAGGATCACTTATACCACAACCTGGACATGAAGCAACATACAGTCAACTATATATATATGACTCTAACTCAGCTTTAAATGCTCGCTGCCATAGAAATCCTCATTTGAGAAGGGATGTATTCATAACAATTCAAGATTGTTTGTTGCACACTAATCCATTTCCAGCTAAATTCCAACAAGCGTATGCCATCTTAAATCAGTCAGAATTGGCCGGCCAAGATTTACCTGCTCATCTTCATTACAGCACACAAACAGATTGAAGACGCTATAATCTCCCAGTAGCAGATGAGATTGCCGTAATTTTACCGGGTGATGGAACTGAGTCAAGTGGAATAAGAGACATTATTGTGCATTTGAGAGGGAATAATGGGTTGATGCAAATGAACGAATGTCACCCGACATATTTACCATTGCATTATGTTTTATTATTCCCTCATGGTGAGCTTGGATGGGAACCAGAGTTTAAACAATGGGACGTCTTACGCGGTCAGCCTTCAACTACTAGACTCACTCAGCTGCAATTTTACAGCTATCGTTTGTTTGAACGCCCTACCGAGTATTCAACAATTTTGAGAGGAGGCAAGCTATTCCAAGAGTTTGTAGTAGATGCTTGGGCCTCAACTGAACAAAACCGGTTGACGTACTACAAGCTTAACCAAGGAAAACTTCGTGCTGAACTTTACCAAGGTTTGACAGATTTTAATGCTGACGAGTTGGGACCTGAACAAATTGGTCAACGCATGATTTTGCCATCTTCTTTCACTGGTAGTGCACGACATATGTTTGAGATCTTTCAAGATTCAATGACTATCACGCGATATAACCAACACCCAGATATTTTCCTCACCATGACTGCAAATCCCAATTGGCCTGAAATTACTTTAGCTTTGTTGCCATATCAGAACTCTCTTGATCGTCTTGATTTGGTTGCACGTATTTTTGAGTTAAAGAGACGTACTTTGATGAAGGAGATAGAAACAAAGCAAGTATTTGGGAAAAAAATAGCACATGTATTCACAATTGAATTTCAAAAACGGGGGTTACCGCATATGCATGTTCTTCTGTTTCTTTATGGTGCAGACAAAATTCAGACATGTGCCCAGGTTGACAAAGTGGTTTGTGCTGAATTTCCAAGTTATGACAATGATCCATCTCTTTTTGAAACGATCAAGAGTTGTATGGTACATGGACCATGTGGTGCTCGAAATCCGCAAGCATCATGTATGGAAAATGGTATATGCACAAAGAGATATCCTCGAGCCTTTGTGGATTCAACAAGTATGGACGAAGATGGATATCCTGTTTATCGTCGTCGCAATAACGGTCAAATGTATATTGTGAGGGGACAAGAAGTTGATAATAGGGATGTTGTACCATACAATCCCTATCTATGAAGAATGTTTAATTGTCACATTAATGTAGAAATGTGTGCAGGTTTGAGATGCGTGAAATATATTCATAAGTATATCTATAAAGGTCATGATCGCACAACCATGGTGTTGAGAGGAATAAATGAGATCCAACAATATCTTGACGCAAGGTATACTGGACCACCAGAAGCTGCTTGGCGATTATTTGGTAATCCGATGCATGAAGAGATTCCAACGGTTGTACGATTGACACTCCATTTGCCTGGTATGCATGGTGTTGTCTTTAATCCTGCACAACCATTTGATACAATCCTTTCTAAAGCAGGACAAGAAGATACAACTCTGACTGATTTTTTTAAGTGTTGTGGTTCGAATGAATCTACACACGCATTAACCTATCAAGAATTTTCTCAGAAATTTGTTTGGAATAAGGCAACGAAGATGTGGACTCCAAGACAAAGGGGATATGCAATTGGTAGAATGTACTTTGCTAGCCCTAATTCAGGTGAACGATTTTATCTCCGTCTTTTACTCACTGTTGTTAAAGGACCAATATCATTTGATTCCTTACGCACGGTCAACAATATTGATTACGAGACGTTCAAATTAGCATGTGTTGCGAGGGGACTTTTAGAAGATGATGAAGAATGAATACAATGCCTTCAAGAAGCTTCAATTCTGAATACGGGGTATCAATTGAGGAGATTGTATAGTATAATTCTTACAGAATGCTCTCCACTTCATCCACTTGCATTATGAAATCAATTTTCAAAACAGATATGTGATGACCTTGCACACAAGATTCGTACGAGCTTTGGCATTGTGAGTCCAACACAAGATCAGATAGAAGATTATGGGTTATATCTAATGAATCAACTTCTCCATGAGTCAGACAAGGGTTTAATTGATTTTCCGCCTATGCCGCAACCAATTGGGAACTGGAATATAATTGTTGGTAACAGATTGTTATTTGAACATCAAAAACTCCAGAATGAAGCGCAACAAACAATTTCAGAAATTGATATTGACTGCCTTAATGATGCACAACGCAATGCTTATGTTGCAATCACTTCGTCCGTATTTGACAGTAAGGGAACTACATTTTTCTTGAATGGGGGTGCCGGTACAAGAAAGACATTTCTATACAATACGGTTGCTACTAAATTGCGTAGTCTTGGACATGTTGTTGTTGTCGTGGCTTCTTCCGGTATTGCATCATTATTATTAGTTGGAGGCCGCACCGCACATTCAACATTTTGCATTCCTTTGGAAGTGCTTGAGAATTCGGTTTGTGGATTTACCAAGCAATCTATGCACGCAGAGTTGTTCAGAAAAAACAAAACTCATAATATGGGATGCAGTTCCTATGCAGCATAGATTTTGTGTTGAGGCAGTAGATCGTACACTCTAGGATATTTGTGACAGCAAAAAGTCATTTGGGTGTATCACTGTCGTTCTTGGTGGAGACTTTCGGCAAATCTTGTCAGTTATACCAAGGGGAGTTCGCAAGCAATTTGTGGGTGCTTCATTGAGACGGTCTATGTTATGGAGGGATATACATGTTTTGACCTTGGATTTAAACATGCGTTTGAATAGAACAGATGCTGGAAACGCAGATTTTGCAAATTTTTTAATGGAGGTAACATTTCATTGATATCCAATTTTGTGAATATATATTGAATATATTGATTTTGATTTTTCACTAATTGTATGCTTTTATTTTTAGATTGGCACCAACCCACGAGAAATTATAGAACTTTCATCAACAATACACAAATGTATCAATCTTAACGAATTGATTTACAGTGTTTTTCCACGATTAGAAGTGGTTGGTACAATGACCCCAGAATTTCTAACTGAACGCGTGATACTTTTTGCCCGCAATGACGATGTCAGTGCTATAAATGTCGCAGCATTGCAAATTTGCCCTGGAGAGACAGTTACATATTTAGCTGCAGACAAATTGTCAGACGCTGATGAAATTGATCGAACCATCACAAATCGATTTCCTAATGAGTATTTGAACTCTTTAAATCCTTCAGGTTTTCCACCTTTCATGTTAGAGTTGAAAGTGGATTGTCCAATAATGTTGTTGAGGAACATTGCACCGAAAGATGGTCTTTATAATGGGACGCGATTGATGGTTGTCAGATGTGGTGTGCGTGTAATTGAAGCTAGAATATTAAATGGAGATAAATCTGGTAACTTGGTCTTCATTCCAAGAATATCTTTGGCACCGACAACTTCTGAATTGCCCTTTCAAATGACTAGACGTCAATTCCCTATCCGGTTAACATATGCTATGACAATTAATAAGTCTCAAGGACAATCTGTGAAATTTGTTGGAGTTGATTTGCGAACACCAGTCTTTAGTCATGGACATCTATATGTGGCACTATTTAGATGCACATCTTCTGATCGTTTACACGTCCTTCTCCCTGAAGATGGGTCGAACTGCACGACAAATATTGTGTACCCCGAGGTTTTGTTATAATAGTCCGTATTCTACAAGGACGAAATGGTATAAATTATTTGCAAGTTTATTTCTGTTGATTGCATATTTTATTGACCAAACATTTTATTTCATCTATAGAATTGGGATGAAGAAGTTCAGGTGTTAAAAAGAATAAATGCAACCCATCTTTTTCGATGGGGTTGTTTGAATAAGGTAACTAAATTTATTTGTTATAGTTTATTTTTTATTTTCAAGTTTATAATTTTAAAATTTCTGTCGTGTACTAAATTTAACTGGTTTTGTAAATGCTAGATTGTTGTACATTCCCCCAACTGGAAGATTCGAATTTGAATTGATACGATGACATTCAAAGCTGTGATGGAGAGAGAGTACTTATAATGACGTGCAGATAAATAACTCATTTTGATGAATTAGATTAAAGAATGACCTATTTTGCAAATGTACTATATATAATTACGTTTTATGGTCATTCTTTAATCTTATTTATGTTTAGGCACAACTATGGGTTTATGACGTGTAAGAACAATGGTTATTATTGTTTTGATGCCTAAAGTAATTGGTAAATAGTCATGTTTAGGCATGACGATGGTTAATATTCTGATGTTTTTTTTGGTAGTCAGTGTGCATATGACATGATTTGATTATGATTATGAAATATATAAGTTTTGTAGACAGGTTGATATATTTGTGGCATCATATTTTCAGAGGATATTCTGCCGAAAAATTGAAAGTTTCTTATAGAGTATTCACTAAATTTTATGACATTAAGAATGACCTATGTATAATGCCTTTCAGACACGTGATATAGGGCATCACAGAGTATCCACAGTTTGCATGTTTATATTCATTGTTTGATTATTTTGTGTTTAAGAACTATGTACAGTGTCTTCAGACACGTGATATAGGGCGAGTTTAAACTTTCAGTTTAGTATGTATCTGAGTTCAATGCTTGATTATTTTGCGTTCAAATTCAGTATTCGATTTTTTTTAGTTGCACCGTGCCTTCAGGCACGGGTTATCCCTAGTATTTTCATAATTTGGATGGATTTAGAGTTTAGGTAAAGGAGGTGACCACACCAGTGGAAACAACAAAGAAGGCGATTACGGTGCTTTGCTTCACATCAGTTTGCTTGTTGATTAACCTCTCACTTTGGGTTTTAAGCACTCTGGCTCTAATAACTCTTTTCTATATCGTCAATGTTTCCGGCCCAATCACTATCACAAAATCCAAGTAACTTGCAAGCTTGATGTTCTGAAAACTGGGTGAATAATGCATTATTCACCCAGTTTTCAGAACATCAAGCTTGCAAGTTTATTGAATTGTTTTCTACCATCTAACTCCAAATAATTCTTCCCATGTACAAGCCGACTTTTGCTCTTTGCGAATCCGATTAATTATCATGAATTCTAATTTTGAACAATCACATCTTCGGTCGCTTGCCTTTTGGATTTTTCCCATGACATCTTGGTTGTGTGTCCCCTTATTTGAACTTCCTGTATTTATATGCCCCCATACGTTCTCTCGGTTGTCTTGGCACTGTTGAGAAGCATTAGCATTTATCACATTTTTTTACAAATTCTCGGGCGTCTCTAATCATGTTAGGCCAGTATTAGTCTTGTCTCACTACTTTGTGAGCTAGTGTGTGGTGGCGATGGTGGTGGCAGCAGCGGCGGCACAATGGTAGTGCTAATGGTGTATAGTAGGTATTGAAAAGTTAAGAGCGTAAAATGTATTGAGGGTATATTTGTCAATTATGAGGAATTGATAAAATCCTTACTGACTAATATTTTCAACATTAAGTGATAAGTAGATGTGTTACTACTTAAAATTTTAGCCTATTTGTAAGAAGTGATTAAAATATTAAGTGGTATAAATTTTAAGTTATCGAACAAGTTTAATTTATTAAGTGCTTAAAATATTCAGTTTGAAGTCTTAAAGTAGTGTTATCAAACACCCCCTAAAATATTCTATGAAAAATAGTATCAAGTTCAATCATATATTAAAGTGAAACATGACGTTTTTTTAAATCCCAAAAATCATTTATATGTCAAATGTTTCAATATGTTTTTTTTCAATGTATATCAAAAAGTCCGTGAAAAATCATCCTTCATTTTGTTGCAAAACTTAATTGAGATCATCATCCATCTTGTTGAGAAATTCTTTATTTGAAGAGGCCAAAAACATAGGACAATTAACCAATTGCATCTAATTGTGTTTTAATTTACTGAGATACGGGCTACTAACTTGTGAAAAATAGTCAAGGCAGCGATACAAGTTTTAATGGATAAAGAGAAGTGTATTAAATAAAATATATGCATTACACTTTTACTGGATTAGGAAGCCTAGTGAGCCAATGATTTACTGAAAAGAACAAGAACGATGACCACGACACGTATTTCCAAAAAAACCTAGAGGGGTCAACGTATTAAATTGAAGAGAGTAATGACCCTTTAATACTATATTTTTAAGTATTTTTCAAAGGTCAGTGGGGGTTAAGTGCTCTAAGTATAGCCCCGCCACTACATTAGATTTGAGGCTTGCACGAAATGTGGAATGATATCGACATGAAAGGTGCTGAGTCTAATACAATTCGATCATTTATGTTCTGTCTTTTTAAACAATAACCTATTTCTAGGCCTTTAAAGGCAACTTGGTCTTAAACTTCCAATAAAATGTTAAATCAAACTAATCATTAAACTCTAACTAAACCATACAAGTTTTTTATACAGACATTAATGGCACACCAATTAAAACCGTATGTATTTGGCTCACTTGATCCTATTACCAAAAAGAGCTGCCATGGTCTGTTTCTAGAAAGATTATAGATGGATTTGGACTAGAGGCCATGGTAAGTTTCTATGCCACAATGAAGGCAAAGACTTTATTGCACTTCTATTGCTTCTATCGTCTGCATACCCCTCTCTCTCTCTTTCTCTCTCTCTCTCTCTTCTTACATGATTACATACTGACATGATTTGTCCAAAGAGAGTATAAGCAATTAACATGGGTAACTCTAATGGGGAATAATAATTTTTGAGTTGTATAACCTTGACATCAGTCCTATGACCTCAACTATTACAGGAGGATGTTCATTTAGTACCGTTTCTATGAGATGGCACGTGTCATTAATGGTTGCTGACCGTATGACATGTGGAATGAGAGGCTTATGCATTGATCGGTTTTAGTATCATGGGCATCATTAGTTTGGCAATTAACTTTATTGTCAAGGCAAAAAGATGTTATAATTAAACTTGAGGTTTTCTTTTGATTACATTAAATCTTTGATCGATCACCAGCACACAACATTTAGACCAGTGCTACTTAGTATGGTAGTGTATGCTAGAGGGGATCGTTATCTGTATTCATATCGAATAGATGTGACAAAATATTCTATTAATTATGTAATGTCTTAATCAAATATCTAGTGACATGATCAAAACCGATGACGGTAAGTTATGTCCTTCCATTATGATGTAATTATGATGGTCAAAATTCGAGAATGGATCCAATAATTACAAATGTAACGATCTTGATATGAAAACCCTAGTTATCTATTTTTGTAAGAATAATATGTCTTAGTTTTTATTTTTTTTTCATTTCTTGATATATTATTGTTTTTTTTTGCTTCAATTTAGATCACGTAGATTTTTCGTTTATAGTAGTGATCCATGTGTGATGGTTTGACTTAGATAAAAGAGACTCTTAATTCCAAGATTTCTGGTTTATTGGTTATTGGAAAATGACAGAAACTAAAAATAACATGCTGAACATGACATGGCAGGACTTGATTTACGCCCCAATTTGAGTTTTTTTTTAACTTGGATCCAATTACAGTATTGAAAAGTAATTTTTCGATACTATACCTTTTTTTCGTTCAATAAAAACGTAATAATGTCCCAAATTTAAAAATTAATAATGTAATATAAGTTAAAAAATAAAATTTACTACAATATAGACCAATAAAATAATTTTTGAAAGAGTAAACCAACAAAAAAATTAAAAATTTGGTCCCAAAAGTCCAGACCATCTCATACACTCACATTTATTAAAGGACAAAAATAAAAGTGCTGATAAAATTCATCTCTTTCTCTAATCAAAAGAAGTATAATAAGCATCTCTTTAGTCCAAAAAAAAAAAATTAAATCAAACATATTCTCTACTTCTCTTAAACTCATTTTTTCTTTTTTTCTTATTTGAACGCAAAACACCAATTAAATCATTCATTCTCATTAAAAAAATATTTTGATAAAGTTCTTATTCATAACAAATAAAATATAACAAAAATTTAGGTGAAAGTTGCATAGATAAATAAGTAAAATTCAAAGATAGTAAAATAATCCAAAAAAAAAAGATAACAATTTATAATAAAGTCAATCATCTAATACCACACTTTTGATAAAGAACATGCAAAACAAATAAAAAGAACATAAAAATATTATTGAAAAAATTAATTTTATTCATATAAATATTTATGATCAAAAGTCATATTATTAATAAAAAAAAAATATTAGAAAATGTTGAATAAAAAAATAATATATTTTAAATTAAAAAAATAATAATAAAGCCTCGTTAACTGTCATTGTTTTGCTTTAAGCCCCAAATGTTATTGAGCCGCCCCTGGTAATCTCATATATGAATTTTTTTTTATTCTCCTATTTTACTTAATTTATATGAAATCATAGAGATAATAAAGACAAAATCTAAGATTAAAAATCATTTATCGATATAGTATTGAAAGATTATGGTTCATTATAGTTATCTGAAATTTTGACGGCCGCCGCCACCTTAGAGTACATGCTGGGCGTTATGGAGCAAAGATCTATCGGTGAAATGTCTTATCAAATTGGATTGTGTACTATGTTTCCCACTTCGAATTTGTAGAGAAAAAGAAAAGGTGTGTGTTGTTTAACCATCTCTTATTCATGTGTTTGGCAATTGGTTTACTTAAGAAGTCGTTTTAAACTCTTAGGAAAAGTTTGAAATTTGTTGATCTTTTATCATTCAAAAGCCAGCAATGTTACACCAAAGCCCGTTTGGTGCCATCGGTAAGACTAAACCACCGACCCGGTTACTACAATAACAATATATTCATGTACACGAGTATATTGAATACCACCTAAATAGGTGGTATAATAAACATGTATTATTTCCATCGACATTGACAGTATAAATCACAAAATTACTATAATACCCTTTTATCCACATCACCATGGATTGCAATATGGTTAAAAGTGTCTTTTTGTATGGAATCTGTCACCTGACATTCACTTTTTTAGTAGGTCTTACTTAATCAATTTATATAAAAACAAACAGAATGTGGTATTGGATAGGAGTATAATACCGGTACTAATTTTTCTTTGAATAGTTTTGGTATGGATAGCATTTGCCAATACCAACAAATACTATCCAACAAACAAACACACCCTCAATGTCGTAGTCTTACCATTGATGTGATACAGTGGTGGGCAATGACAGCCAAGACTTGAGCAGATGCACTGCACCATGTGCCGAAAACCAAAGCCAAAAATGTCCTATGATGCTCCATAAAAGGACAGGTGGGAACTATGAAGGTTTACTATTTTTCTTGTCAGTTGAAAATTGTACATTTTGGTCGTCTATCCGAAAGTTACAGTGTTCTGTAAAGTGAATGGAAAACGATGGGGGTAAAGGAATACAGACTCTTCGATTCTCAAATTAGATTTTAATTATAAACATATGTTTGTGTATCTAGATACTTTGTTTGAGGAATACCTACTCTCACGTGAGTTTGGAACCTGTTGGAGATATTTCCTAATTTATTAGGGTTTTCCTTTTCCTAGTTTATTAGGGTGTTTATTATTATTGTACCATTATTATTTGACTATATATACGGGGGCTCTACACTTAGTTTGTATCTCTTTTTACTCACATTAATTCCAAGTTGGTATCAGAGCCACAACCCCAACCCTAACCTTAACCCTAACCTTAGCCTCTCCTCCACGTTACAACCACCCACCATCAGACTGCCACCAGCCTTGCCGTTGCCGACAAACCACTCCAGCCTTCTCTTTAGCCGCTGCCGAAAACCCACTGTCCACAAACCACATACCAGCGAACAGCCTTGCCGCTGCCGACAAATCACCCAGCCTTCTCTTTAGCCGCTGCCGACAAACCACACCGACAAATACCATTAAACCAACATATACCCATAACCATTAAACCGGCGAATACCCACTGCCCACCGACCTGATCAAAACCCAATACACTGATCACCCACTGCCCAGCGAAACTCCACCGGCAAGCAACACAGCGACTGCCACCTTCCCAGCATCACCGACTGCCATCCACCGACAAACCAAAGTCAAGGACTGCCCAAGTCCTATTAAACTACTCCTATTAAATTAACCCAAGTAAAGCCCAGCAGCCCATATTAAATCCACCCAAGTCAAGGACTGCCCAACCCAGACCAGCCCACTGCTCAACCCAGACCAGCCCACTGCCCAACCTGGGTCACTATCCAGCCCACTGCCGGGTCCCTTTTTCGTTGTAGTTTCGTCCTTCGCACACTTCGTCATAGTGCTCCAGGTTGCAGTATTTAGGACTTTTTTAGGAGGGAGTGGATTCTCTTCTCCGGTGATCTGTTCTTGATGCAGTAGATCATTTATTTATATTTATTGGATTTTTGGGCACCGTGACCTAATTATTTGGGAGCTTTCTGGACCTTCTTTATCTGTCGCTACTGTTCGACTGGAGGTATATTGTTCTCCCTTATTTTATCCCTCTATTTATCTTAGAGTTTTTTTTTTTTTTTTCTGTCACGGGTGCCCTAGTATTGTTATTGATATGACTACTACTGAGGGATTTGAGACTCCTATCGTAGAGACCTCTACTGTTGAGACTTCTGTTAGTACTTCCACTGGGAATGTACCGCCTGCTTCTCCTACTTTTATGTTTGACCAGTATACAGTACCTACTGGCACAGCTGCATTACCGGCAATGCCGGGTATGATCTCTCAGAAGGTTACGGCACAGTTGTTGAATGGCCGTAACTTTGCTGAGTGGTCACGTTCATTCCAGCTTTTCTTGGGCCGTGTAGGAAAGCTTGGTTGGCTGACGGGATCTCACCCAAAGCCAGCTGATGCCGACCCTGGATATTCTGCGTGGTTCTCTGAGAACTGCGCCATTCTTGGATGGTTATTCGGCTCGATGGAGCCATCTGTTTGCAGGATTCATCAGTTTCATAGCTCTGTTCCGAAGCTATGGAGCGCATTATCAGAGATGTATTCCCAGTCAGGACGGGGAGTTCGTGTTTATGAGCTTTCTCAGGAGCTCTCATATGCTCGGCAGGGAGATCTGACCATTCAGGATTATTATGGCTATTTGACCCAGCGATGGCTTGAGTATGAGACTCTACGTCCTCTCGCTGCTATTCCGAGGATAGAGCCCGAGGGAGCAGCATTCTTACATACTCGAGAGCAGGAGGATAGGATTCACAAGTTCCTTATGGGGCTTCGTGATGAGTTTGAGGGACCTCGTTCACAGATCTTGTCGATGATGAGGCTTCCTTCTCTTTATGAGGTGTATGCGATGATCGAGCAGCATGAGCGCCGCGTCCGTATTGCATCACTTCCAGTTACGGCCTTGACTCCTTCGGCCGACCAGATGGCCCTTGCAGCTACTGTAGGGTCTCGTTCAGGATCCTCAGCCAGAGGTGGACAGCGCTCGGACCAGCGCCGTCAGGGCGCCCCAGATCAGCGCAGACAGGGGGATTCTCGTCAGTGTGATTATTGTGGCCGACCAGGACATCTCAGGGCTGCTTGTTGGAAGCTCCATCCGAAGCTTAAGCCGCCCCCTCGCGGTCGTACTGCTGCTATTGCTGAGATACCATCACCTACTTCCGCTGCTCCTGCTGCTACTTCTACTATTCCTCCTTGGCAGAGTGATATGGATGCTATCACTTCCCGATTGGATATACTTATGTCTGCCCTAACCCCTCAGGGTCTGACTTCTGCTACTGCCACCACTACAGGTATACCTCGTGACTTTCATGCTCGCGCCAGTCCGTCTCCTCTTTGGATGCTGGACTCGGGTGCGAATGGTCATATGACAGGTGAGGCCCATCATTTCACCACTTTTGACGAGCAGTTACATACACAGGTTCAGCTAGCAGATGGGACACATGCCCCTATTGTTAGTAGGGGTACAGTCCGCCTCCCAGATGGCTTTACATTACATTCAGTTTTTCATGCGCCAAAGTTGGCCATGAATCTATTATCTGTACATCAGTTAGCCAGAGATTTTTACTGTGCGGTTGTATTCTTATCTGATTCGTGTTATTTGCAGGACCTAAATACCAGGAGGATTATTATCAGGGGACATGAGAGAGATGGACTGTATTATCTAGGCGATCCACCTCCAGTTTCACCAGTTCCTTCACCTCCATCACCTGCACCTGATTTGTCTTTATCCGTTCCTAGCTTGCATGCTAGTATTTTACCTAGTACTTGTCGTTATGATTTTTCGTCACAAACTGTTCAGTTGTGGCATGATCGTTTTGGACATACAAATTTTAAATATTTATGTATGTTGTTTCCTGCTTTGAGCAATGCTTGTGTTGATGGTAAACTTGATTGTGTTATATGTTCCCTATCGAAACATGTTAGGACCAGTTATATTCCTCGCATGCACCAGTCACCCAAGCCATTTGACCTAATACACTCTGATATTTGGGGACCCTCTCCAGTTACTGCTTTGTCGGGTGCTCGATACTATGTGACATTTATAGATGACCATACCCGTTGTACCTGGGTCTACCTTTTGCATAGGAAGTCCGATGTACTCCCAATCATCACTCAGTTTCTCCAGATGATTAAGACACAATTCGATGTCATTGTTCGTGCTCTTCGTTCGGATAATGCCAAAGAATATGTGTCTGATGCCTTAGTGTCTCACCTTTCTTCCCTGGGTATCCTTCAGCAGCTCACTTGTCCATATACTCCTGAGCAAAATGGAGTTGCTGAAAGGAAAAATAGGAGTCTGATAGGAATGGTACGTTGTATGCTTAGAGGTATGGGGGTACCAAAATCTTATTGACATTTTGCTGTTTTGACTTCTACCTTTCTATGCAATCGTACACCGAGTCGTGTTCTTCAGCATAGGGCTCCCTTACAGGTCTTATTCCCTGAACGGACACTTTTTCCGGTCCCCCCTCGTGTTTTTGGCTGCACATGTTTTGTTCAGGATCGATCCCCTACTCGCCATAAGCTTGATGATAAAGCGATTCGTTGTGTCTTTGTGGGCTATTGTCATTAGTCTAAGGGGTATCGATGCTATGATCCTATTAGGCGCCGTATGTATCATAGTCTAGATGTTACTTTCCTTGAGCATATTCCTTATTTTTCTTCTAGTCTTGTGTCTTCCCCTCCAGGTGATGATACTCCATTTGATTTTCCATTACCACCGGAGCCAGAGCCATTGGTCACTATTCCTACAGAGTCATCAGTCTCTCCTCCTCCTAAGCCACTCATCCCTGTTAGTTCAGAGTCACCAGTCTCTCTTCCTTTGCAGGTTTATGTTCGTCGCCCTCGCTCTCATCCCCCTGCTGATGTCCCCTCTACCTCAGGTGATGCAGGTAATACTTCTCAGTTCGTTGAGCATATTGATGCACCTGTTGTTAGTACTGATGAGATTGCAGGTACTGAGCCAGTTACTTTACCTGATGAGACATTATCTGTGGAGGATGATGATTTAGGGCGTCGTTATCCGCAGCGTGATCGCCGTCCAGTTGTTCGTTATGGTTGGACCGTCAGGGTTTTATATCCGATCTCTGCTTATGTTTCTTATGCTGATCTGTCTCCTACATTTCGCGCTTATAGCATGGCCTTATCAGATGCGCCGGTTCCTCGCTCTATTTCAGAGGCTATGCGGGAGCCCCAGTGGGTTCTTGCCATGCAGACGGAGATGGATGCTCTTCAGCGTAATCATACATGGGATCTTGTCTCTTTACCTTCAGGGGTGAAGACTGTTGGTTGTCGCTGGGTTTACACTCTGAAGTTTTTGGCGGATGGTACTATTGATCGTCACAAGGCTAGGCTTGTGGCGAAGGGATTTACTCAGGTACCAGGTCGTGATTTTGGTGCTACATTTGCCCCCGTAGCAAAATTGACTACTGTTCGATTGATTATTTCTCTGGCTGCGGAGTACTCTTGGCCTCTTCATCAGTTGGATGTGAAGAATGCATTTCTTCACGGTGATCTGGACGAGATTATTTATATGGATGCACCACCGGGCTTTCGTGGTGAGGGGGAGTATGCTGGAAAGGTATGTCGACTGCGTAAGTCTCTTTATGGACTGAAACAGTCACCACGAGCCTGGTTCTCTCGCTTTAGTGGTGTAGTTGTACGTTTAGGGTTCACCAGATGTCATTCTGATCATACCTGCTTCATTCGACGGAATACTTCTGGACAGTGTGTCATCCTGTTGGTATATGTTGATGATATTATTATTACTGGAGATGATGTTTCTGGGACTGCGCAGGTCAAGGTAGACCTTGGGAAGGCCTTCGATGTGAAGGATCTTGGATTTCTGCGATACTTTCTTGGGATTGAGGTTGCCCGTAGTAGCAGGGGTATTGTTCTTTCTCAGAGAAAGTATGTCCTGGATCTTCTTTCAGACACTGGGATGCTGGGGTGCAAACCAGCATCATCTCTTATGATTCCAAACCTGAAGCTTACTGCTGAAGGTAAGGAGTTGAGAGATCCGACTGTTTATCAGAGGTTGGTAGGTAGACTTATCTACCTAGCCAACACTAGGCCAGACATTTCATTTGCTGTCAGCCGAGTTAGTCAGTTCATGCACAGGCCGTGTCAGCCTCATCTTGATGCAGTTTATCATATTCTTCGGTATCTCAAGTCTTGTCCTGGACTTGGGTTGTTTTATGCATCAGGATCTCAGACTGGTTCTCTAGCTTGTTATTCAGATTCAGATTATGGGGGAACGTGTGACGGTCGATCTACTACGGGCTTCTGTGCTTTTCGAGGGACTCATCTTATCTCTTGGAAGAGCAAGAAGCAGGCGGTTGTCTCCCGCTCTTCAGCAGAGGCAGAGTATCGGGCACTGGCACTTGGCACGTGTGAGATTATCTGGTTACGATCGATTCTTGGCGAGTTGGGATTTCCAGTGACTTCTCCATCCACATTATATTGTGATAATCGATCTGCTATTCAGCTCGCTTCTGACTCTGTACTACACGAGAGGACGAAGCATATAGAGATCGATGTTCACTTTCTTCGGGAGAAGGTTAGCGGTGGTATTGTCACTCCATTGTTTGTGGGGACCAGTGATCAGGTTGCGGATGTTTTCACAAAACCTGTCACTCTATCCATTCTTCAGGACTCAGTTGTCAAGCTTGACTTAGTTGATATTTTTGCGCCTAGCTTGAGGGGGAGTGTTGGAGATATTTCCTAATTTATTAGGGTTTTCCTTTTCCTAGTTTATTAGGGTGTTTATTATTATTGTACCATTATTATTTGACTATATATACGGGGGCTCTACACTTAGTTTGTATCTCTTTTTACTCACATTAATTCCAAGTGAACCTTTTTGGGTTTACTCACACATATCATTTACTCGGGGTTTATCGATTTTCTGTATAATTGGGATTATTTTATCGTGTTGTGAGTTGAATTAAATATCTGACACCGTTCCCTCACTTTTCTTTCACTTTTTAATTGAGCGTTGAGTTGCAAACAATAACCCCTCCATTCCATTAAAATTTCATGTCAACATTTACCCACTTATTTTTGTGAAGTGTGAAAACAATTGGTAGTCAATTGCTTTTACCACTTTCCATCTCTTTGACCATTTTCTTTGAGGTAAACTAGTACGTGTATGCACGGGCAAGTGTAAAATTATAAATATATCATATTTGCCCTCGTACTGATAGTAAAATCAAGCAAACATATTCAATAGTCAAATAATTTAAAAATAGTCGGTAATGATGTCAAACCACTTGAACTGGGGATCAGCAAGATATAGAATTTGTGAATGAATAGAGTAAATGACTATGCACACGTTCTAATATGTCATTGTGCAAGTGTCATTCAATGTATTCGATCAAAAATGCAATTTTGTTGTCTAAATGGTTGGATTCTATTCCTACGCATGAACCCCAAGTGTCTAAGTTTGTAAAGTATAACCAGAGTCAACATTAAATTATCATCAAATACATCGCAGGGCCAGCACCGAACACACCCAGATCCCTTCACCAAAAGATGAACACTGAAAGAGAAAGGTAGAAAAAAAAAACAAATGATTTTGGGGAAGATTAAGCCCAAACACCTGCAGGTCTATTCACCAAGTATATGAGAATTAGGAAAACAACATTGTAGCCGTTGTTAAGTTTGAAAACTTAAAACGAAACCATAGCCGACATTTGTTGTTATAAAATCAAAGCATAAGGAGATAATTTTACCAAAAAATAAGTAAATTATGTGGTATTACGTGTGGTGATAGAGACTCATAGTATCAAAACCCCAAGACCAAGATCAATATACATAAAGATTGGCAAGTCACAGTATCAAAATCAATATCACTAAAGAATACGTCTAACTCTTTGCATCCCAACAAAGAACGCTATAATTACATTGACACGTCCCCCAGAAAGCTTTCATATACTTTCTTTGCTGCTTGCATGAAACTAAATTGTATTCGAACGATGAATACCAAGATACTTGAATTGATGGGACACCTCACAATTGTTACAAAGAACCAAAAATAAAGGAAGGGGATCATGACACACTATTCTAGTGCTATAGGCAAAGCAAGGGCGGAGCCAGAATTTTTGTTTATCCCAGGCTAAGCTAAGCATTCATATGACTAACAAAATACAAATGTAAACTCATAAACACTTACTAAAAAAATTGGACTCTTTGATCATTCCTAGAACAAAAGGCATCTATTATTGAATCTGTATCGATTGCTTCCGTTATTTCTCTTTCAATGTAGACAACTAACGAATCAGTCAAATATTCATCTTCCATCTAGTTACGAAGAGTACTTTTGACAAGTTTCATGGCTGAAAATGCTTTTTCTGAAGTTGCCGTAGAAACGGGAAGAGTTAAAATAAGACGAATCAACCTATCAATCAAATTGTAGGACTCTGTCTTATTTGTTTCTACTAAACCACGACATAATTCTGAAATTGTAGACATACTTTGAAACCTCTCATGGCGAACCACATCAAATTGATAATGATCCAGTTGACATTTCAAATGATGCATGTCTTGTCTACCAAAATCAGCTGCATAAAACTTCTCAGCAAGTAAACAAATGCGATTAGGATTGAAAGATTTAAAGTTGTCCCGAGGATCTAAAGCATAGCTGAGCATAAGCAATTTCATTGTCTCTTTATTGAATCTACTATGTAACTCTTTTAACTGATGATCAATCGTAGCATTAAATATGTCCATGTGATAGTGATGATCAACTGTAATGTTATCATTCTGTTGACATGAACGTCTTGCCCCTTTGTACTGAGTGCTCATATCAGGTATATCGACATCAAATTTCATGCAAACTGATTTCACATGGTCAAGGAGATAATCAAAACCTTATGCTTGCAAGGTTTGAAGCAATGATTTTGTCGATGAGACTAAATTCATTGCATTCAAAATATCTAATGATTTATGCTGCAATGCCCGACAAAGCATATCCGTAATCCCCATAATCTTGTGCATAAGATGCAATATGAATATGAAATCGAAGGACTTCATTGCCATTAAAGAACCACCAGCTTCCCCACGAATTGTATTTGAAGATCCTTCGTTAACCATACATTCAAACACACTAATGATAGCATCATACATATCTATCAGACTGCAAATGGATTCAAAATGTGAGCTCCAACGAGTAGTACCAGCTCGATGCAAAGTACCCATCTGATTAGCCCATTTACCAGTCTCTCGTTCACCACTAGCTATCCCCCTTTCAATCTCAGTAACTTGGGCAGATCACAGTTCTGTATGACGCTTAGGAGAAGCACTAATAAGATTGACAATGCATGTCAATTTGGAAAAGAATTGTCATATTGAAATCTCATCTTCAGTAGTTGCAACTAATGCAAGTTGTAAACGATGAGCAAAGCAATGAACATAGTATGCATACTCACAATCATTGCGGAACAAAGCTTGCAATCCATTAAATGCACCACGCATGTTGCTAGCACCATCATATCCCTGACCTCGTAAATCTCGAATGTGCAAATTGTGTCGAATAAGAACTTTTGATATTTTCTTCTTAAGAGTTAAAGAAGTGGTATCTTTAACATGCACAATCTCAAAAAATCTCTACTGCAAAAAACCCTGAACATCAAAAAATCTCAAAACAATTGCCATCTGTTCTTTATTTGATGCATCATTTGCTTCATCAACCAAAATACAAAACTTGACATTTCCAACTTCTTCACGGATTTTTTCTCTTACTTTAGTAGCTAGAATATGCAAAATATCTTTTTGGATCATAGGAGACGTATACTTTGCATTTCCTGGAGCTTTCTCTAAGACAACATCATTTATCTCAACATTCAACTTTGCCATCAAACTAATCATCTCAATTAGATTACCACAGTTTTTTGACATTACAGATTCTTCATGACCTCTCAAGGCACATCCTTGTAAAGTAAGTCATTGAACACTATTAATGGTAGCCTTAAGACACAATCGATTTCTCTTTATTTCTTCTGAACTTTGAACATTCATAACTTTATCAATGTGCACTGATATATTCTTCAACGCCTCAATATTTCTCATAGCATTATTGTGTGTGGAAGCAAGACCTCCCATATGTGACAAGAAAACACATTTGGCCCCATTATTCACTCTCTTCCAGCTACTAAAACCATCAACGGTAAATGCAGGATGTAGAGGTTCACGACCTTGAAAAATAAAGGACGGAAAGCAAAATGCCGCATCTTTTGAAATAGAATACTCTAGCCATGGAAATTTTTTGTACCAACTTTCCTGAAATCTTCGATTTTGAACTCCAGTTTTAGTCTTCGGATACTCGGCCAAGATAGGTTGATTTGGTCCCCACTTTATATAAGCACGTCTAACTTCATCTTGATTATAAGTAGGATGTTTCCATATCGGAATACGCAATGCGGGATCTTATTCAAGTTCATTCTCATCAAAAGGAATCCTTGGAACTTTTGTTTGAGGTTGAGGACCTTGAGGTTCAACAGCCGCAGGAATCATAGGAACATCAACACTTGTTGATGTTTCTACTAGACTCAAAGGTTCAAGAGTAGAATTTGATGTTTCTTCTCCACTTTTCTTTTTGAAGAACGAAAAAATTGTTTTTGCTCTTTTTCGTTCTTGATTTTCCATCCTAATAAAGTAGAGAAGGGCTGAAAATTAGAGAAACAAACCAACATAGGTCTCCAATATCCAAAGTAAATATGCAGAAAGACAAATAAGGGTAGTAAAAATGTGGGAACAAAGTGTATTTTTTCAGACATTCCAAATGTTTTGATCAGCAGTTCACTAAGCCATAAAAGTCTATGGTAATCCAGAAAATGTAGAGACTAAAACAAAGTCATAAAAGTCTATGGTTGTCCAGAAAATGTAGAGACTAAAACAAAGCCATAAAAGTCTATGGTTGTCCAAAATGTAGAGACTAAAACAAAGCCATAAAAGTACACGCACTGATTTCCAATTACTCAATGCTTGTGCTTCTTTTGGTTGATCAGGGAAAAAAATATTTACCAATTTACTAGACTCAAGGGTTTAAATATTTACCAATTTACAATTCTGAATGATAAATGACAGCACCCACATAGTCACACATCTCTGTTTTTTTTCCCACAAAACAAAGGGGGAAGAACAAACACACCCATTGGATAAGTTTAGAAGTACCTACCCTTCCAAAACTGAGACCAACATAACTGAAAATTAATGAAGAAATTAATATACAGACATGTACTAAAGAACAAAGCTAACATATTCCTTTGAATTTGGAACAACTTTGAAAATTCTCACAAGAACAGCTTCTATGAACTCAAAGCATTGACCCCAATCAAAGTACCTTTTTCCAAGCAATCCCCCTATATAATCCCAAACCATCCGAGCAGAAAAAAACCAAGAATTCAAACTTCAAGTTCAATTCAAAGCTACCATGGACTTTCTTTACAGTGTCCAACCAAACATGGACCCATTTTATGAGTCTGATGGAGATGACAATGGTGGTGATGATGCTTTCTATGATGAGATAAGAAGGCAAATTTTGCTTTTGACAGCGGATGACGACAAAGATTTTAACAAAAACAATGATTCGGGCCTAATAAATAAAATAAACTCGATAAATCCTCACATTCAATGTGAAAAACTTACCTTGCACCGAGGAAACAGCCGCTTGAGGAAATAAATCTGCTGGAGGAAACAGCCGCTCGAGGGAAGAGGAATCTGATGCGTTGAGCAAAAGAGGGATCTGATGCGTTGAAGAGAGAAAGAGGAGGTGTTTGCGCAGAAGAGGGATGGTTGTGCCTGTCCGGGGATTTGGGGAAGTGACTCGCCGCCTGACTCGCCGCCTGTGTGTTGTCATGGCCATGGAGCCGTTGCTTGTCCGGGAATTTGGGGAAGTGACTGCCTGAGAGAGAAGAGAGAGGACTACCTATGTGTTGCAGGGAGCCGCTGGGGAACCACTGTGTGTTGCAGAGAGCTATTAGGTTAGGTTGGTTTACTCTGGGCTGGGTTAATTTGGGGGTAAAATATAGTGGTAATTTTTTTGGGGGGGTGGGCTGGTACTTAGTGGTAATTTTTTTTTTTTTTTTACTCTGGGCTTCAGCTCACCTTAGCCCACTAGTAGATCCGCCCTTGAGGCAAAGTAGTGCACCAAGAATTTCCTTACAGCAATAACAAACTAAAATATAACGACAATAATGAGTTTCTACAAACTATATTAAGAGCATACATAATAAAACAGAAATTTAGATGACCAAAAGACAAAAACAGGGAAAAAAAGAAAAACAAAAGTACGAAAGGTGAACTCTAAATCATTTTAAAGTTGTTTAATGAGATGAATATTAAACTTAAACAGATTCTAAATTTTGCTACGAAAGGTGATTGACCAAATCCTAGGACTTATTACACGCAATGGTATCTCATTGAACTGCAACCATGGAAAATGAATAAAAAATCATGAACTTTATTTTCTGGTATCGATCCTAAAGAATGAATGAAAAATCATGAAAAAGAATATCAAAATTGACATGAAAAGTAACGAAAAGTTTCTATTTTTTTATATTTTTTACCATTGTGGATTACTTAATCTGTGCCAAACAGTTGAAACTAAAGATGCAATAGTTTATCAATGACAACACAAAAGAAAAAAAAACGAAATGGACTAACAATTGTCTAAATCACAGCAGAACATCTTTATATCTTCAATTTATTAATAACCTATGAAACTAAGAATCAGTCACAAATTGGGTTAGAGAGGAAGAATGGGAGATAATGTAAATACACAGTTATGTAAACACAACAAAAATATGATTAATGCAAGAGAATCATTCATACCTTATTAGGTTCTGTCGAGGAAAGTGATAATGGGAGAAAAGGCCGACGAACTTCTACATCCAGTTGAGAGAAAGCAAGTCACGAGAAGGAGATTGGGAGATGGATGGAGGAGATTGGTTGAGAGTTTGATGAAAATATGAGTGGGAGAATTCATAAAGAGGATATAGCAGTGGAAGAGACGTGGAGTTTAATGGGTATCGGCAACTAGAGGGACTCTGTTGTCTGCTTGAGTTGATATTGCAGTTAAAAGACATAAAGTAGCGGATAAAATGACTCTTGTTTGCTTGAGTTGGGAACTTTTTGTCGTTTGAGAGTTAGAGGGAAATAGGATCGGAGACTTTAAAAAGAACACTGGATATTTTTTAATACGTAAACACGTCTTTTTAGTATATAGAGATAGATATAAGATATTTTAAAATATAGATATAGTCATATAGATAATTAAGTTAGTTATTATTTGAATCAAATCTAATAGAGTTTTTAACGGATTCGAATATGCACTACGTATAAATGTATTTAATATATTATGTAATGTTGTGGTTATTTAATAAATCGAAAAGATATTCATGCTTAAAGAGTGAAAATTATCTCTAATTAAGTTATTCAGATATAATCAAAATTATAATATTTGGAAAGAAAATGATCAAAAGTTAAACGATGAATTTATTAGTTGAAGTAATGCAACTAATAAATATATCAAAGATTCTTGATATAAAGATAAAGTATTATTATCGATATAGATATAGATAGAAGTATAGAATAGATAGATAGATAATATGGATATAGATAAATATAAACATAAATATAATTAGTACTATAAATAAATAAATGTGAAAATGAAAGTATTTGAATGGTCATTTGCATTTTTTGAAGAAGGGAAAGTACATTAATGCTCCGTTTGGTATGATGAAAAAATGAAAAGATGGAATGTTGAAAGGATAAAAAGTTGGAATGATAGATAAAACATCATATTTGGTAAAGAAGGAAAATAGGAAAGATGGAAAAGTTGATGGATGAGCTTTCATTCCAACTCACCAAAATCAATCTCTCCAAAATCGGAAGAAAAGTGGATGAAAAATTAATTATTTGTATTGAAATGTATCTAATTTGTTTATATATCATTTGATATATACATATATTATGTATATATATTAATTTCATATATGTATTTATATTTTTTTTAAAAAAATTAAAAATAAAAGATAAATAAAATATTTTTTTCCATCTTAGCTAGAGGTGAAAATTTTCGACTCAACACGATGACACGACTCGACCTCGACACGAATTTTATGACACAAACTCGAAAATGACTTGACACACGAACACGAAATATAAACAGCTCATATCAATTCAACCCGTCAGACCCAAAATTGATATCATCAGCTCGTTTATTTAAGAACTAGTAATTGCCCGTGCCTGAAGGCACTGCGTGACTCGTAAAAAGTAAACAAAAAATTCTCCAAAGCAACACTACATATACAAATATATTAGGAAAAAAAATTATTGACAGAACCAAATCAAATTTATAATAAAATATTTGGAGAATTCATCACCATTACCATAATCTAATTCAATAACATAACATAATTATAAACTCAATCCACCCATGTAACTAATATCTCAAACAAAAAACAGCCCACAAATGCAATCATCTATATAATAAAAATAAGTTCACAAATGCTATCAAAAAAATAAGTTTTCCCATTTGAAATTCCACCAGCTTCCAAAAGAATGAATACAGCTTGTAAAAAAAAAAAAATTGTATTTAGAAGTTTTTCCATTCTCTAAAAACATACAAATATTTTTTTCAATTCATCCACATTCAAATAATAAAAAAATTGAGAAAACATATTTACCTGGAAAATATCGCTTCATAGGTTCTGATGTTCATTGTTTGTCAGTTGATCCTCCACGTCTTCTAATGCTCGTAAACAAATTAAGTCATTTTCGATATCCTCTAACAGATCCTCCAATTCTATCATATCTAGGAAGCCATTCTCGAACTTCGTATGAATGAAGTCAATCGGCCAAGAAGATGGAAGCGTGCTAACAACAGCATACAACATAATTGGATTATTCGGGCTGAAACCTTTTTGTTTCAGTTCGTAAAATAGATTTTTGTTTGCGTGGAAGTGGTGATGACGATTACACTGGTTTTGAATTTTTTTTTGCGACTACAATTAGTTTCAATTGTTTTGTTTTTATTGGGCACTTGTTATTTTTTTATTTTATATTTTTTGTTTGCATGGAAGAATTGGTAATTAGCTTGAATTTTATTTTTTTTATTTTTTTTGTGTAATTGGTATCACTTATTTTTTTTTATTGGTGATTAACTTGGGCTTTGTATTTTTGTTTCTTGGGAGAATAGTTATATTTTTGTTTGTGTGGAAGTGATGATGGTGATTAGTTTAGTTTTGAATTTTTTTTGTGTGATTGCAATTGGTTTCAATTGTTTTGTTTTTACTGGTCACTTGCAATTTTTTTATTTTATATTTTTTGTTCGCATTGAAGAATTAGTAATTAGCTTGGATTTTATTACATAGATTATTTGGTTTTTTTGGTGTAATTGGTATGATTTTTTTTTTATTGGTTATTAGTTTGGCTTTGTGTTTTTTTTTTTTTTGGGAGAATTGTTCTATTTTTATTGGTCACTTGTTTTTTTTTTTTTTTTTTCAGGAGCTTGGGGGAATTGTTTTATTTTTATTTTTATTTTGAGAACTATATGTTTGCATGTAGTAGATTATTTTTATTTATATTTATATTTAAGATTTTCTGTGGCTGTGTGTTCCTAGAAATAAACCAAATATTTTCTCATTTGGGTACTGATTGTGGTATTGTTAAACATGCAAATCTTGAGTAAATAAGCAATTAAAAATAGCAATACACATTTAACATATAACATCTTTGTATAATGATAAATTCATGTCAAAGCATGCACAACTAAACCAAGACAAAACTTAATTAAAAAGAACAAATATTTAATGATAATCACACAACAAATTTTTAATATGAATTAAAAAGAACAAATTCATTACAACTTACTTGGTGAAGAAGAAAATGCGTATTTTGGTAATGTGTAGCTCTGTGAGAAAATAATAAAAAAATAATTAGTCAAAATATCACATACACCATAATTGAAATAGATTCAATTACAATAGAAAGTTATAGTTATAAAAAATTATTAGATTATAGTGGGTAGGTTTGTGAGGCAGATACAGGTTACAGTACGAAGATAAATTATGATTGTAAGTAAGAAGTAACTTTAAGGAGGGGAGAAGAGCTTAAACAAAAGCTATAAATAAATGACTCAAATACTTCAGTAATGTCAGTAAAGAGAATGGAATGCATCCACGAATACCCTAAACTCTATTTTTCCTTCAATTACATTATGCACTGAAACATTAAAACCAAATTCAGAAATACTTAATAAAAATAACAGAGCGCATAATTTAATTACTTGTATTGTAGCTTAAACTGAACACAAAGTTTTATTACTTAAACTGAACCCAAAGTTTCTCTCTGTGAACAGAGCGCATAAAGCAACTCTATGTGAACAGAACACAAAGTTTAAAGTAATCAAACTGCACACAAAGTTGCTCTATGTGAACAGAGCGCGTAAAGTAATCAACTTTGTGTTCAAAGTAGAACCGCGTTGCTGTCAAATATAGGCAAGCTGCTACATGTTACACTTCTATCAATTATTTGGACAGAAGTTAATTGTGCCAATTGCGGAAACAACCTCTATGGGCTGCGTACATCTCACAAAACCAAAGACAATTGAAAGAATAGAGAGAGCAAAGAGAAACTGAACACAAAGTTTGATTACTTGTATTGTAGCTTAAACTTCCCTATTATTTATAGATAGTCAAGATTAAGTAGAAAAGAAAGCAATTACACACAGATTACGATCTCACAAAACCACAGTTCACAGGAGGCAGAAAATGAACACACAGGCACACACACACAAAAAACCCAGAACACAGAGAGAGAGAGAGAGAGAGAGAGAGAGAGAGAGAGAGAGAGCGTAAAGCCTTGATTCCATATGTATATGCACATGACTACACAGTATTGGTATCTTCGTTTCAGTCAGAGGACAATGTACGATAAAACAGGGGTTTATATGGATGGGAGCAAAACACAGCAGGAAAAGAAACAAAAAAAGAAAGTAGGAGTTTGTCATAGAATAATGACAGAAACTCACGGCACAATTGAGTCAAAACTTAAAGCGCAGTTCATGCAAAAAATTAAGGAGGATCTAATCAACAGTCCTTGTTGGGATACATTTTCTCAGCAACCAGACAAACACTACTAATCGCACAAAATAAATCAATATAGTATATTAAACAGCTGAAACTTCAAGCTCAATTCAATTTCAGTACTCATAATGTAATTTGACTTCGAATTCATAACATATTTAAACATTCAATAAAAGTCGATTTGATTTAAATATTACCAAGAGAATCAATGTATTCTTGGAGCTTTAGAGACCAAAGCCGCAGAGAATCCTGTGATGAAGGCTCGAACACGAAGGTCTTCCTCACCGGAGCTCCTCTGTTCCCGAAACAATAGATTCCAGCTCCGCTCTCGATAATAGCCTTGATTTTGATTTGGGAGCCTTCGACGTAGAAACCGAGGATTTCTTTCTCCACCGTCAAGGATCGGTCGGAGCACTGGAGTTGTCCGTCGGCGGTCAATGTTATATGGATTGTATGAACTCCTTCTACAATATATTAGGCTTCAACATCGGTAATCTGAGTTTGAAACATAAACACCCAGTGTGATACATATTTAAAAACAATTCAACAATAATACATTGCTACATTCATCAATTTCCAAATATAACATACGCAAAACCAAAGACAATTGAAAGAATAGAGAGAGCAAAGAGAAACTGAACACAAAGAAAGCAATTACACACACAGATTACGAACTCACAGGCACACACACACACACATGAACACACAAGCACACACACACACAAAAACCAAGAACATAGAGAAAGAGAGAGCGAGATATAGAGAGAGGGTGACAATTGAAGAAAAAAACCCAGAATACCTGGACTCCTGGCGTTGTGTTGCATTGGGTGTTACTCCGGTGTGGTGTGTGTTGCAGGGGCAAGGTAGAGAAAGAGATGAAGGGGAGAGAGAGGGGTATCGTGAGATAGCAATTGAGATATGGGATAGGTATGTTATTTGTTTTTAAAAATGAGAGAGCTAGATGAGGAGTCTCTCGGTAGAGGAAGATAGAATATTTTGAAAAATGGGTGAGGCAGGGAGTAACTCTCTAGAATTATAGGATGTGATAGGGAGATAAAGTTAGATGAGATATAGGAGTCTTTTGTATCAGTTAGAATGAGATAAGATGAGAGAGTTAGATGAGAAGTAGGAGTGTTAGGAAAATCTATAATGAGGACCGTCGGATCAATAATCCTCAAACGATCTGAGCCGCGAAAAGTTAAAGACAAACAAAATTAGCTACTTTATTATATAGATAAACACTTTCTCTATTTTCTCGTTTGTATGATAACACAAAATTAATACAAAATTAACATGTTTAACTAGTATTATAGATATAAAATGTTAATTATTTATAACTATTTATTAAGCACTAACATATTATTATATAAAAAAGATATTTTTACTTATTATTATTATTATATTTATTTAAGTTAATTTTTAGTTTGTAGAAAAAGTATGAGCATAGATTCAATTAAGTGAAAATAGAATAGTAGCGTTAAATTTTTTATTCAAAGTTTATGTGGATCAATACGATACGAAAATAAACAGGTTAACTCAATATGACATAATTAGTTAAATGAGTTAAGTTATGTTTGATTAATGTTCGACACAAATCTACAATGATTCAACACGAATCTGACACGACATGACTCTATTGTCATCCCCAATCTTAGCAAACACACACAAAAAAAAAAAAAAAATTAATCATTTTTATTTTACATTCATCCTACTAAACACAAAGGAAAAGAAAATGTATCATTCCTACTTTCCTTTCTTGAATGATAGAAAGTGTATCCCTCCTACTTTTCATCATTCATCTCAAACGGAGCATAAGTGTACAAAGAAATAATCCTATGTTAATGAAGTCATCAAAATATGGGGATGACATTTTCTTTAAACAATTAAATAAGGTTAAATTTTTTCATATTAAAATACTTTTAGAAGTAGTATATATAAATATATATATATATATATATATATATATATATATATATATATATTATTAAATTTATTACCTTATGCAATGACAAAATTGTCCTTCTGACTTCCTCACATGCTATTCACGTACTCTTTTTGGTCATTTTTTTGAACAACAGTTAGGGATAAGGACCAAAGTTAGTCAATATTTTAAGATGGATGAAAAAATTGACGAAATTAAAATTTTAAGGATGAAAGTACAATAAATGACAAACCTCAGGGACAAACAGTGCAATTTATCCTTCAAATAGTGTTAACTGGTGAGAATTCAATGCATAAAATTTTGAGCGTTTAGGGTTCTAGCTGGTAAGTATATATATATATATATATATATATATATATGAACTGAAACGATCCTCATAATTATATTTAGCAATAGGAATCAAATTGAAGAGGAGCAGCCAAAAACCCAGGGCTGACCACTCTCCAAACAACACAATCAAAAACAGTCTCAGCAAATCTTACAAGACTATGAGCAACAACATTGCCCCCTTTATGAATCCAAAGACAATTAAAATTATAGAAAGAGCGAACTAAAACATTAATCCTTCCTATAAAATGGACAATGTTTGAAAGATCCTCTTGCCCGATGTGGAATGAGCGCTGTTTGAAACATTATCTGGTTCTTTATTTTATTTAATTTTTCTTTAATTTTACTTAGTTAATTACTACAATTCTCAACTTCAAAGAACTTTTTCTTTTTATTTTTATTTCTATATCACCTCTCAAATTTGTCCATCATTTTTTCTGAGAAGACGACCTCGGTAATCGACCGAATTACTAAATGATATATTCCTACACTTGGGAAACCACTTTATATTTAACCCACTTTTGAGGTTAAGCAACAACTTCCACGCAAAAATCTTAATTTTGCCCAGGAGAGAAAGATTCCACATAAAGTAACTCCCATCCTTCGACAAACAGTTGGTAGATGTAGATGGTAGAAATTTGTTGTTTATGAAGTCGTTGCTCCATAATGAGATGATACCCACTACGCACTGTATGGGATCCAGACTTAGTGTAATGCCAAACTAATGAATCGGCAGGAAAATCATCACAGAGAAGAATAGCTAAAATATCCCTCATTGCAAATTCTAGAAAGAGCTCCGTAAGCTTTGTAAAATCCTAGCATTTTATTTCATGATCTATCAAGGAGCTAACTAACATATCAGCTAGAATATTTCGAGGAGCACTAATAGGTTTAAAGGTTAGTGGCCATGGAATCCAACTATCCTCCATAATCCTAATGGATCTACATTCCCAACCCTCCATCGTATGCCTGCACAAATCATAGCTTTAGAAGCCACAGTACTACACCATGTATAAGATGGAGAGTATCCAAGTTGACTATCCATAAAAGAAGAATGGGGGAAATATTTGGTTTTGAGAACTCTCACAAGCAAGGAATCTGGATGTTTGATGATCCTCCAGGGTTGTTTAGCTAATAAACTCATATTGAAAGTGATGATACATAGGAAAAAGCTCTAAGTATGAGCTCGGGCATGGAGGTCAGACAAGGAGGTCGGACACCGCACCTCAGGCTCCGCAACCCAAACCTCAGGCTCTCCTCAAAGGGAGCAAACGGGAAATTGAAAGAGAAACAGCTGGCTAGTGATTGGTATCATCAAAGCAATGGAGAGCTATAATCAAGGCACAAAACTATCAGCTAACCGAGATCCTCTCCCAAAAATCAAGGAAGATCCCCCAGACGAAGGGCAAAGATCTCGGTGAAAATCCCTTAGAGATAGGAGTTACATTATAAATACTGTACACCGCCTCAATGAAAAAAGGGAGAACCCTACTGGCATCAGCGGCATCTTGTAAAACACTTTCTTGAGAAATACAGTTTCTAGGAGCAAGAGACTCCATTGAAGAGTGGATTAGCCGAGCTCAATAGCCGGTGAACCACTATATTTCTATGTGTAACACACGCCGCACCTGGGATAACTAGAGCACTCACCCACAATTTTTCGAGCCTCGTAGCTCAGATCCAACCCATATCATAGAACTCGAACTCATTGCTCATTCGTGTACAAAAACACCATCAGTTTGGCGCCTTCTGTGGGAAGAACGCTTCTCATTAAACAAATATACTGATTTCTCAGTAATTGATGGTTTCTACGCGCAACACGAGCAAGAATCAGAGGAATCCCTCAAGGGCGCAGAGTCCGCTGGCAGCCGCTGATAGGAGGCAGACGGAAAACCTTCGTGATTTTGTGCCCGCCACCGGGGACGATCTACCTACGATGAATCCGCCTCCAGGCAACGAACTGGACGCCCTGCGTCTGGTTAATCAACGATTGCTCCAGCAAAACGAGGAAATCATGAAACTCTTACAAGGTCCTCAGCGAAACCAGAACGGCTCTCCCCATAGAGAGCAGCAGAACCATGACCCCCTCAGAGAAGCGGATGAGGGGGGAGAGAACAGTCAGGCACCTCATCTGCAGCCTAGAAGAGGAATAGAGGAAGAAGCACAAAGCCGGGGCGAAGGAGTTGAAAGAAATAACTTTCCCCCTTTTCCGCATGAGAGAATGGAGCAATATTGGGAACACCGTTTCCAAGATATTCAACAAGAGCTCAGCCATATGAGGGAGGCAGTAAAGACTAAAACTCCAGTGACCATGGACGCCCTAGTGCAACAAACGAAATCCCCTTTCACCGTCGGAGTACTGCATTTCCCTTTACCGCCGAAGTTCAGACCACCTCAGATGGAGGTCTTCGATGGGACTAAGGATCCGGTAGACCACCTCAATACTTACAAGAATCAAATGGAATTGCATGGATATCAGGACCCGGTGCGCTGCCGGGCTTTCGCCATTACTTTGAAAGGAACAGCCTTAGCATGGTTCCATAGACTCCCCCCGGCATCGATCTCTTCCTTTAAGGAACTCTCCGTTGCTTTCGTGTCCCACTTCATCGGGGCTCGAATCTACAGAAAACCGAGTTACCATTTGCTGAACGTGAAGCAGAAACCTGACGAAAACCTGCGCTCCTATGTGCAAAGATTTAACTCCGAGTCCCTGAAGGTAGACATCCCGGATGAGAAGTTTGCCATCACCGCCTTCATTGCGGGATTGGGAGTGCAGTCAAAAGATCTGATGTTTTCTGTGTCAAAGAATCCTCAAGCTAGCATGGCAGAAGTGCTAGCTAAAGCGGAGAAGTATATCAACGGTGAGGAGGCACTCCTATCCAAAGTGGGAAGCACCTCTTCACGAAAAGAGAAAGGAAAGGAAGAAAGGAAGAGAGACAGAAGTCCCCGGAGGGAAAGAGAACGAGGGAAGTCTCCAAGAAGAGACAGGGATTCCTCCCCAAAGAGGAGGGGAAACGTGAGGGACCGCTTAGGACCTCCCCACCCCGAACTACAGCCTAGATATGCGCCACGACCATTCACTCCACTAACTGCTACAGTATCCCAAGTCTTGTACGAGGTTCAAAATGAAAAGTTTCTAAGGTGGCCACCGCGGATGAAGGCAGATCCCGCAAAAAGGGACCCCTCCAAGTACTGTGATTACCACCGAGACCATGGTCACCACACCGACGACTGCATTCAGCTAAAGAAGGAGATCGAGTTCTTGATCCAACGAGGCCAGCTGCGCCGTTTTGTGGCTCACGAAAATCAAAATCGAGCTCTCCCCCCTCCGCCGCCTCTGCCACAGGCGCCAGCGCAACATCAGCAACCTCTGGGAGAAATCAGGGTAATCTCTGGAGGATTTGCCGGAGGAGGAGAGTCTAGCTCAGCAAGAAAGGCTCACCTACGAAGGATCAGAGCCGGAGAAGCTCTCGAGGTGAATGTCGTGACCAAAGCACCACGCTTGGACACGGTCATTACTTTCTCGGACTCAGACTTGGAGGGACGTCAGTATCCTCATGATGACCCCTTAGTAATAAAGGCGTTGATAGCTAACCGAACCATCCACCGAGTCCTAGTTGATAACGGCAGCTCAGCAGACGTCATTTTTGCTACCGCTTTCGATAAAATGGGCATTGGGAGAGAGAGGCTAGAGCCTATGAATAACCACCTATTGGGATTTTCGGGAGAAAGAGTGCTCCCCTTGGGGGCAATCCAGCTAGTACTCACCTTAGGAGATCCGCCATGCCAAGCCACTACGACAGTGAGGTTCCTAGTGGTCGACGCACCTTCAGCGTACAATGTTCTGCTCGGGAGACCTTCGCTCAACTCCATAAGAGCAGTCCCATCTGCCTACCATTTAGTGGTCAAGTTTCCAATGGAAAACGGGGTGGGAGTGGTCCGAGGAGACCAGCGTGTAGCCAGAGAGTGTTATATGACCTCGGTAAGGGCAAGAGAGGTTGAAAACATTCAATTGGATGAATTGGATATGAGGGACGAGCTGGAAACCAGACCAATCCCGTCGGAAGAGCTAGAATCTATACAGCTAGACGATAAGCCCGAACATCTGGTCTATGTGGGATCCCAGCTGAGCTGCGAGATGAAAGATCTTCTTATCCATTTCCTAAAGAAGAACACGGAAGTATTTGCCTGGAAGCAAGAGGATATGGAGGGAATCGACTCAACAGTCATTACGCATAAGCTTAGTGTAAATCCCAGCTGCAAGCCGATTAAGCAGAAAAGAAGGAGTTTCGCCCCAGTTCGGCAAAAGGCCATCAACGAGGAAGTCAGCAAACTCCTCCTCGCCAAGGCCATCAGGGAAGTAGATTATCCAATGTGGCTAGCTAACGTCGTCCTTGTAAAGAAAACCAACGGCAAGTGGCGCCTCTGTATAGACTTTACTGATCTCAATCGGGCCTGCCCCAAAGATAGCTTCCCTTTACCTCGGATAGACTTGATCGTGGATGCTACCGCCGGTCACGAGCTCCTCAGCTTCATGGACGCCTTTTCGGGGTATAATCAGATAAGGATGGATATTAGTGATCAAGAAAAGACCTCGTTCATAACCGAGCAAGGGACCTACTGCTACCAGGTCATGCCTTTCGGACTAAAAAACGCTGGAGCAACATATCAGCGCTTAGTGAACAGAATGTTTCAAAAGCAAATCGGGGCCACTATGGAAGTCTACATCGACGACATGCTGGTCAAATCGTTGAAGGCAGAACTCCACATTCAACATTTGGCAGAGTCTTTTCAGGTTCTGAGGGAATACAAGATGAAACTCAACCCAGCCAAGTGCGCCTTCGGAGTTTCAGCCGGTAAATTTCTTGGTTTCATAGTCAACAGCAGGGAAATAGAGGCCAATCCAGAAAAAGTCAAAGCAATTCTGGACATGCAGCCGCCCTCTAATACAAAGGAGATACAGCGCCTGACCGGGAGAGTAGCTGCTTTGAATCGCTTCGTGTCGAGGTCAAGTGATAAATGCCGACCTTTCTTTCAAATTCTAAAGAAGGTTTTTTCATGGGACACACAATGTGAGGAAGCATTCGAAGAATTGAAGAACTATCTAAGCTCTCCACCCGTTCTAGTCAGCCCTCTAGTAGGGGAAGTGCTTACCCTATACCTAGCAGTTTCAGACTTCTCAACCAGCGCGGCGCTGGTTCGGGAGCGAGACAGAGCCCAGCAGCCAGTCTACTACTGCAGCAGAGCTCTGAGGGGGGCAGAGGAAAGATATCCGAAGATGGAAAAACTCGTGTTAGCCCTGGTCACTACAGCTAGAAGACTCAGGCCTTACTTCCAGGCTCATACCATTGAGATCCCAACGGATCAACCGATGAAACAAGTGCTGCACAAGCCTGAATCTTCAGGAAGGTTGGTAAAATGGGCTATAGAGCTCAGTGAATTTGATATCAGGTACAAGCCAAGGACTGCCATCAAGGGGCAGATACTGGCCGACTTCATCGCCGAATTCACGACGAAGACACCCTTGGAAGCAGCGCAGATGATACCTGATCTCCCGACCTGGAAACTTTCAGTAGACGGGGCCGCCAACGCTCAAGGTAGTGGAGCTGGATTGATCCTAACTTCACCGGAGGAGGTAGATGTAGAGTATGCGCTCAGGTTCGGTTTTAAAGCTTCTAATAATGAGGCAGAATATGAGGCCGTCATAGCAGGTCTAAATCTCGCCCATTCAATGGAGGCAGAGCAGCTCGAGATCTTTAGTGACTCCCAGCTCGTGGTAAAGCAAATAGAGGGGTCTTATGAAGCTAAAGGAGAGAAGATGGTACTTTACCTCAGGAAAGTACAGGAACTAATCCGAAAATTTGTGCAGGTGAAAATAGTACACGTCCCCAGGTTAGATAATTCCCGAGCGGACGCATTGGCTAGGCTAGCAACTACCTCCCAAGAAAAACTAGACAGATTGATACCGGTGGAGTATCTCGCAGAGCCATCAGTGAAGAATGAGGAGGTTGAAATGTTCCCAGTATTTTCCACTCCCACTTGGATGGACCCCGTTAGGGAGTATCTGCAGAACGGAGTTTTGCCAACAGAGCGGAAAGAGGCAGCAAAAGTGAGAATGAGATCCGCCAGATTCACCATTATACAGGGAAACTTGTATAAAAGGGGATTTTCGGTACCTCTCCTTAAGTGTGTGGGAGAGGAAGATGCAGACTATATACTTAGGGAGATCCATGAAGGAATCTGTGGGAATCATATAGGAGCTCGAGCATTAGCAGGAAAAATCTTGAGGCAGGGGTACTACTGGCCCACGATGTTGAAGGATGCCTCAGATCAGATAAGAAAATGCAAAACGTGCCAAATACATGCCAACATCTCGCACTGTCCGCCAGAGTTTCTGACGTCAGTAGTAAGTCCTTGGCCTTTCCAACAATGGGGGTTGGATATTCTAGGACCTCTTCCCACCGGTGTGGGGCAATGCAAGTACGCCATCATCGGAGTAGATTACTTCACCAAATGGGCAGAAATAGAACCTTTAGCAACAATTACGGAGCAGAAGATCCAGAACTTCACGTGGAAGTCAATCATCTGCAGGTTTGGGATACCTAGAGCCATTGTTTCTGACAATGGAAGGCAGTTCGACAACCCGAAGTTCAGGAAGTTCTGCACAGACCTTGGAATAAAGAATTATTTCTCGGCTCCAGCACACCCGCAATCCAATGGGCAAGCAGAAGTGACAATCAGAACAATTAAGTCAGCGTTGAAAACCAAGCTCGAATCACTAAAGGAAAAATGGGTTGAATATGTCCCCGAGGTGATCTGGGCATACCGAACAACCCCCAGATCAGCAACTCAAGAAACCCCGTTCGCATTGGCTTTCGGAACAGAGGCCGTGTCTCCTGTGGAGATAGGGTTACCATCACCCAGAATGGAATTGATGGAAGCTGAGCATAATGATGAGTCCCTCTTGTTAAATCTCGATCTCCTAGAAGAAAAAAGGGAGACAGCTCTTCAACGTATTCAGAGCTACCAGAGGAAGACAGCCAGGTACTATGACAGTAAGGTCCGACCTAGGAGCTTCCGAGTAGGAGATCTTGTGCTCAGGAAGCTCTTGCTCGCAAGAAAGGATCCCGGCCACGGGAAATTGGGCCCAAACTGGGAAGGCCCATTCATCGTCTCGAGAATAATCAGACCCGGGAATTACGAGTTACAAACAGAAGAAGGGAAGGTCCTACCCCATTCCTGGAATGCTGAGCACCTAAAGAGGTTCTATCAGTAAGCTTACTTTGTAATAAAGTCATTCTCAATAAAAGTAATATTTTGAAGCCTGGGAGCTTTTTAAACCCGTGAGCCAAGACCTCTTGTTCATAGTGCCATTATTTATGTTGGAGTATATGATTATTTGTGGTAACTGTTCGTTATATGTCCCCTGGAGTTCTGGGATTATTGCAAGCTTCAGGTGAGCACGAGCACTCATAAAGACTCAGCAACCCTTTAGCATGGATAAATTCCTAAGCTCGATGGAGCGAGGAGCCGGGGGACCTAGGGTACAAGAAGTAATCTCGGATTAGATGACCTCAGTGATCGGCAAACCACAATGGTTTCACTGAAAACATATCTCTTATCCTTAAGAGCCCAGAACGCCTGTTAGCTACGCATACGAGCCTTGTAGCTCAGACACGTACATACAATTCAAAATCTAAACCTAAGGGATGATCTGACAGTCCTACAGCGGAAGTTACGAGCCCATCTCCGTAACCTAGCCCTAGTAAGCTCGCTCAACCCATCTGACCAAAACAAGCAAACACGATGTGAAAGACAACAGTAGGTAAACCAGCAAAAAGCCCACAGAATATTTTCAAAAAAAAAAGAGGGGGGTACAAAGGTTCAGTTGGCCGTAGAAAACATTCGGAAAGCATAACAGCAAAATAAATTTCCTAATCCCTCTTGGTAAAGGATCTAAGCTCAGCCACCTCGTCCTTGAGGCGGGCATTCTCCTCCTTCAATGCGTTCCTCTCCTGTTCCACCTCGTGGAGCACTGCCAGCAGTTTTCTCCCAGCCGGGGTAACACAGGTGTCCGTAGGCGAACGGGGAGAGAAAGAGCCCTCCCTCTCACGTTTCCTGGAAGAAGTACCTACGTCCTCTCCACCAGAGACTTCTTCCTCATCAGCTTCGGTACTAGACTCGGAAGATGAAGTCCAAGGCGAAACTAAGGCAGAGGAGAATTCATATCCAGCGGCTTCGGCGCTAAGCAGATGAAGGTTCTCTTTCGTCATCAGATCAGCAAAGGTCATGGGCTCAGCAGCCAGTAGCTCGTCAATGTTGGGCATCTCGGACAAATCCAGCTCTGGTGGACCTGAAACATAAAGACATGATGAGAATCAATCTTAAGGCAAAAAAGGTCAAAAAGGATTCAGGGTTGATCTTACTAATGTGAGAAAAGCTCTTCCAGGACCTTGGGACCCTGGTACTGGGACAGCGCAGCTCGGGAGACCGCCAAGAGTTCCCGGAAGCAAAGAAGAAGCGTTGTGACCATCCCTCAGGGTTGGAAGGAAGGCCCATGACCAAAAGAGGAATATTAAAGTGCCTCCAACGAAAGTAACTGAAACAGGGGACATCATCCTCCTGGATCTCAAAGAAGTAAAGAAATTCAGAGACAAAAGGGAACCTATCATTGCCATTTAGGCGCCAGAACAAGAAGAAACTGACCAGAGCCGCCCAGCCTCGAGGAGAAAGACGGGACGGACACAGACCATAGTACGCCAAGATACGCCCTATGGAAGGATGTATGGGAAGACAAAGGCCAAATTCCAGGGCACCTTCGAAGAGACAAATCTCTCCTCTCGGCAAGAAGTTGCACGGCTCGTTTGCAGTGGGGGCACGTAAAGGTAAATTAAGATGAAAAAAAAACCTTTTTTGGATGCCTTCCAAATCAGAAGGAGACACCGTCGACAAAGTCAAGTAGCGAGAGTGACACTCCCGATCAACACCGAAAGAAGCACGCTCCTGGAACAGGGAAGAAACGGGGGTAGCCATTGAGATCAAAGAAAGGACAAGAGGTAAATCTTCAGATGCGGAAGAAAAGCGAAGTTTCTTGAAGTTTTCTGAAACTAGAGAAAGGGGGGCTATAGAGCCTTTTTGAAAAGAATCGAGAGATAAGGAATAGGAAAGGAAGGAGGCTAACTGCCTTTTCGCTTTCCTAAAAACCGGTGGCGGTTAACAACAAGGTAGGCGATAATAAATGGGGAAATCAAACCGACTATGGGTCAAGTTATTTGACGAAAGTACCGCGTTCCAGTTTTTCTCTTTCAAAGTCACTACCATCCGGGTGTTCGTATGAGAGAAGCGGTTTGATACAACCAAAGAGCTTTAGCTCATGATGAATTTTTTAATTCATGAAAAGAGCTCTTCAGCTCATGATGAATTTTTTAATTCATGAATAGAGCTCTTCAGCTCATGATGAATTTCTTAATTCATGAATAGAGCTCTTCAGCTCATGATGAATTTCTTAATTCATGAAAAGAGCTCTTCAGCTCATGATGAATTTTTTAATTCATGAATAGAGCTCTTCAGCTCATGATGAATTCTTTAATTCATGAAAAGAGCTCTTCAGCTCATGATGAATTGTTTAATTCATGAATAGAGCTCTTCAGCTCATGATGAATTTCTTAATTCATGAAAAGAGCTCTTCAGCTCATGATGAATTTTTTAATTCATGAATAGAGCTCTTCAGCTCATGATGAATTTTTTAATTCATGAAAAGAGCTCTTCAGCTCATGATGAATTTTTTAATTCATGAATAGAGCTCTTCAGCTCATGATGAATTTCTTAATTCATGAAAAGAGCTCTTCGGCTCATGATGAATTTTTTAATTCATGAATAGAGCTCTTCGGCTCATGATGAATTCTTTAATTCATGAATAGAGCTCTTCAGCTCATGATGAATTTTCTAATTCATGAATAGAGCTCTTCAGCTCATGATGAATTTTTTAATTCATGAATAGAGCTCTTCAGCTCATGATGAATTTCTTAATTCATGAATAGAGCTCTTTAGCTCATGATGAATTTCTTAATTCATGAATAGAGCTCTTTAGCTCATGATGAATTTCTTAATTCATGAAAAGAGCTCTTTAGCTCATAATGAATTTTTAATTCATGAATAGAGCTCTTTAGCTCATGATGAATTTTTTAATTCATGAAAAGAGCTCTTCAGCTCTTAGTGAATATTTTAGTTCATAAAAGGTGACTCAGGGACAGTTATTTTGCTTTAAGAAAAACTAAAGTATTTCTTGAAGCAAGGGGGCAAATAGTAAACCAAAAGCCTTGGTAAACGCCTTGCCGCCTTCAATGAAGTTAGCTCAGAGACTGTTAGCAGGTGGAAGACACCTCCATTTATCTCACGAGCTCGTAAAAGACGTCTATAGCCCGCGGCGAGTACCTAGGCAGTTCATTCAAGACAGATCAGGTATCAAGAACATGACAAACGAAAAGGAGGCAGAGACAAAAGCAAAAGGCTTTGTCCAAAATGAGCAGCATGTACTCCAATAGACTGAAAGTATCTTAATACAGGAAAAATAGTAAAAACTCCAATGACGCAGAAGGGGCGGGAAGTGAAGTCACTGGCAGGTCTGCAATGGAAGTAGTAGCTGGATCTGCAGGCGGAGTCGTGGATGCAACGGCAGAGGGAACTTCTGGAAGGGAAGTAGCCAAAGTCCCAGGCATAGGTAATGGAATGGAAGCATCAGCTTCGGTTAAAGCTCTCACTACCAGATCTGCAGAGAAAGGAGCCGAGGCAGGTGGGTCGATGGGAGCAGGGGGCATGATAGCTTCAGGGGTATCCAAAGAAGAAACAGATACAGCAGGTGGAAAACTCTGAGTTTGAGTCTCAGACGGCAGCTCTGAGTCCACAGGAGCTCCCTCGAGAACGGTAGAAGAGCCAGGCAGCTCTGCTTCCTTCTCAGCCAAAGCCCCCTCATTTTCCTCATCTGGAATGTCGAAATTAAAGTCCAGCTCAGGATAAGTTTCCTCGGCGACCTCTTGAAAAGCTAGCCACCCTTTGGCCCATTTGGTAACAACATCGTCTTTCAGCTTGACGATCAGATCATCCCTCTCTTTAACAATCACTCTGTGAGCTTCAAGGTCAGCAAGCATGACGTCATGCTCCTCTGCAAGGATACCACATTGACTTTTCAGCTCATTCACCGAGGCCAGCGCCTCAAATTTCTCTTGGTTTACCTTGACCCAGGATTCCGTCTTAAGTTTGAGCTCTTCCTTGATCTTTGTTAGCTCATCCTTACCCCTCGCCTCTCTTTCTAGAGCTCGGTTCTTCTCTGTCTCCAAGTTTTGGATAACGGAAGCTTGTTTTTCAGAAAGTTCCCGGAGGCTCAGAAGCTGAGCTTGGAGGTCATCGTTGGCGAAGGTCAGCTCAGCGGCTTTATTCTCCCAGGCTTTGGACGCCTTCACTGAGCTCTCCATAGCGCGGATTCGACTCAGGGTACCCTTCACATGAATAGCCAACTGAAGAAAAGTACGGTCAGAAGTAAGTAGAAAACAGGCAGCAAATAGAAATGTAAGGAAAAACAACATGTGCTTACAGCGGTGGCTCCATAAAGGGCTGAATTGATAGAACTCTCCAAAGACATTGTGGCAGCTCTGACAACGTCAGAGTCAGGAATAATGGAAGTTATAGCGCCGGCCGCAAGCTCAATGTTGTCTAAAAGGGAGTCCTCGCTTCCTTCGGTTTTAAGCCGCTTCTCTTTCTCCTGTTTGAAGCTCGGCGCAGTCATCAAGGGGACACTCTCAGACGGCCCGACAAGGGGGCTGATAGGCTGAATTTGGGGGATTATACCCAGAGCGTTCTCGACTTTGGCTGAGGAGGGAGCTTGATCCGAACTCGAGATGGGAGCAAGACCCTCCGAAGCCGGTGCATGGGAGCTCGGTTTCTTCAAGGGGACCCCGGTAGTTGAGCTGGAGCTTTTCGGGGGTAGTCCCGCCGGTTGTGACTTAGCTCTGGTAATTGGTCTACCATCTGAGCTAATCTCAGCCTTGCGCTTGCTCCCACTCTGGCCCTTCTTCAGTTGGGCTATCTTGGCTTTAATTTCTTGGGAGGAAGGCTCCATTGAAGAAGAACCTGGAAATCATAAAGGGAAATTCATCATCAGTCAAGATAAGCCGAAGAATTTTAAAAGGTCTGGAACTGGTAAAGAGAAGAACTACCACCTGCCGCCACAGATGATGCTCCTGGGAGGGGAATTGGAGCTTCGACGGAAAGAGGAATAGGGGATTCTATAACCACCCCTGGAGGACTGAGCCCTTGGGCTGTAAGGACACGAGGTCTGATAAGCTCAGAATACCTCGTTGTAGGGCACTCCTCTAATCTCTGTAACACTTCCTCGTCCTTCGGATCAAGCTCAAGCCTCTTACCTAGGAATAAATAAGAAAACATGATCAGAGAAGGTCATGAAGCCTAGACACAATTAAGAAAACTCACCCAGATTGTCCGGGTTGGACCAGTCTCTGGGAACCGGGAGAGTGTCAGTCTTATCCGCCGGATTATACTCCCATTGCGAGCCCTCCACAAAAAAGAACTGTTTTTTCCAATGCTTGTGGGAGCTCGGGGGGTCAGAAATTAGCACTTTAACCTTAGTACGTTTGGAGATATACAGAAAGCCCTCAGAAGAATTGTGCTTAACATTGAAAAAATGAGTAAACAAGGGAATGGTGGGAACCCCGAGCTTATGAATTTTGAAGAAAACAAGTAATCCCACCAAGATCCCCCAAAAGTTGGGGGGAAGCTGAGCAGGGCAGACATTAAAATGTTGGAGAACGCCCTTTATAAAAGGATGGAGAGGGAATCGCAACCCATTTTCAAAAGCGGCGACGAAGAAACAAACTTTCTCATGAACCTGAGAGATATAAGGGGTATACTCGTCAGGGCACCAGTACTTAACCCCTGGAGGGAAACCGTAACGAGCACTCAAGATCTTCATAAGGGAAGGGCTGACCTCACTACGGCCTACACTCTCGGCATAGCTAAAAGCAGACGACACCTCGGGAGCGATAATGCCGACACCACTCACTTTGCCTTTCCCCTTATTCGGAGCTACGGGGGAAGACGTAGAAGGAGGCTCAACGGGTGGGGCCTGAACATCGACGGAGTCGACGCCGGGGAAGTTATCAATCTCTTCACCCACAGCCCCTAGATCAGAGTCCTCTTCGACTGACTGATCCCCTAAAAGAGAAATAGAAGAAGGAGTGGCTCCAGAAGAAGCGGATATGGTTGGACAAGAAAAGGGCAGATGGAAAGAGCGATAAAGAGGAGGAATATTACTCAAGCTCTCCTTGATAACCCAAGGGTCGACACAATAGCTCCCTACGGCAAGAATGTGAACGATGGAACGCCAATCCACGAAACCGGGGAGAGGGGACAAGCAATAACCACGGTTCCAGAAATAAAAGAATCGAAAGGCCCAGAAATGTAGTAACCACCTCGAACTGGAGGGATCCAGAGCGAGGAAAGGAGGGAAAAACACGAGAAGCGTACCTAATTAAGGACGAGAAGCAAGCCGAAGATCGGAGAGAGCAAGCCACACGCACAAATTTGGAGGAAAAGATGCGTCCAGCGGAACCCTAAATTGGCCGAGGAATTGAAGAGTCTGAGTTTGTAAGAGTAAAGGAAGATGGGGGGTTTTGCAGCTTCGAGAGGGAAAAATGGCCGTTACAGTCGAATCATGGCATTTAAAGCCTATCACACCAAGTGGAGAACGTGCGCGGGAAACGAGGCAGACAAATGATAACCCATAACCGTCAAGGACCTGTTTACACGAAAATCGAGGTCATCAGCTCTGCCTAGATTTGAGTTCAGCCCCTACCCAAGTCTACTTGGGCCAAGGGCTGGGGGGCAACTGATGATACATAGGAAAAAGCTCTAAGTATGAGCTCGGGCATGGAGGTCAGACAAGGAGGTCGAACACCGCACCTCAGGCTCCGCAACCCAAACCTCAGGCTCTCCTCAAAGGGAGCAAACGGGAAATTGAAAGAGAAACAGCTGGCTAGTGATTGGTATCATCAAAGCAATGGAGAGCTATAATCAAGGCACAAAACTATCAGCTAACCGAGATCCTCTCCCAAAAATCAAGGAAGATCCCCCAGACGAAGGGCAAAGATCTCGGTGAAAATCCCTTAGAGATAGGAGTTACATTATAAATACTGTACACCGCCTCAATGAAAAAAGGGAGAACCCTACTGGCATCAGCGGCATCTTGTAAAACACTTTCTTGAGAAATACAGTTTCTAGGAGCAAGAGACTCCATTGAAGAGTGGATTAGCCGAGCTCAATAGCCGGTGAACCACTATATTTCTATGTGTAACACACGCCGCACCTGGGATAACTAGAGCACTCACCCACAATTTTTCGAGCCTCGTAGCTCAGATCCAACCCATATCATAGAACTCGAACTCATTGCTCATTCGTGTACAAAAACACCATCAGAAAGCTTCCATATTTCGAAAACCCGTACCACCTCTTGATTTTGGAGCACAAAACTTATCCCATGAGAGCCAATGAATTTTACTAGCCTCAGTTGTATCACCCCACCAAAATTTAGCCATTAACTTATACAACTCATCATACAAAGAAGAAGGAAGTTTGAAACACGACATCACATATGTCGGGATAGCTTGAGCAACATATTTTATAAGAGTTTCCCTACTAGCCACCGAAAGCATTTTGCTATGCCAACCTTGGATCCACTGCCACACTCGTTGCCGAATTGAAGCAAAGATTTCACGCTTAGAGCGTCCAGCAATAGATGGTAATCCCAGATATTTCTCATGACTCTCCACCACATCAATAGATAATTGTTGTATCACAATATCTCTATCAACTTGCCGCACATTTTTACTAAAAACGATTGCTAACTTAGATAAATTAATGCTTTGGCCTGAGACAGCCTCATAAGAACTTAAACACTTCTTAATTGCTTCCGCATTGTCACCATTTGCTCTAACAAAAAGCAACTTATCATCAGCAAAGAGCAAATGTGAAAAAGTAGGACCATCACTCCCAATCTTTACTCCCTGCAAGAGGCCAGTCAACTACCTTTCACGAAGCAAAGTTGTTAAACCTTCGATGCATAACAGAAAAAAGTACGAAGACAACAGATCGCCTTGCCTAAGTTTACGTTGGGGTTGAATGCAACCACATTTTTTACCATTAATAAGAAGAGAATAAGACACTGTGCATACGCAATCCATAACAGCACTTAACCATTTATCTATATAACCTAGCTTCCACGTAATCGCTTCTAAGAAACTCCATTCAACGCTATCATATGCTTTCCGCTTATCCAATTTGATAGACATCAACCCTCTACCTCCCTTTCTTATATTCTTATGCAAATGATTAAGTTCATAGGCTATAAGGACATTGTCAGTAATAAGCCTCCCAGGAATAAAAGCACTTTGAGTCTCAAAAATGATACAAGGAAGACTTCAATCTATTAGCTAGAACTTTAGATATTAACTTATACACCACATTGTAGTGGCTTTGAGGATGGAAATCAGATAGACTAGTAGGAGATTGAAACCTTAGGAACAAGAACAATATGAGTATGATTAATATGGGAACAAGAAGAACCTTCATTTAGCACTTGAAGAACAACTTTAACCACATCTTCCCCCACAATAGCCCAAAAATTTTGATAGAATAAAGCATTAAGACCATTAGGACCAGGGCTTTTCGTAGGATGCATCTAGTTTAATGCCTCGACAATCTCCATAGAATAAAACTCCTTACCCAAAAACTCATTCATTGCTACACAGTTAAGCACTATCCACACTCGATTGCAAAGGAAAATCAGACTTATACAACTCCTTAAAATAACTTACAACAACATTTTCAATCTGTTGCATCTCAGTAACCCAACAACCAGAATTATCATACAAGCCTCTAATCTGGTTAATTTTCTTATGAATTGTAGCCTGAGTATGAAAGAAACAAGTATTTATGTCTCCTTCTTTAAGCAAAGAGACTCGAGACCTTTGCTTCCAAAAGACTTCCTCAGCTTCCAATGACTGGTTAATTATATCCTGAACAGATTTGAACTCCAGCTTATTCTCTTCAGTCATTAAGGACTCCTGCAACTAGCACAATTTGATCTTGTTCGCCTCAATTTGGCACCCCCAATGACCAAAGGATTCATTCTTCCACTTTAAGAGACCAACCCTGCAGTACTAAACTTTATGTTGCGTTGGTTGAGTAGAAAGGGTACCTTGCCCAGACTCCCGAATAACATCCAAACAACTGGGATTTGTAAGCCACATAATTTCAGAGTGAAATGCATATCATTCATTGGATGAGTGAGTTTCATCAACTTTTCAGTAACACTCATCTAATGAATGAAATGCATTTCAATTGTATTTTTTGGATTTTCATTTAAGTTGTATAACATTTTTTCCAAACAAAACATCAAAGAAATGATTTTGAAGACCCAAGACAAGCATGAATGAATTAACAACCCAACACGTATCAAAGATAACCAATCGAAATTCAACCTCTTAGGGAAGACCAAGGAGAGACGGTTAATGCTCGTATAGAAACGTAAGGAGAGAACTTAGCCAATAAATATTTAATGCATAAAAATTTGAGTGTGTAGGGTTCTGATGATACTCAAAATTAATCTCCAGTAGGAGCTCAGCTCAGGAGATCAGACCCGGAGGTTGGCACATAGCTCCAGAGCTCAGAGGACCAGAGCTCAAGTTCCACCCAAGCGGGATAATAGCCGAATCTGTAGGAGAAGCAGTTGGGTGATAGCTGGCATCTCCCAATCGGAAATCAAGCGACATCCCAAGCGGGAAACCAGATTTAGTAACATTTAGTAACAACATCATCTTTCAGCTTAGCGATCAGATCATCCCTCTCCTTAACAGTTGCTCTCTGGATTTCAACCTCAGCAAGCAAAACATCGTGCGCCTCCCCCAACACACTATATTCATTTTTTATCTCATTATAGGAACTCAAGGCCATAAAATTCTCCTGGTTGACCTGGACCCAAGCCTCGGTCTTGGGCTTGAGCTCCTCCGAGACCTTTTTGATTTCCTTTTTACTCTTCTGCGCCTCTTCTACAGCTTTCTTCTTCTGTGTCTCCAAGCTCTGGATGGCAGAAGCTTGCTTCTCCGCATGCTCTCGCAGGCTCTGGAGTTGGGCTTGGAGGTCGTCATTAGCAAAGGTCAGCTCTGTCGCTTTGAATTCCCATGCCTTGGATGCCTTACCAGAGCTCTCCATGAAACGGATTCGACTCAGCAGACCCCTCACATGTATAGCCAACTGAGAATAAACACAATTAGAAACAAAAAAAAAAAAACAAACATGAAGTGGAAGCTTATCGATGAGTGACAACTACTTTCGGTTGTAGTCCCGTAAAGAGCTGAGTTAATGAAGCTCTCGAGCGGCATAGTAGCGGCCCTCAAAACATCGGAATCAGGAATGATAGAAGTTATAGCACCTGCGGCGAGATCAATGTTGTCAAAGAACAAGTCTTCACTCCTTTCCGCTTTAGGGAATTCCCTTTTCGCCTGCTTGGAGCTCGGTGGAGACGGCTTGCAGGTGAGCTCAGATGATCCAAGAGAAGGAGAGGCTAGCGGAAGTTGGGAAATTAACCCCAGGACCCCCTCAACCTCAGATGATGAGAGGAAGGTCTGGTCTGGGGCAAGAGTTCTATCAGAAGCCTGCTGCTCCCCTGAAACAGGAAGGATCACTGGGGCTCGAGGAGAGCTCGATAAAGGGGGAGCGACTCCAGGGGTCGAAGCAAGAGAGCTCGATGGTAGGGAAGGGGTTCCTGTAGTTGAGACAAGGATGTTGGGGGGCAATCCCGATCTCAGCACCTTAGCTCGGGTAACGGGACGGTTATCAGAACCGACTCTGCCTTGCGCTTGCTTTTACCCTTCAGAAGAGCTATCTTGGCCTTAAGCTCTCCTTGGGATGGCTCCATTGAGGAAGAACCTAAAAGACATAAAAAAAGAGTCATCATTAGCCGAAATGAGCCAGGTAAGAAAGAACAAGGAAAGAAAAGAGGGGAAAATCTGAAATGAACAAGGAGAAAACTACTACCTGCCACCTTAGTTGTAGCTGCTGGAAAGGGAATAGGCGCCTCGACGGAAAGAGGAGTGGGGGATTCTACAACTATCCCAGGGGGACTGAGCCCTTGCGCTACAAGGATAAAGGGTCTGACGAGCTCAAAATATCTTGTTGTAGGGCACCTCTCTAACCTCAGCAGCACCTCCTCGTCCTTCGAACTAAGCTCAAGCCTCCCACCTAGGAACCAATATAAACAAGGCGAAGTCAGAGAAGGTCACAAAGCCCGATCGCAAGCAAGGTTAGACAAAGACTTACCCAGGTTTTCTAGGACAGACCAGGCCCTAGGGATTGGAAGAGTGTCTGTCTTATCTGCAGGGTCGTATTCCCATTGTGAGCCATCCACGAAAAAGAACTGTTTTTTCCAATGCTTGTGGGAGCTCGAGGGATCAGAAATGATCACTTTAGTCTTTGTACGTCGGGAGATATATAGAAAACCCTTCGAGGAGTTGTACTTGACATTGTAAAAATGTGTAAGCAAGGAAATAGTAGGAACCCCAAGCTTATGGATTTTGAAGAAGACAAGAAGACCCACTAGGATCCCCCAGCAATTAGGAGGAAGCTGAGCAGGACAGACATTGAAATGTTGAAGAACACCTTTTATAAAAGGGTGAAGTGGAAAGCGCAGTCCATTTTCGAAAGCGGCTACGAAGAAGCAGACCTTCTTGTGGACATGAGAGACATATGGGGTATACTCGTCCGGACACCAGTATTTAACCCTTGGTGGGAAACCATAACGAGCACTCAGAATCTTCATAAGGGAAGGGTTGGCCTCACTGCGGCCTACCTTCTCAGCATAACTAAAGGCAGACGACACCCCTGGGGCCGAAACGCCTACACCACTCACTTTGCCCTTCCCCTTGTTCAGAGCCGCGGGGGACAGGGTAGAGGGTGGCTTGACAGTGGGTGCCTGAACATCGGCGGAGTCAACACCAGGGAAGTTGTCGATCTCCTCACCTACGGCTCCTAGGTCAGAGTCCTCTTCGATTGACTGATCTCCTAAGAGGAAAACAGAGGAAGGGGTGGCCTCGGAAGAAGCAGACATAGTTGGGCAGGAAAAGGGAAGCTTGAAAGACCTGTAGAGGGGAGAAATTTCTGAGAAACACTCCTTAAGAACTTTGGGGCTGACACAACTGTGAGCAATGATAAAGATTCTGGCGGTGGAATAAGGATCCAAAAAATGGGGAAGATGAATCAGGGAAAAGCCTATGTTCCTAAAATAGCAGAATCGAAAAGTCCAAAAATGAAGAAACCACCTCAGATTCGAGGGATTCATAACGAAAATAACAGGTAAAGAGCCAAGAACATACCTAATCGAGGATGAACAGCGATCCAAAGTTCGGGGGGAGCAAACCACACACGCCAATTCGAAGGAAAAGGAGTTGCAGCAAAACCCTAGATTCACCGAGAGATTGGGGAGTCTGAATCCGCAAGGAAGATGGAAGATGGAAGGCTTGAAGTTTCAAGAGGGAAAAATGGTCGTTAGTGTCAATTCAAAGGCATTTAAAACTAACTGCACCGAGTGGAGAACGTGCGCAGGAAACGAGGAAAAGAAATGATTACCCGTAACCGTCAAGAGTCTGTTCGCACAAAAATCAAGGTCGTCAACTGGAGGTCAGCTTTAACTGGACCTCAGCTCAGCCCCTACCCAATATCACTTGGGCTAAGGGCTGAGGGGCAACTGATGATACTCAAAATTAATCTCGAGTAGGAGCTTAGCTCAGGAGATCAGGCCCGGAGGTCGGCACAAAGCTCCAGAGCTCAGAGGACCAGAGCTCAAGTTCCACCCAAGCGGGATAATAGCCGAATCTGTAGGAGAAGTAGCTGGGTGATAGCTGGCATCTCCCAATCGAAAATCACGCGACATCCCAAGCGGGAAACCCTTAATTGATCAGAATCCCCTCCTAAGATTAAGGACGATCCCGTGAATAGAGGGCAAAGATCTCGGTAGAGATCCTGGAAGGTTAGGAACAATATTATAAGTACAATACAACACCACAGGGGAAGAGGAGAGAATATTTTTTTTGTAAACATCTCAATATCATCAATAAAGAAAAAGGAGCAAGAGTCTCCCTTGGAGAGTGGATTAGCCGACCTCATCAGCCGGTGAACCACTATATTTCTACTGTATCACATTCATTACACACCGGATATTAGAACATCCATCCGCTCACTCATGAGCCTTGTAGCTCCGATCTGTCCCATACAGTTAAACCCAATCTCATTACTCATTCGTGCAAAATAACGCCATCAGGTTCAATTTGGGCTTGATTTAATTTAACTCGAATCATTTAAAAATTGATCAGATTCAATTCGAAAAACTAAAAATAAATTGAAATCGAGCCGCGGCCAAGTAACTTCGATCTTTTAACGCCCTAGTTAGAAACGACGCCTTTAACTTGAAGAGCAATGCTACATAAACTTAAAAATTAGACTTAAAAATTAAACTTGATAATCAGAATTGATTTTACTATAAATCTCAACATTTATTACAACTTATAATCTATTTTTTTTTTAAGTCAACGTAACATTAGTCTAACTTAAAACTTTCAGAACACATATAAAGAAGTTCGAGCGGAATCATTTCAACGAACTGCCGAGGAGAAGAAATAGCGAAATGGGAGACGAAGAAGAAGAAGATCGTACTCAGAAGCCGAAGAGCTCATTCGTGATAAAGATACCGTCTTACGAAGAAGTAATCGAGAGCTCTCAATCCAAAACAGCACCGTCTCTCTTTAACCCATCACCTTCCTTCTCTCAAGCCTTCAATTTCATCAAGAACTCTGAGTTCTACAGTCCTCCTCCTCCTCCGCCGCCAGCCCCATCCTCCGCCTCTTCGCAACCCACACAGACCACCGCATCAAGGTATCAAATCAATTCTATTCTCTATCTTCCTCTCTGTAAATGCGTGCTTGTGCGTGTGTATGTTGCGTTTCTGTTTGATAAATTGGGTAAATGAGGGTTTGTTTATTTATTTATTGTGCAAGGCAAATTGGACAATCGGAGGTTCTGCCTTCATCAACGTCGTCGTTTTCGGCTCACTCTGTTACTTCTACATCGTCAGGGCAAACTGCCCCAAGTCGCAATGCAATTCTTGTAAGCCATAGACAGGTGCGGTATATTATATATACACATAAAATTTAATAAAATTTGAAAAATGGCTGCTTGTATGGTTTGATATTTTCAGCTGAGTATTAGTTTAGTGTTCTATAATCATGAACTTGTTTTTGTGCATGTATTGTTGATCTTGATTTCACGGGGCATATAATTTTGACTTTCCTATTCATATTTACCCTCAGTTCAGTTGTATCGTAGTGTTGGAATAACAGATTGCTTATACTTCGAGTCATTAGAATAATAAATGCTATTTTTTAATATAAAAAAACGCTGCAATACCATACGCATTTTATTGGATCGACTAGGAACTTTTTCTCAATGGGCAGAATGTGGGAGAAGACTTTAGTTTAAACGCCAATTGCTAAATAGATAGACAACTAGATATGTCCAATTAACGAGAAGCCCGTTAAAAAATCTTTGGTCTGAGACTTGAATCTGCATTCTTAACAAGAAGCCCATTAAAAAGCCATTAGTCTGAAACTTGAATCTTCATTCTCTAGCTTCATAGTTTGAGCTGTAATTACCTGTCCATTAATCATAAGGGACGTAGAGATTGGTTCTTGGCTAAAAGTAGCTTATATTACTATTTCTTACTTATTGAAAAAACATATGTTATTTCTAATATATAGTTTGGTTAGTAATACAGAGTAACCTGTCAAGGACTAGAGAAGGAGTAACTGGACAAGCTCTAGATTCAGTTGAACCAGCAACAGATACTTGGCTGGAATAGATACCCTACTAGCAGTATCTGATAGGCTTTATCACCAAAAGCATTCATAGTAGAGTCTTCGGTACTTTGTGGTTAGGAGTGATTTGTAGGCAAAATTATTCATGAACATCCCAATGTCCAGAGATTTTGCAATAAGAAAAGATACGACTAGGTTAATAAGCACACCAAACAATTAATGCCACTTCTATTAACTGTCTTGATTAATTTCCTTTTTATCTTTAATTCTCTTACAGAAGGGAAATCCTTTACTAAAACATATAAGGAACGTGAGATGGGCTTTTGCAGATGTTGTATGTGATTACATGTTGGGCCAGAATGCCTGTGCTCTTTATCTCAGGTCTGGGTTTTTTTATCTTCTGTTACATTCTTTTGTGTTATTTGCAGTTGCTTTGCTCTTCCAGTAGGTTTGGGTAACGATTATGATAGTCTATCTGTGACTTGGTTGAGAGCAGTACACTTCGGTGAGGGTTTTGTGTTTGGCTAAACAGATGCCTCATTGGTTCATCACATGAGGTCATATAGTTGTCCCATTGCCCAACACTAAGAAGCTGTGACTAGGAGAACTTGCTTAATTTGCAACTGCTTATGTTGTGCTTAGTGGAGTTAGAGTTACCAAACATAACTTGATATGTCTTAACTTTCCAGGTTTTGAAGAGACTTGAGAAAGTTTCTGAGAATTGTATTTTCTCCTATTTGGGTGTTTCCATGCTCGAGTTGTGAGAGCATTTGCACATTGTTCACAGTTCACTGACTGACATTACAGATAGACATAATTTGATGCTTAATTAAAACCATAAATAAATAAAACCCAACTTAACATTTCCTTCTAAGATACTGATTGTTGAACCTGGTTTTTCTCGTAACTAACTTGTTTCTCATCAAGAGTTGCATAAATTAGAAATTAGGATCAGAAGCATGTTAAGCCACTCTTATGCATACCCTTGACTAACTTGACCTTTTTGGTGCAGTCTTCGGTATCATCTGCTTCATCCAGACTACCTGTATTACCGAATAAGGGAATTGCAGAAAAACTTAAAGCTCCGTGTTGTTTTGTGCCATGTTGATGTTGTAAGACCTTGGGCAAATAATAAGCTTCTTTGTCACTTTTGGTGGCATTATGTTGAGTAGTTAGTGGATATCTCTGGACAGAGCCTTTTTGATATATGGATGGTGAAATTTTGCGGGCTTAGTTTTACTCATTGTTGCCATTGGTTTCAGGAAGATGTAATTAAGCCTTTACTTGAAGTCACAAAAACAGCTCTGCTTCATGATTGTACACTTTTATGTGGCTGGAGGTATCTTTCTAATCCGAATGGATTTCTTGAATATCTAATCTGTTGCATGCTTTATGAGTGAGCATTCAGCTGCATTATTCTTCACCAGAATCTTATGATTTTCCCTGATCATTAATGGCGTAACTTAAGAACGCCGTAGGGATGTCTGATACAGTGTCAGTGGCTTCCTTTACATTTCACTATTTCCTCTAGAAATTCTAATACTGTTGCAATTGGCAAATTAATTATTTAATTGGGAAGATGATCATATTTGGCTTTGTGTCAAGCATTTCTCTTTTTAAGATCCTTATGCACAATGGTCACTGTTATTAAATTAGTTCTAAGGTAGGAACAGTTTCATGTCTTACCCCTGTAGATTAACTTAATTTCTACATTCTTTTGCTCTAGCTTGGAAGAATGTGGTCGGTACTTGGAGACGATAAAAGTCTATGAAAACAAGCCTGCAGACCTTATTCAGGGCCAGATGGATGCAGACTATCTATCGCGGGTACCTATGTTGCTGAGGTGTTTGACGTGATTAATGTTTATGCTGGAGAAGTTTATTGGCTGATTACTTAATTAAATTAAATGGTCAGATTGGTTTTTTCACATTCACAGCTATTTGAGTAGACTTGCCTGAAATGAGTTTCTTTGACTGCAGCTAACTCATGCTCTTACCTCAGTTCGACATGTTAACAAGACTGATGTGGTCACTCTTGGTTCTACCTTTGGGGTATGTCTGTAGATCTGCAACATGCCATTGCTACTATTAGTTTTTTTCCTTTCTGGGATCTGGTCCTGCAATTCTGATATTTGGTTTTCATTGCAGTCCCTTTCCTCTACCATGGATGCATCCATGGAGGATCTAGGCCGTTGCCCGGGCATAGGAGAGCGCAAGGTATTTGTCAATGTTCTTATCCATTGCTTTAACAGCTCAAGGAGAATGAATAACATTTAACCCATGACTATTATCTATGTTAAGAGAGCAAAAGATGGTTATGACAATTAAACAAAAAAGTTGAAAGAGAGAAAAATTGGAATGATTGTTTTTTTGGCTTGCTATGTCAATATACGTACATAGCAACAGATAAGTCAATAAGTGGATATTTAAAATATTCAAATTGAGATATGTTAAATGATCTGTTATAAAACATTTCTGGTTGCATGCACCATAGGTGATGTCACCCATCTTGTGCACCTCCCCCTAATTTTTGTGACAATGGCAACTTTTTTTTTCCCTTCTGTATGATTCTTCTGAGCAGTGGTCTCCATCTTAATGATAAATCAGGTAAGACGCTTGTACGACACTTTTCATGAACCATTCAAGCGTGTAATTCAGAACCACCCACCTGTTCCTGAAACTCCTGTCCAAAACAATTTGGAGACTTTCCCAGCAAGTAAAGAAAAAGAAGACGAGCAGAAAGTGGAGGGTGAAAGGAAACGTAGGAAGAAAGAACCAGAATTAACTGTCCAATCAGCTTTATCGGCTGCTTTTGCAAAGTATGCAGGTAAAGTTGGTAGAAAGAACAATAAATCGCAGCCAGAGAAGGGAGGAGAAGAAAGTGATGCAGCCGAAAACACATAAAATATGAACTTCAGTGAGGAGGCTCCAAGTTGATGTAAAATTCTAACTTAAACCATACTATAGGCCGTACTTGGAAGACTTGAGCACTTGGATGCAATTGGAATACTTGAGCAAAATTTGTTTATGCTTTGGGGATGCTAATGGAGGGTGGCCGAGCTGTTACGGTCTTTACTAAAGCACATTGAAGAGGTGCTTTGTTCTAGGTCCGGTTTTTCTTTTATTTTGTACACTAGCTAATTTTATTGCAGTGTATTTCATAACTTGTAAAAATATGTCAATGGGAACGGAAGCCACATTGTAGCTCTTCACTTGTTCCGGCGGACAAAGTATCAACAATAATATTATTTGAATCTCATTTGCTGGATTATACTTCGTGTTACTGAGAAATCACTGGTTTGCGATATTTTTGGTAAGGGCTTTGGATCAAGGGTCATACTAAGCAGAATGATTTGGCTTTAGATGCTACGGATATTTGAGATGTTTTCTAACCATGCCCTTCATCACCAGCACGAGTTGCTTTACTAGATGAAGATTATTAAGTCTCTTAAGATAATGATAATTTTGAGTACTGGCTCGGGTGGACTTGGGAGAGGTCCGAGGAGGGAAGACTAGGGCCGAAGGACCAATAGAACTCTGTTCTGGGGCAAATGCACAGAAACGAGGCTGAGCATCTCAAAGGATGAGCAAGCCTACGTCAACCCCCAGGTGGAGATTACAATCTCTCTAGCATTATTTAAAAAACATAAGAATTCAGGTAAAGCTATTTCATTGACCTTAAATTTTGCGGTACTTCCATTGTTTAAACTTGTATAAAAACTGATGATACTCAGAATATGTCAAAAGGTTGAGCTTGGGAGGTCAGCTCATATCTCCCCGGCTGAAGACACACAGCCCGCCCTTGACTACTAAGAAGCTCCTGGTCAGCACCTCTGCTCCAGCAGTTGCACCTCTACCAGTACGACACAAATGACAGTTGGCTTCCACCGAAGCGTCACGCAAATCGTAACAGTTGAATAATCAGGGGAAGGAGTTGCAACTGCCTCAACACCCACCACTATCGTTGCACTATAGGCGCAACCGTTACAATAGATAGGCAAAAATCACATCATGGATCAGGCAAGGCCTTGGGCCAACTATAAATAAGAGGCATGACCCTCTCAACAAAAACACAAGCAATTGTAATCAGAACCATTCTCTGTAATCTCATTTCTTCATTAATACAAGTCCTAGGAGTAAAAGACTCCCTTAAGAGTGGATTAGCGGGGCTCTCGAGCTGGTGAACTACTATAGACCCTCTGTACTAATCTCATTTCCCTTATCCGAATCTTAAGAGCCCAGAAGCTCAGACTGAGTCACTTAGTGCCCATCAACTTCCTATCTCTGCTCAATCGTGCAACATGTATCATCAGTTGGTACCGTCTGTGGGAACGACTGTTCCTATAAAAAAATTCTACTGATTGTCTTCAGTAATTGATAGTTTCTACGTGCAATATGAGCAGAAGTCAAATAAACCCCCTCTGATTGCATAACCAACAAGAGGCTATCACTGGAAGGCAACAAGAAAATCCTCGTGATTTTCTGCCTAATCCAGAGGCTGACCCACCCACGGTGGATCCTCTTCCGAATAACGAACTTTAGACCCTTTGCTTAGCCAATCAACGCCTCCTCCAGCAGAATAAGAAATTACTGAACCTCCTCCAACCCCCCCCCCCCCCCCCCAAAAGGGCACAACCAGCCCAGGATAGACCCCAGCGTGGGGAACATCAATGTCTCAATCCCTTGAGGGAAAATACGGAGGAGAATGAGCACAACAAATCATTCGACAACATACGCCAACGAGCTCAAAAGAACGAAGAAGACGAGGAAGTACAAAGGTAGAACGGGGGGACTCACAAGAACGAGTTTCCCCCACATCAGTAGGAAAAAAAGGAGCAATTCTGAGAGCAGGGCTTCAAAGAGATTCAACAAGAGTTCAGTTGCATGAAAGAAGCTGTGAGGGGCAAAACCCCTATGTCCATAGACGCATTGGTCCAGCAGACAGAATCTCCCTTTACCAAAGAAGTGATGCATTTCCCTCTTCCACCAAAGTTCAAAATGTCACAGATAGAAGTCTTTGATGGGATCAGGGATCCCATGGACCACCTCAACACCTATAAGAACTAGATGCCGAGCTTTCGCTATCACACTGAAAGACTCAGCCTTGGCCTGGTTCAACAGGTTGACCCTAGCTTCTATTTCTTCATTCAAGGAGCTCTTAGTATCGTTTGTCTCAAATTTCATTGGAGCTCGGACCTACTGAAAGCCAAGTTACATTTGTTGAATGTAAAGCAAGGACCCAGCAAGACACTACGGAGCTATGTTCAGAGGTTCAATTCAGAATCTCTTAAAGTGGACGTCCTTGATGAGAGATTTGCCCTCACTGCCTTCATTGCTGGACTGGGAGTCCAGTCCAAGGACTTAATGTTTTCTATCTCCAAGAACCCGCAAGCCAGCATGGCTGAGGTCCTTGCCAAGGTAAAGAAGTACATTAGTGGGAAAGAAGCACTCATCTCGAAGGTTGGAAGCTCAAGTGTCCACAAGGAGAAAGAAAAAAGAAAATACCGAAGTCCGAAGAAAGAAATGAGCCGAGAAAGGTCTCCACGAAGAGACAGAGATTACTCCCCAAAAAGAAGAGGAGACATTAAAGACCGCCTGGGCCCCCCCACCTCAGGAGTTACAACCAAGGTATGCCTCAAGGTAGTTCACTCCCCTCAACCACACAGTGTCCCAATTCCTCTACGAGGTACAGCATGAAAAGTTCCTAAGATGACTACCTCGGATGAAAGCTGACCCCGCAAAACGGGATGCTACAAAGTACTGTGAGTATCACAGAGACCATGGTCATCACACTGACGATTGTATCCAAATGAAGAAAGAGATCGAGTTCCTAATTCAGAGGGGACAACTGCGCCGCTTCGTAGCGCAAGACAATCAGAACTGAGCTCACCCACCCCAGCACCTCAGCAGCAAGCCCCTGTGCAACACCAACAACCCTTGGGAGAAATTAGGGTGATATCATGAGGGTTTGCTGGACATGGGGAAACCAGCTCATCCAGGAAGGCCCACATGCGCAAAGTTCGAGCCGAATATGTAGTGGAGGTACAAGTTATGTCCAAGGCACCATGATTGAACATGGACATAACATTTTCAGATGCAGATCTAGAAGGTTGCCAACATCCCCACGATCATCCCTTGATAGTAAGGGCTATCATCCTCAATAGAATCGTCCACCGAGTTCTAATTGATAATGGGAGCTCTACCGACACCATCTTTGCATCCGCCTTTAAAAAGATAAACATTGGCAGAGACAAGCTCGAGCTGGTGAGGGCTCACCTTCTTGGATTCTCTGGAGAGATGATGCTCCCACTAGGCTCAATTCAGCATGTCCTCACAATGGGAGACCCTCCCTGCCAATCAAACACCAATGTGAAATTCGTGGTCATCGATGCTCCGTCAACATACAACATCTTGCTAGGAAGACCTTCCCTCAACGCCATGAGAGCCATTCCTTCTGCCTACCACCTCATAATGAAGTTTTCTACTGAAGAATGGTGTTGGAGTGGTCCGAGGAGACCAGCAAGTGGCAAGAGAATGCTACATGGTGTCTATGAAGAAGAAAGAGGTCGAGACCATACAGCTGGATGAGCTCGACATAAGAAATGAGCTGGAATCAAGGCCCACACCTTCAGAAGAGTTGGAACTTGTCCAGCTCGACGAAGACCCAAGACACTTGGTGTATGTAGGATCAAAACTGCTCAAGGAGGTTAAGGTCCTCTTTATTTAATTTCTGAAAGAGAATATGGAGGTATTCGCATGAAAATAGGAGGACATACAGAGGATTGACCCCTCAGTCACGACGCACAAGCTCAACGTGAATCCAACCTTCAAGCCCATCAAGCAGAAACGAAGGAGCTTCGCCCTAGAACGCCAAAAAATGATTAATGAGGAGGTCTCCAAGCTCCTCCACACCAAGGCCATTAGGGAGGTGGATTATCCGACCTGACTAGCCAATGTGGTCCTCGTCAAGAAGTCCAACGGCAAGTGGCACATCTGCATCCACTTCACCGATCTAAACTGCACCTGCCCCAAAGATAGTTTTCCACTTTCCATAATTGATTTGATCGTAGATGCCACAGCAGGGCATGAGCTGCTAAGTTTCATGGATGCCTTTTCAAGATACAACCAGATAAGGATGGACCCAAATGATCAGGAGAAGACATCATTCATAACTGAGCTGGGAACATACTACTACCAGGTCATGCCATTCGGAATAAAGAACGTTGGAGCCACATACTAGCGATTGGTGAATCGCATGTTCCAGACGCAGATCGGCACCTCTATGAAAGTGTACATCGATGACATGCTGGTAAAATCTCTTAAGGCTGAGCTCTATAACAGGCATCTTGAGGAATCCTTTCAAATTCTCAAAAAGTACCAAATGAAGCTTAACCCAGCTAAATGCGCCTTTGGAGTCTCTGCAGGAAAATTTCTGAATTTTATAGTTAATAGCCGAGGAATATAGGCTAATCTAGAGAAAGTGAGAGCTGTAATCGACATGCAACCACCCTCTAACACAAGGGAGGTCCAACGTTTAACAGAGAGGATAGCAGCTTTGAGTCATTTTGTCTTCAGGTCAAGCGATAAGTGTCAATCAGTCTTCCAAGTCTTGAAAAAGGCATTTTAGTGGGATACACAGTGTGAGGAAGCATTCAAAGCCCTCAAGGATTACCTCAGCTCACCCCCTGTCCTCGCGAGTCCTAGAGAAGGGGAGATTCTCACCTTATACCTTGTTGTCTCGGATTTCTCAACCAACGCAACGTTGGTCAGGGAGCAAGACAGAGCTCAGCAACCAGTCTATTACTGCAGCAGAGCTCTAAGGGGAGCAGATGAGAGATATCTAAAGATGAAGAAGCTAGTCTTAGCGATGGTAACAATTGCAATGAGACTCAAGCCTTATTTCCAGGCCCACACAATAGAAATTCCCACAGATTAGCCTATAAAGCAAGTCCTGCACAAACTAGAGTCATCAGGAAGGCTGGTCAAGTGGGCAATAGAGCTCAGCGAGTTCGACATCAGGTATAAGCCCAGAACCGCGATCAAAGGGCATATTTTGACAGATTTTATTGCAGAGTTTACCACAGGTCATGAAGCATCCTTGGGAACAGCCCAATTGATACCCGACCTCCCGACATGGAAATTTTTCGTAGATGGTGCAGCAAACGCCCAGGGCAGCGGTGCTAGACTGATTCTGACCTCCCCAAATGGAATAGATATTGAATACGCCCTCAAATTCAGGTTCAAAGCTTCAAATAATGAGGCCAAATACGAAGCCATTATCGTAAGGATCAACATGGTTGTGATCACAAAAGTGAATGAATGAGAGAGAAAGAAGCTTTGACTTCTCTCTAGAATTCCCAAGTTCATGAATGCTTCACCAATTTCTTCCAATATCCCACCAAAACCACCAGATTTACAGCCAAACAATCTTCCTTCAAATCTTCCAACTTATGCTTCTCTCTTCAAACAATCATCTAATGCACAGTTGGAGGAATCTCTTCCCAAGATTGAAAAACTAGTAGTATTCTATGAAGGTGAACCAGCTTTCTACTTCTCCAATGAAGAAGTTAGAGACTCTTGTCAATCATTACAATATGTGCTGATATGTAAATGCTCGTATGGAAGACCTACTCTAGGGGTGATCAAGGAGGTAATACGGTCTAAATGGCATCTCAAGGGAGATTTTGAAGTGGGTTCAATTGACCAACGTCACATACTTATAAGGTTCCAGCTTCAAGAAGATTATGTAAAGACATGGTTGAAGGATGCAACACTGATCGAAGATTATTTGTTCCGTTTCTTCAAATGGTTTTCAGGTTTCGTACCAGGAATAGAGTCGTTAATTGTGCCCATGTGGATTTCTCTACCAGGTCTGCCATTGAATGTTTTCAAGAAAAATTATTTGGAGGTTCTAACCAAGCCTATTGGGAGAGTTTTAGCGTATGACCAGGCCACGTTAACACTTACAAGACCGGGGGTTGCTTGTGTGTGTGTGGAAGTCAATCTATTAGCCAACAATCTGTCTAAAATATGGCTTGATATGGGAGATGAGGGAGCTCGATGGCAGCGCATAGTGTATGAGAAAAACAAATGATTCAGCAGAGCTTGCAGGAAGCAGGGCAACAGCGAGGAAGAATGCCACAAAAGAAAACCTTAGGAGGATATGGAAAACATAGATTTATTTCCTAAAGAAACCAAGATGAACAAGGAAAGGGCGGAGAATAACAAAGGAAAGCATGTTTAGCTAGTCTTGGAAAATAATAGAAAGCAAGATCAGTCAAGTATAGAGAATAATGGGCAGAACGAATCTCAAGAGCAATTAAAGAATCTAAATGTGACACAACAGCAGAGAGGAATTTGGAAACCACAATATAGACAGAAGCAAATTGGAGGACAGAAAGGAATTTCAGTGATGGTGCAAGGAATTAAGGAGAAATTACAGGGAACCTATGAAGAGGACACAGCGAGAGCGAAGGAGACTGGGGATCACTCTGGGAAAGATTATTTTCCACAGGATGATTCCATAAATATAACTAATACAGTAGAGGAGATTAGGGAAGCAAATAAGGTAACCTTGGAAATTATAGAGGAGGAGAATCAGGAAACAAATAAGGAAACTTTGGAGACTGTAGAGGAGGAAATTCATAATACAGGAAAGGAAACTTTAGAGAATGCAATTGATAATATTCGAGAGGCAGGTAAGGAAACCAATGAGCAGTCTGAAGGCCAATGTTTGATGATTATGTAGAATTCCTTGAATTCGGATTTTTCATTCCCTGTGGATCGTGATTATATTCGCTCTGAAAATTGTGGTATGTCCATGGACGATGAAAGAGGTTTGATTTGCACCAAGTTACCTCCTGATAAAGGCTTTCAGTCTGATGATGAAGTTGGAAATAGCCTAGCATGTGTTGAAATAAACTCTATTCATTCAGATAATGATGAGAGTTTTGAAATTAATTTGCAAGTGAAGGATTTCACTCACTCTGGTATTGTTACTAGATCAAAATCTAGAAGGCAGCCAACCCCCCAAATTTCTTATGATTAATGCAATATTGTGGAATGTGAGGGGGGCGAACAAAGAAGCCTCTCGAATGAGACTTAAGGAATTGATTAAGTTAAATGATGTCTGCCTAGTATCTCTGTTTGAGCCAAAAATGAGGTCTACTAAGTTGCAAGCGTTATGTGGTTATCTGCGATTTTCATCTTCTTTGGCAAATCCAATGGCTGAAAAACACATTTGGGTTCTTTGGGACCATAGAGTGAAGGTGAATGTGATTGTTGTGCATGAGCAAGCTCTCACGGTAGAAGTTTCTTTTCTGGGCTCATTGCCTTTTTTTTTATAACATTCGTTTATGCAAAGTGTGACCATTTACTCAGAAGACCATTATGGTCTCATTTGACTGACATACAAATAACTGACGCTCCTTGGATGATTGTGGGAGATGTCAATGCAATTGTTTCCTCAGCAGAGAGAAAGGGTGGATTATCTCCTTCTCTGGCCGTAATGAGTGAATTTGTTTCTTTTATAAATAACATGGGCATGTATGACTGTGGGTTTTTTGGATCGTCGTTCACTTGGTGTAATAACCACTAGGGATTGACTTGGATGTGGCAAAGAATTGATAGGGCATTGACTAATGTGCATTGGGGGTGATAGATTTGAAAAGACAGAGATTGAGCATGCTGGTAGAATCCATTCAGATCATTGCCCTCTTGTCTATAGATTTTCTGAATCCTTTGATACGAGGAGAATATCTTATTTCAAATTTTTAGATATGTGGACTGAACATCATAGTTTTGAGCGACTGGTGAAGGAGAACTGGGCAGGTAATTACTCCAATAATCCGGTTGAAAATGTATTCTTGAAGCTAAAGTACTTGAAATTCCACTTAAAGAAGTGGAACAAAGAAATTTTTGGAAACTTATTCGAAAACATTAAGGTGAAGGAGAAGCAGCTGCAGCAAGCAGAATTACGGGTGGAGGAAGATGATTTGGAGTGCAACAATCAAGCTTTAAATAATGCAAAGTCGGAATTGGATGAAGTCTTACGGTTAGAGGAAATGTATTGGAGACAAAAAGCAAATATGAGATGGGCACTTGAAGGAGAAAGGAACACCAAATTATACCATGCCATCGCAAGGGGCAAAGTAGCAAAAAACAGGATTGCAAGAATTAAAAATGCAGAAGGGTGTTGGTTAGAGGAAGAAGATGTTATTGCTAGCAATGCAGTGGATTTCTTTTCTGCACTCTATAAGTCAGAGGCTCACATTTTGGATCCTGAGTTATTTGATATCATACCGAATTTGGTCACTTTGGAAGAAAACTTAAAGCTCACCTCTCCAACTACCATGGAAGAACTCAAGTCAGTCGTTTTTGCTATGTCTACTCAAAGTGCGCCGGGTGCTGATGGTTTCTCAGGTAAGTTCTTTCAAACTGCTTGGGAAATCATTAAAGGTGACATTTTAGATGCGGCTAATTTTTTTCTTGCAAGGTGGAGTTATACCACGATCAGTTAATGCCACTATTCTGTCTCTGATACCCAAGAAGGAAACTCCATTGACATTCGCAAATTTTAGGCTCATTAGTCTGTGTAACTTTTTATACAAAATCTTCACTAAGCTGGTAGCAACTAGACTCAGTGGTTTGCTGCCTAAGCTTATCTCAAAGGAGCAGCATGGATTCGTTCAGGGCAGAACTATGAGTGATAGTATTGCCCTAGCCCAGTTTATGATGAATGAACTAGATAGAAAGTTAGAGGCAGGGAATGCTATCGCAAAGCTGGACATGATGAAGGCATTTGATAAATTGGAGTGGGATTTTTTGAAACAAACATTGAAGAGTTTTGGTTTTTCCGAAGATTTTGTTGCAATTGTTTCTAATTTTCTGAGTCATCAGAATATTTCTTTAACTATTAATGGTGTTCGGCATGGATTTTTTCCCAGTTCTAGAGGATTAAGACAAGGTGATCCACTATCACCTTCGCTTTTAATCCTAGCAGATGAGGTATTGAGCAGATGTTTGAGGTTCCAATTTGAGCAGGGCTTAATAGAAGGATATCACACAGGCAGGGGTTCAAGGCTATTAAGTCATCTATTGTTTGCGGATGATACTCTCATTTTTTTGAAGGAGTGTAAGAGATCTATGACTAATCTTTTGAAATTTGTGGGGAGATATGAGCATTCATCTGGTCAGAGAGTGAACAAGCAAAAGAGTTCTCTCTATTGCTCTTCTAAAATCTCAGCGGTAAGGAGAAATCTGTTATCACGGGTTGCAAATATTCTTCTTAAAGAATGCCCTCTTACCTACTTGGGTTGTCCAATTATTAGGGGGAGAGTCAAGCTTCTCTATTTCGAAGATATATTGCAGAAATTTCAGTCAAGGTTGGAGGGTTGGTATGCTAAACTTCTTTCTAATATGGGTAGAGTTGTCCTTATTAAATCGGTGTTATGTTCCCTCCCCATACATCTGCTAGCTTCTCTGAACCTACCTAAGGGTATCATAGCTAGAATGAATTATGTTGTGTCTTCTTTTTTGTGGTCTAATAAGACAAATAAAAGGAAAAGACATTTGGTCTCATGGGAGTCTGTTACTTTACCATTCTCTGAAGGTGTTATGGGAATTAGAAAGTTTGAGGATGTCCAGAATACATTTAGGATGAAGCAGGTATGGAACTTATTGCAAAATAGCTCTCTATGGTCTTCTTTCTTTACTACCAAGTACCTAGAAGACAATCATTTGTTGTTGCAAAACAGTCGAATTCAGTCTAGATGTTTCAAAGTTCTATCTCTTTGGTTTGAAGATGTTGTTAAGAATTCAAAGAAGCTAGTGGGTTCAGGTGTTACTGTGGATTTCTGGTGTGATAACTGGACAGGTGGAGGCCCTCTCATTCTAAGAAATTCAACTACACCAGACTGTTTTCCTAAACTTTCTGAGCTTCTTGTTCAAGATCAATGGCAGCTTCAAAGTGTGGCCATATAGATCAGAATCTACTACAAGAGGTCCATTCTACCAGAGTTATCCTCTCTGAGCAAGAGGACAAACTCATTTGGCAGCCTTCTACTTTTGGGAATTTCTCTATCAAAACGGCTTGGGAACTGTCTAGAAGAAGGGACACTCAGGTTGACCAGGCCACTAGAATTTGGAAGCAGCACTCTACTCCTAGTGCACAGTTAATTGGGTGGAAGATTATGAAGAATGCTCTCCCATTGGACTTAAAATTTAAGTCCTCGGGGGTCTCATTGGCAAGCAGATGTTATTTATGCTACTGTGGGGAGGAGTCAACTAATCACTTATTCATATCTTGCCAATATAGCTCTCAGCTTTGGTTCAAAATTGCAGGAATGTTTGGTTTTCAAGTGTTTCCCTCAGAGACCCTACTGTCCAGATTTAATAGATTATGTAGGACTCATCCTAGGCAATCCACAAGTCATACACTAATAAGAGGTATATCCTTGATGGTTTTCTGGCAATTATGGAAAGAACGATGTTATAGAGTCTTTGAAAACCAAAAAAAGCCTGTCAATTCTTTGTTGTCGCTTATCATTCATCTACTCAGGTTACAAGTGAGCATTTACAAGCCTAAAGTTGTGGATACTGTTTGGGATTTATCTATGCTTCAGTCCCTTAATGTCAGGTTGTGCACTGAGGTTTTTAGGAGTGCTAAATGGATTTTCTAGAATTTTCCTCCACAAGGTTGGCTTAAACTAAATACTGATAGTGCATCAAAGGGAAATCTAGGTCAGGCAGGTGGGGGAGTGGTTTTACGTAATGAGTGGGGCCAAATGGTTCTAGCTGGATCTTACTAATATAGAACTTGCACTAATATGGAAGCTGAAATCTTAGCACTACTGGATGGTCTACTGCTTGTACAAGATTATGGATTGGGGGTCTATCCTTTGATTATCGAAATGGATTCTCAAGTTCTAGTGGACTTGATCATAAATCAGTCAACATCATCTTGGAAAATTTGGACACTCTTTCATAGGATTTTCTCCATTCTTCGAGGATTTGAGTATCGAATACATCATTCCTATAGAGAGGGAAACGCAGTTACAGGCTCTTTGGCCAACCAAGGAGTCTGTGACAATACCTCTCATACTCACACCTCTTCTCATTCACTACATCTATATACGAGACAGCTCTTAATTCAGGATCAGAGGCAAATCAAGTCACTACGATCTAAAGTTAAAGTTCAATAACAGATATGCAACGCATAGATGCAGATCAGGACATTCATTCTAATGTTTAATCAAAACCAACAGTCCGTTTATACAGTCCATATTACATGCTCATCCCTAAACACGAGGGATATTTTTCTAGGAACAATGAAATTCAACTTAAGAAAGATGGAGCAATCACCTGTTTCTTTTCTACTCAGGATCACTTTCAGGGCTTCTGGTCTTCTGCCTCGACGGTTGGATTTCCTCTGCCAGAAATGCCAGATATGGTGGTTTGTTGCTGCAAGTTATTCTCTGTTGAATTCTACTCTTCTGGTTGGAGGAAGAGGATCTATTTCGTACTGCATTTTGGAGATCATTATCACTCAATTCTATGTTTTGGAGATCACCAGAACTCGAATCCCTATTCTCTGCTTCGACTGATTTTTGTGAAAAACTCTCCATGGTTCCTTCTGAATCAGATTTTGAAAGATGTTATGTGCCTCTTGGTTTACTTGGTTTTTTGGTTCTCGTCTTCAGATGTTTCCTCTTGGCCTTATGTCTCTTCGGATTCTTTGTTGGATCTCTATCAGACATGAGTATCTTCCACATCAAAGGCTTTTCTCATAGACCTTCTTCTTGGATTGCTTTAAGGGTTGTATGCTGCTGGATACACTTGATTTGCTTTTGTGGTGTCTGGCCTTCCCTCAAATTCTATCTAGACAGAAATCTTGGCTTTCCTCTCTCTCAGGATGACTTCTTGCTGGATATTCGTCTGCATTATGGCAGGGTAGTCTATTGGTTCCCTTTCAAATGCCTTATCAGGAAAATAGAAAGTCATGTCAACAGGGGGTTCTTCGAAGTTAGACGGTTGAGCTATCTTATCAGATAGTTTATCTAATGACTTTTCATTTTCCAAGTCAACCTGTTCAGTTGCCATATCTGATAGTTCTTAGGACTTATTGTGCGCACATTTCAACTTCTCTCAGCTTGTCTACAAGCTCCCAACAGTTAATACTTGTGACTCATTTAAGTTCATCTCAGCTAGTGTTTTCAGCTGGCCTTAATTTAAGACAGCGACTACTCTCACAACTCATTTGTTTCAGACAGCAGTTGACAGACAAAGTGGCAGACTATTTTTACAGAGGCTATTTTTACAGAGTAGTTTTAATATTTTGGATGAAGCAGCTGACCACTCTCAACAATATTTTATGTCACAGCTGGACCGTTCATGTCACTATTCACGTGACTGTTCAGCTCAGCATTTCTTTGGCAGTGGGTTCAGCTGACATATTTCAAGCAAGTTGCATTGGATAGGATTATTTTAGGAAATTATGCTTTCTAGATTATTTTAATATTTCCATGTAATAGCATGCATTAAAATTTTTTAATTCCTAAAAAAAAAACATGGCACATTCCATGGAAGCAGAGCAGCTCGTGATTCATAGCGATTTTTAACTGGTGGTGAAACAGATCGAAGAGACATATGAGGCTAAAGGAGAAAGAATGGCTCTATATCTGAATAAGGCACAAGAACTAATGAGAAAATTTGTGCAAGTTATAGTCGTGCATGTCCCTAGAGCTGAAAATTCTCGAGTCGATGTCTTAGCCAGACTAGCCACTGCCTCTCAAGAGAACCTGGATAGGCTGATTCTAGTTGAACACCTAGCCGAGCCATCAGTGAGCCCTGAACCTGAAGAAATATTTCTTGTACAGATTCAGCCGACCTAGATGGATCCAATCAGAGAGTACCTCCAGAATAGGACCTTACCAGCAGATTCCAAAGAAGCAACAAAGTTAAGGGTCAGGTCATCCAGATTCACTATCCTCCAAGGAAGCCTATACAAGTAGGGCTTCTCGACACCACTCCTGAGGTGTATAAGGGATGAGGAGGCTGATTACATCCTAAGGGAAATCCACGAAGGCATTTGCGACAATCACATCGGAGCTCGAGCTCTAGCTAGCAAAGCACTAAGGCAGGGATATTTCTGGCCCACCATACTCCGGGACTCGATAGAGCTGGTCAAGAGATGCAAAACCTGTCAAGTACATGCCAATATTACAAAATCCCCATCAGAGCTCCTCACATCAGTGATTAGCCCATGGTCATTTCAATAGTGGGGTCTAGACATACTCGGCCCTCTTCCGACAAGCACGGGACAATGCAAAATTGTCATAATAAGAGTGAATTACTTCACCAAGTGGATTGAGGTGGAGTCTCTTGCGAAGATCACAGAGCAAAAAATCCATAATTTCACTTGGAAATCTATAATCTACAGATTTGGAATCCCAAGGGCTCTAGTAACAGACAACGAAAAACAATTTGACAACTCAAGGTTCAAAGGATTTTGTGCCGAGCTGGGCATAAAAAACTACTTCTCTGCACCAGCTCATCCTCAGTCGAACAGACAAGCAGAAGTAACCATATGAACTATAAAAACAGCTCTGAAGACCAAACTCGAAGCCTTAAAAGGACGATGTGTGGAACATCTGTCAGAAGTGCTATAGGCTTACAGGACCACAGCCAGGTCGACGACTCAAGAAACGGCCTTCGCCTTGGCTTATGGGACTAAAGTAGTGGCTCATGTGGAAATAGGCATCTCATCCTCAAGAACAGAGCTCACCAACCTTGAGCAAAACGATGAATCACTTCTGGTTAATCTCGACCTCTTTGATGAAAAAAGGGGCAGAACCTTATAGCGCATCCTTAATTATGAGAGAAAGATAACTCGATTCTACAACAAGAAAGTCAAACATAGAAGTTTCACCATAGGAGATCTAGTCCTCAAGAAACTCCTTCCAACTGGGAAGGACCCTACTCATGGGAAGCTAGGGCCCAATTGGGAAGGCTTATACATCATATCGAGAGTAATCAAACCAGGAAATTACGAGCTACGAACTGAAGAAGGAAGATTTTTGCCTCATTCCTGGAATACTGAGCATTTGAAGAAGTTCTTCCAGTAGCAAAGAACTATACGCTTGTAAAAACTTCATTGCAATAAAAGAGAAGTTCCAGTTCAGTCATCATTCTACTACTAACAAACGATGAGCTCTTTAGCTCATAAAATAACGATGAGCTCTTCAGCTCATAATAACAAACGATGAGCTCTTTAGCTTATAATAACAAACAATGAGCTCTCAACTCATAAAACAACGATGAGCTTTTCAGCTCATAACAACAAATGATGAGCTCTTCATCTCATAATAAACGATGAGCTCTTCAGCTCATAATAACAAATGGTGAGCTTTTCAGCTCATAAACCAAAGATGAGCTCTTCAGCTCATAAGACAACGATGAGCTTTTCAGCTCATGAAACAACGATGGGCTTTTCAGCTCATAAGACATACGACGAGCATTTCAGCTCATAAAAATAAACGATGAGCTCTCCAGCTTATAGAAAATAAAAGATGAGCTCATCAGCTCAGCTAATAGATGAACGATGAGCTCTTCTGCTCATAAGGAAGTTTAGTTTTTTAGATAAAGTCAGGAGTAGACCTCATACTTGAAAATTAACCAAGACGGATATGCTCCCAGAAGAACAAAAGTTCTCCTTGAAGTAAGGGGGCAAAGGGGAAATAACAAGATAATACGAAAACAAGATAATAGCTTTTTCATTCCTTCCAAAAAACATTGTTACAAATTCAAAATACGAAGTTAAGAAGTTTCAAAACAGAGCCCTACAAGTCCACAACAGGATCTCTGATTTCCTCACTCTGGAGCATCTCAAGTACAGTCACTCCCTCTGGCAGAGCAGGATGAAGATTAGATGAAGCCGGAAGAAAATCAGATGAAATAGAAGGGAACCTCGGAGATGGCAGGAGCTGGGACTAGGGGTGTCCATGGGCCGGGTTATCCACGGGTCCCATTACACAGCCCAAAAAAAATAAGCCCGAAACCCGATAGGCCCGCCCAAGCCCGAGCCCAATCCTTTAAGAAAGGGCTTGGGTTTAACCCTAAACCCACTACCCGGCCTGAAGCCCAGCCCAATAACAAGCCTACAAACTCAGCCCGAAGCCCAAAGTTCGGCCCAATAACCCACCCACAAAAACCTGTTAAAACCAGTCTACCTAGCCCGAACAAATTTTTTCAGAATTTGAGAGGTCCCTATCAAACTTTGAAAGGTAGGTGAGAATTTGACAGTTAGGTGAGAAGTCTTTTAAATTTTTTCAAACATTGCCAAATTTTTTCAAATCCAGCAGCTGAGCACCACATGGGGTCTTTGACTTTTGTGGCCGTCTTATCTTTCCATATGTGACTGTCTTGTCTTTTCGTCCGAGCCAGCAGGAGCAGGCTGAGCAGTTGTCTTTGCAGGCTTGTAGAACATGGGTTAGAAATTTTTCTTTCTCCAATTATATAACTAATGATCATAAATAAACGGCTACTTTTTAATAAATAATTTATAAATAAAGTCGATTGTATTTCATTTCAACCCACCACATTTGCAAAAAAAAAAAACTCTCATTTGTTGTTAACTCTCATTTGCTCTCAAATCTCAACTCTCAAGTGCTCTGAAGTCTCAAGACCGAGCTTTCAGCTGTCTCAAAGACTCAAGATTGACAAGTGCTCTCATTTGGTGAGAACGTTCTTTTTACATAATTTAAGTATTTATTTTATTTTTCTAGTTTAATTTACGTAATGACTTCATTTCATTCACAAAATATTTTTTATAACGAAATTCTTGAGTCGAATAATGATAATGAGAACATCGATGAGGGTGAAGGATATGGGTAAAAAATAAGGCCGAAACCTGATAGGACCGATAGTTGGCCTGCCCGAGCCCAATATCCTTTAAGAAAGGGCTTGGGTTTACCCCTAAACCCAATACCCGGCCCAATAACCCGCCCACAAAAACCAATTAAAACCCGTCTGCCTAGCCCGAACAATTTTTTTTTCAGAATTTGAGAGGTTCCTGTCAAACTTTGAAAGGTAGGTGAAAATTTGAGAGTTAGGTGAGAAGTCTTTTAAATTTTTTTGAACTTTGCCAAATTTTTTCAAATCCAACAGCAGAGCACCACATTGGGTATGTGATTTCTGTGACTGTCTTGTCTTTCCATCTGAGCCAGCAGAAGCAGGCTGAGCAGCTGCCATTGCAGGCTTGTAGCACATGGGTAAGAAATTTTCCTTTCTCCAATTATACAACTAACGTTCATAAATAAACGACTACTTTTTAATGTATAATTTATAAATAAAGCCGATTGCATTTCATTTCAACCCACCACATTTGCAAAAAAAAAAACTTTCATTTACTCTTAACTCTCATTTCCTCTCAACTCTCAACTCTCAACTCTCAAGTGCTCTGAAGTCTCAAGACGGAGCTTTCAGCTGTCTCAAAGACTCTAGAATGTCAAGTGCTCTCATTTGGTGAAAAAGTTCTTTTTACATAATTTAAGTATTTATTTTATTTTTATAGTTTTATTTACGTAATGACTTCATCTTATTCACAAAATATTTTTTATAACAAAATTCTTGAGTCGAATAATGATAATGAGAGCATCGATGAGGGTGAAGGGTAGGGGTGTTCATAGGCTGGGTTACCCACGGGTCCCGTTACCTGACCCAAAAAAAATAAGCCCAAAACTCAATAGACCTGATAGTTGAAGCGCCTGAGCCCAATATCTTTTAAGAAAAGACTTGGATTTACCACTAAACCAACTACCCACAAAAACCCGTTAAAACCCGTCTGCCTAGCCCGAACAAATTTTTTCAGAATTTGAGAGGTTCCTGTCAAACTTTGAAAGGTAGGTGAGAATTTGAGAGTTAGGTCAGAAGTCTTTTAAATTTTTCCAAAATTTTTCAAATCCAGCAGCTGAGCACCACATGGGGTATGTGACTTTTGTGGCTATCTTCTCTTTCCATCTCAGCCAGTAGGAGCAGGCTGAATAGCCGTCTTTGCAAGCTTGTAGCACATTGGTTAGAATTTTTCTTTCTCCAATTATACAACTAACGGCCATAAATAAATGGCTACTTTTTAATGTATAATTTATAAATAAAGTCGATTGCATTTCAATTCAACCCACCACATTTGCAAAAAAAACACACTCATTTGCTCTTAACTCTCATTTGCTCTCAACTCTCAAGTGCTCTGAAGTCTGAAGACCGAGCTTTCAGCTGTCTCGAAGACTCAAGATTTTCAAGTGCTCTCATTTGGTGAGAAAGTTCTTTTTCCATAATTTAAGTATTTATTTTATTTTTATTGTTTTATTTACGTAATGACTTCATCTCATTCGCAAAATATTTTTTATAACGAAATTCTAGAGTCGAATAATGATAATGAGAACATCGACGAGGTTGAAGGGTAGGGGTGTCCATTGTCCAAGGGCTGGGTTACGCACATGTCCCGTTACTTGGCCCAAAAAAAATAAGCCCAAAACTCAAAAGGCCCGATAGTTGGCCTGCCTGAACCCGAGCTCAATATTCTTTAAGAGAGAGCTTGGGTTTATCCCTAAACCCACTACCCGGCTCGAAGTCCGGCCTAATAACCCGCCTACAAAAACCCGTCCGCCTAGCCCGAACAAATTTTTTCAGAAGTTGAGAGGTTCTTGTCCAACTTTGAAAGGTAGGTGAGAATTTGAGAGTTAGGTGAGAAGTCTTTTAAATTTTTTCAAACTTTGCCAGTTTTTTTCAAATCCTGCAGCTGAGCACCACATGGTGTCTGTAACTTCTGTGACTGTCTTGTCTTTCCGTCTGTGACTTCTGTGATTGTCTTGTCTTTCCATCTGAGCCAGCAAGAGCAGGCTGAGCAGCTGTCTTTGCAGGCTTGTAGCACATAGGTTAGAAATTTTTCTTTCTCCAATTATACAACTAACTGTCATAAATAAACGGCTACTTTTTAATGTATAATTTATAAATAAAGCCGATTGCATTTCATTTCAACCCACCACATTTGCAAAAAAAAAAACTCTCATTACTCTTAATTATCATTTTCTCTCAACTCTCAAGTATTCTGAAGTCTCAAGACTGAGCTTTCAGCTATCTCAAAGACTAAAGATTGTCAAGTGCTCTCATTTGGAGAGAAAGTTCCTATTATATAATTTAAGTATTTATTTTATTTTTATAGTTTAATTTACGTAATGAATTCATCTCATTCACAAAATATTTTTTATAGCAAAATTCTTGAGTCGAATAATGATAACGAGAACATCAATGAGGGTGAAGGCTAGGGGTTCCCATCGCCCTGGTTACCCACAGGTCTCGTTACCCGGCCCAAAAAAAATAAGCCCACAACTCGATAGACCAGATAATTGAGGCGCCCGAGCCCGAGCCCGATATCCTTTAAGAAAGGACTTGGATTTACCCCTAAACCCACTACCCAGCCCGAAGCCCGTAGCCCGTAGCCCAACCCAATAATCCGCCCACAAAAACCCATTAAAACTCGTCTGCCTTGCCCAAACAAATTTTTTCAGGATTTGAGAAGTTCATGTCAAACTTTGAAAGGTAGGTGAGAATTTGAGAGTTAAAATGTAGGTGAGAATTTGAGAGTTAGGTGAGAAGTCTTTTAAATTTTTCCAATTTTTTTCAAATCCAGCAGCTGAGCACCACATGGGGTCGGTGACTTCCGTGACTATCTTGTCTTTCCGTCTGTGACTTCTGTGACAATCTTGTCTTTCTGTCTGAGCTAGCAGGAGTAGGCTGAGCAGCCATCTTTGCAAGCTTGTCGCAAATGGGTTAGAAATTTTTTTTTCTCAAATTATATAACTAACAGTCATAAATAAACGGCTACTTTTTAATGTATAATTTATAAATAAAGTTTATTGCATTTCATTTCAACCCACCACATTTGTAAAAAAAAACTCTCATTTGCTCTTAACTCTCATTTCCTCTCAACTCTCAAGTGCTCTAAAGTCTCAAGGCCGAGCTTTCAGTTGTCTCGAAGATTCAAGATTGTCAAGTGCTCACATTTAGTGAGAAGTTCTTTTTACATAATTTAAGTATTTATTTTAGTTTTATAGTTTTATTTATGTAATGACTTCATCTCATTCACAAAATATTTTTTAGTCGAATAATGATAATGAGAACATCGACGAGGTTGAAAGGTAGGGGTGTCCATAGGCCGGGTTACCCACGGGTCCCGTTACTTGGCCCAAAAAAAATAAGCCCGAAGCCCGATAGTTGGCCCTCCTGAGCTCGAGACCAATATCCTTTAAGAAAGAGTTTGAGTTTACCCCTAAACCCACTACCCAGCCCGAAGCCTGGCTCAATAACCCGCCCACAAAAACCCGTATGCCTAGTCTGAACAAATTTTTTTAGAATTTGAGAGGTTCCTGTCAAACTTTGAAAGATAGGTGAGAATTTGAGAGTTGAAATGTAGGTGAGAATTTGAGAGTTGAAAGGTAGGTGATAATTTGAGAGTTAGGTGAGAAGTCTCTTAAATTTTTTCAAATCCTACAGCTGAGCACCACATGGGGTTTGTAACTTATGTGACTGTCTTATCTTTCCGTCTATGACTTATGTGATTGTCTTGTCTTTCCGTCTTAGCCAACAGAAGCAGGCTGAGCAGCAGTCTTTGCAGGCTTGCAGCACATGGGTTAGAAATTTTTTTTTTCTCCAATTATACAACTAACTGTCATAAATAAACAACTACTTTTTAATGTATAATTTATAAATAAAACTGATTGCATTGCATTTCAACCCACCACATTTGCAAAAAAAACTCTCATTTGCTCTTAGCTATCATTTGTTCTCAACTCTCAACTCTCAAGTATTCTAAAGTCTCAGGACCGAGCTTTCAACTATCTCAAAGACTCAAGATTGTCAAGTGCTCTCATTTGGTGAGAAAGTTCTTTTTATATAATTTAAGTATTTATTTTATTTTTATAGTTTAATTTACGTAATGACTTCATCTCATTCACAAAATATTTTTTATAAAAAAATTCTTGATTCAAATAATGATAATGAGAACATCGATGAGGGTGAAGGGTAGGGGTGTCGATGGCCCTGGTTACCTAGGGGTTCCGTTACCCAGCCCAAAAAAAATAAGCCCAAAACTCAATAGGCCTGATAGTTGGATCGCCCAAGCGCGAGCCTAATATCCTTTAAGAAAGGGCTTGGATTTCCCCTAAACCCACTACCCGGCCCAAAGCCCGAAGCCCAGTCCAATAACCCGCCCACATACCTGGCTCGAAGCCCGACCCAATCACCTGCCCACAAAAATCCGTTATAACCCGTTTGCCTAGCCCGAACAAATTTTTTCAAAAGTTGAGAGGTTCCTATCAAACTTTGAAAGGTAGGTGAGAATTTGAGAGTTGAAAGGTAGGTGAGAATTTGAGAGTTGAAAGATAGGTGAGAATTTTAGAGTTAGGTGAGAAGTCTTTCAAAATTTTTTAAATTTTTTTCAAATCCAATACCTGAGCACCACATGGTGTCGGTGATTTATGTGACTGTCTTGTCTTTCCATCTGTGACTTTTATGACTATCTTGTCTTTCTGTCTAAGCCAGCATGAGCAAGCTGAGCAGCCTTCTTTTCAAGCTTGTAGCACATGGGTTAGAAATTTTTCTTTCTTCAATTACACAACTAACGATCATAAATAAACGGTTATTTTTTAATGTATAATTTATAAATAAAGCCAATTGCATTGCATTTCAACCCATCACATTTCCAAAAAAAAACTCTCATTTGCTCTTAACTCTAATGTGCTCTCAACTCTCAACTCTTAGGTGCTCTGAAGTCTCAAGACCGAGCTTTCAGCTGTCTCGAAGATTCAAGATTGTCAAGTGCTCTCATTTGGTGAGAAAGTTCTTTTTACATAATTTAAGTATTTATTTTATTTTTATAGTTTTATTTACGTAATGGCTTCATCTCATTCACAAAATATTTTTTATAGCGAAATTCTTGAGTCAAATAATGATAATGAGAACATCGACGAGGTTGAAGGGTAGGGTGTCCATGGGTCGGATTACCCACGGGTCCCATTACTTAGCCCAAAAAAAATAAGCCCGAAATCTGATAGGCCCGATAGTTGGCCCGCCCGAGCCCAATATCCTTTAAGAAAGAGCTTGGATTTACCCCCTAAACCCACTACCCGGCCCGAAGTCCAGCCCAATAACCCGCCCACAAAAACCCGTCTGCCTAGCCCAAACAAATTTTTTCAGAATTGGAGAGGTTCCTGTCAAACTTTGAAAGTTATGTGAGAATTTGAGAGTTGAAAGATAGGTGAGAATTTGAGAGTTAGGTGAGAAGTCTTTTAAATTTTTTCAAACTTTGCCAAATTTTTTCAAATCCTGTAGCTGAGCACCACATGGGGTCTGTAACTTCTGTGGCTGTCTGTCTTTCCGTCTGAGCCAGTAGGAGCAGGTTGAGCAACCGTCTTTGTAGGCTTGTAGCACATAGGTTAGAAATTTTTCTTTCTCCAATTATACAACTAATTTTCATAAATAAACGACTACTTTTTAATGTATAACTTATAAATAAAGCCGATTGCATTTCATTTCAACCCACCACATTTGCAAAAAAAACTCTCATTTGCTCTTAACTATCTTTTGCTCTCAACTCTCAAGTATTCTGAAATCTCAAGATCGAGCTTTCAGCTGTCTCAAAGACTCAAGATTGTCAAGTGCTCTCATTTGGTGAGAAAGTTTTTTTTATATAATTTATGTATTTATTTTATTTTTATAGTTTAATTTGCGTAATGACTTCATCTCATTCACAAAATATTTTTTATAACGAAATTCTTGAGTCGAACAATGATAATGAGAACATCAATGAGAGTGAATGGTGGGGGTGTCCATAGCCCGGGTTACCCACGGGTCTCGTTACCCAGCCCAAAAAAAATAAGCCCGAAACTCGATAGACCCGATAACTGGCCCGCCCGAGTCCGAGCCCAATATCCTTTAAGAAAGGGCTTGGGTTTACGCCTAAATCCACTACCCGGCCCGAAGCCCGGCCCAATAACCCTCCCACAAAAACCCGCCTGCCTAGCCCGAACAAATTTTTTCAGAATTTTCAAAGGTTCCTATCAAACTTTCAAAGGTAGGTGAGAATTTGAGAGTTAGGTGAGAAGTCTTTTAAATTTTTTTAATTTTTTTTAAATTTTTTCAAATCCAGCAGCTGAGCACCACAGGGGGTCTGTGACTTCTATGACTATCTTGTTTTTTCATCTGTAACTTCTGTGACTATCTTGTCTTTCCATCTGAGCCAGCAAGAGCAAGCTGAGAAGCCGTCTTTGTAGGATTGTAGCACATGGGTTAAAAAAATTTCTTTCTCCAATTATACAACTAACGGTCATAAATAAACGGCTACTTTTTAATGTAAAATTTATAAATAAAGCAGATTGTATTTTTTTTCAACCCACCACATTTGCAAAAAAAACTATCATTTGCTCTTAACTCTCATTTGCTCTCAACTCTTACCTCTCAAGTGTTTTAAAGTCTCAAGACCGAGCTTTCAGATGTCTCAAAGACTCAAGATTGTCAAGTGCTCTCATTTGGTGAGAAAGTTTTGTTTACATAATTTAAGTTTTTTTTTTATTTTTATTGTTTAATTTAGGTAATGAATTCATCTCATTCACAAAATATTTTTTATAACAAAATTCTTGAGTCGAATAATGATAATGAGAACATCGATGAGGGTGAATGGGATGATCCACTTTCAACGCCTGAGATGAATTTTATTGGGAATGTACCATCTAATAAAAGACTAAAGTCCAAGGCCTGGGATCACTTTGAGAAAATTAAAATTAAGAATTCTAATGGTGTCATTACATCAGAAAATGTCATGTAATTATCGTAAAAAAAATTTTGCTTGAGGCTCTAAAAATGGAACTAGTCACTTAACTAGACACCTAAAGACAAGCTTTTTAAAAGGTCAAACTGATATTAGACAAACAATGTCATCACAATATGCTAGCACCAGTACACTAAGCACTTTTAGTAATGAACCTAATCTGGTAGAAAAGCAATTGTTAGATAGATTGTTATAAGAAATTTTTCATTTGTTCTTGTAGACGATGCTGAATTTGAAAGAATGTTACAAAGTGGTTTTAATCATTCTTTCCAAAAAAAATTCCGTCAAACATGTTAAAGAGATGTTATTAAATATTATGTACAAGAAAAAAATAATTTAATTGTTTATTTTGATAATCTTAATAGTAAAATTTGTTTGACTTCTGATATTTAGACTTCTTGCCAACAATTAGGATATTTGTGTATAACTGTTCATTTTATTGATGATAATTGGATTATGCAAAAATGAATTATTACTTTTACAAGGATTGAAGATAATCATAGTGCACAAGTTATTTTTGAAGTTATTTATAGTCAGTTACAAATTTATCGTATTCAAGACAAGATTTTTACAATTACTTTAGATAATGCAACAAATAATAGTGGACATGTAAGTCATTTAAAATGTTGTTTAAATTTACCATGTGAAGGTATTTTTTTTCATATGAGATGTATGTGTCATATCATACATCTCATAGTACAAAGTGGCCTCCATGATATTAGATTTGTGATTGATAAATTAGACATATTATTTACCATATAATAGGTTCTGAAAATAAACTTAGGACATTTGGAACTATGAGTAAAAAGAATAATTTAAAATGCAAAAAAATATCATATGATGTACAACATAGGAGGAACTCCACCTATAAAATGCTAGATGTGGTAGTTAAATATAAAGCTGCCTTAAATGACTATGTTAGTATAGATACCACTGGTTCTTTATCGCGTCCCACCGAAGAGGAATGGAATGTCACTAATAAAATGAAAGAGTTTTTGAAATTTTTTTATGAGGCAACTATGGTTTTATCTGGTAATTATTATCCAACAATTACACTAGTCTATCTTCATATAGTTAGTATCAATGATCTTTTTGAACAATATAGTAATGAATCTGAATTTTCTACTATTTTACATAATATGCAATCTAAATTTAATAAATATTTTTCACCACTTCCTATACTTATTAGTTTTGGTATGTTAATTGACCCTCGATTTAAAGAATTTAGTATTACAAGTGTTTTTATGTCTCTATATGGTAACTTAAATGATGAGCACATGAACCACATGAATAAAATAAAATATTATTTTGAAAAACTTTTTAATGAATATAGTATAACATTTGGGAATGGTGATACACTTAATCTCCCCTCAGCTTCTAGTGATATTGTTGGTAGTACTAGTAAAGGTAAAGGTAAAAAATCTATGCTAGTTTCAACTATGACCAGAGGAGGTATGTCAACATCTAGGGGGTTAACTGAATTTCAGCAAAATTACAATGCTCCATTGGTAGGTGTTGAAATCCTGATTTTGATATTTTGGCCTAGTGGAAATGATATAAAAGTAGGCTTCCAATTTTTTCCACCATGGCTCATAACATACTAATAGTTCCTATGTCGACTATAGCATCCGAATCTGCTTTTAGTACAGGTGGACGTGTCATTGATGAGCATAGGAGTTGCTTGGATGGAAAGACAGTGGAAGCCCTCATGTGTCTTCAAGATTGGTATGCCGCTAAAGCGAGAAATCAAAATATGGAAATAAATCCTCCAATACCAGAATTTGAAGTTTTAGAAATTTAGATATTATGAATAATGTATGTTTTTTCATGTATTAATATACAAGTTTTTCATGTATAAAAGCCTTTAATGGGTAGAATTGTGCAAATGATAGATAGGTGGGTAGGTGTCAACCTAGTTGAGATGTACTCATTCTATTGTGATGCAATTTTTCTTTTATTCATAAATAAAATTATTCATTATTTAATTTTTGTCCATTTTGATTTTGACTATACTTTTAATTCAAAAATATAATTTACAAAAAAATTAAATGAAGCTGTATATTTTTTAAATAGGGCCCAACAAGCTCGTCCAACCAAGCCCGCCCAATGCAAGCCTGCCCAACAGGCCCAAAACAAGCCCGCCCAACAAAGCCCGCCCAAATAGGCCCGCCCGCAAAGCCCACCCAATAGGTGACAGGTTGGGCTGCGAGTAGCTTACCCCTACCCGAAGCTCGGCCCATCCCGCCCAATAACTCGCCCGAGTACGGGCTTGGGCCTACACTACCCAAGTTCGGCCCGAAAAAAGAATCGTGGGGGGCCAAGCCCGGCCTGGCCCATGGACAGCCCTAGCTGGGACTTCAACTTCGGCTAGGGACGAAATAACCTCAAAAACTCCTACCTCTACTGAAATAGTCACCTCTGCTTGAATAAGCCTATAAGCCTTAACACTAGTCCTAGCATAAATGGGCTCAAGAGCCTCGACCCCATCCTTGGCACGAATCTCCACCTCAAAAGGGATAATAGTAGAAGCTTTGGCCTCAGGAACAGCACCAGAAGTAGAAACCTTGACCCCAGCCTCCTTAGCTACAGTTGGCCCTTCTTTCTCCTTGTCTAGAGGATGATCGAAATCAAAGTCCTGATCGGGATATTTATCCATGGCCTGCTCTTGGAAGGCGAAGTACCCCGCTGCCTAGTTTGTGGCAGACTCATCTTTAAGCGATGTTATCTAGGTATCTCTCTCTCGAACTTTGGCTCTCTCCGCCTTGATCTCCTTTAACAAGACAACATTGACCTCAGCCAGTATATCATACTCCTTCTTCATCGAATGGGCAGTGTCTTGAGCCATGAAAACATCCTTCCGAGCCTAGAAAAGGCCATATGTCTTCAACTTTAGTTTGTCATCTTTTCTCTTGACCTCGGCCTCTAGGTCTTCATTCGTCGTGCATAAGCTTTGCACGTGAGTTTTCAGGTCCTGGACCTGAGCCTGCAAGTCGTCATTAGAAAAGGATAACTTAGAAACCTTAAGCTCAAAGACTTTTGAGGTCTTTTGAGCAACCTCAGCATTCTTCTCAGAATCTTGGACTCTCTGCACTAGAGCTCCTACGTGGATGACCATCTATAAAGGCAGACGGGGTGTAAAATCAAAATCATAAAGAAAAGATAGACTCAAACTGGAAATAAGCCAGATAGGAACTTACTGAGGTTGCCCCAAACAAGGCAGTAGCAGCCGAGGTGGATGAAGCAGCCGACTGGATGTCTGATTCTGGGATGACAGATAGTAGAGCACTGGCAGCTAGATTCACGTCTCTGATGAGTGAACCCTTACCTTGGGAAGCTCGGCCAGAAGAACTTTCAACCTTACCAGAGGTCAATTGGAGAGGCACCACCTCAGTCGATGCAGAAGCAAAAGGACCTCGTAAAGAGGGAGCTAAAAAGCTCAGCGCACTAGCACCTTCCTTAATTGAGGTTGACGGCTTCTTGAACCCAGCCTTGAGGAGGTCCCCCGCCTTAGACTTGGGGACAACTAAGACCTCTGGGGCAGGAAGACTACCCTTAGCAGGGGACAATGGCTCAGTGGATGTCTTCTGGGGAAGAGAGGACGGCGGAGGAGGAAGAGGAGGTGGAGGCACCGCTACCTTTTGAGCCTTTGAAGGAGGATCCAGATCACTTGCAGACCTGACTTCGGCTTTGTGTTTCACCCCAGCTCTACCTTTCCTAAATTGGGGCACCTTGGCCCTTACTGTCTCAGTGTCTGGAGCCATCTAGCTGAAACATGAAAGGTCAAAATAAGCAGATCATTAAAAACAAAAAGAAGAAAAGTTAAAGCTAGAAATGAAGAAAGAAGAGCCTTACCAACAAGATCTTCAGTACCAGCTACGAATATTGGAATTGGAGTTTCAACTCTCACCTCAAGAGGACTGAACCCGAATTGAGTGAGCACTGTAGGTTTGAGAAGATCAGAATACTTCTCTGGTAGACAACTCTCCAAGCCCAAAAGGACAATCCTATCCTCTGCGATGAGATCGATTCGGATAACTGAAAATGATAAAAGAAAACAAGGTCAGCAAAAGAAACATTGAACTAAGGAAGGAAGCTGGACCAGGCCTTCTCAGCTAGAGCTTACCCAAGTTATCAGGGGCTGACCAAGCCTGACGTACAAGAAATGTATCAGGGGCGTCCCTGTGGTTAAACTCTCACTATTTCCTAGACACAAAGAAGAAAAACTTATTCCAACCCTTATAGGAACTCAAGAGGTTGAAAATTAGAACTCAAGCTTTCACCCGTTTGGCCATATAGAGAAAGCCGTCAGAAGAGGAGACCTTGACATTAAAAAAAAACTGCATAAGCAAGGGTATCGTAGGGACACCGAGCTTGTTCTTCTTAAAGAAAACTAGAAGGCCCACCAAAATGCCCCAGAAATTGGGGGAAAGTTGAGCAGGGCAGACGTTGAAATGATGAAGAACAGTTCGAGGAAAAGATGTATAGGAAACCTAAGGCCATTCTCAAAAGATACAACGAAGAAGCAGACTTTCTCAGGGACCATGGTGTCGTACCAAATATCCACATTTGGGGTCCAGTATTGCATGCCTCTGGGAAAACCAAACCTAGCAGAAAGGACGCTCAAAAAATGAGGAGTGACATCGTTGAAACCTACGAGGTCTAAAGCCTTGGGAACGACCTCCATTTCCCAGCACTACCAGAAATCCCAACCTCGCTCATCTTAGACTTCCCTTTTTAAGATTTCTTAGATCTCAGAACAGGGCTGGGTAACAGTAGAGGAAACCTTGCCTCCTCCTCAGCATCAATGGAGTCGACACTGGAGAAATTATCTATCTCGTCGCCCATGTCCCCCAGATCATCCTCCTCTAGCTCGGGAGACCTATCGCCCATAGCAAGGGAGAAAGACAAACCAGTGGCTTCAAAAGAGACAGATATAGCAGGATAGGAGAAAGGAAGTTTAAAAGAAGCGTAAAGGGGAGGAACGTTAGTAAAAAAATCCTTGAGGGCCCTAGGGTCAAGACATCGTCGGCCAAAAAGGAAAATCCTAGCAGTGGAATAAGGATCTAGGAAGATAGGAAGGAAGGTCAAGGACCGACCTCGATTTCTAAAGTAACAAAAATGGAAGGTTCAGAAATATAATAACCACCTCGAACTCAAAGGATCCAGATTGAGTAGAAGCCCGAAAAGAAGAAAAGGAGCAACGAGACAGAGGACGTACCTAATCAAAAGTAACCAATGATCGAAGGCCCGAAGTAAACCCAGAAAAGGAAATGAGCCAGTGTCGCAGATGCTCCAGAGCAAATTTGGGCAAGATTCTGTAAAACCCTAGATCACTGGCAGATTGGGGAAGACGAAATCACGAAGGAAAAGGAAATGAAGGAGAAAATCTAGAGAGGAATGCGAAGAGAGTTCGTAATGATGAAAAAGGGTGGTTTCGTTTGCTGATGCATTTAAGGCAATTGTACGAATAGACACGTGAAGCCAGGGGATAAAAGACGTGCATGAGAAATGAGGTAAAGTAACTCTTTGCATGCTTGTAACGCTGTAGAAATTCAGGAATGTCTCATCGTGCAAATCCCGAGGGCAAACCAGGTTAACCTCACTCACCCAACTCAGAGGTCAGCCCCAGCTCAGGTAGCTCACCTGGCTGAGGGCTGCAACTAATGATACCTGGAAAATGCCAAAGGTTGAGCGGGAGGTCAGCTCATATCTCCCCAGCTGAAGACACACAGCCCGCCCTTAATTACTAAGAAGCTCGAGGTCGGCACCTCTTCTCCAGCAGCAACACATCTATCTGTACGACACAAATGACAGCTAGCTTCCACCCAAGTGCAACACAAATCGTAATAGTCGAATAATCAAGCGAAGGAGTCGCAACTGCCTCAGCACCCACCATTGCCATTGCACTATAGGCACAACCATTACAATAGATAGGCAAAAATCACACCATGGATCAGGCGAGGCCTTGGGCCAACTAAATAATAGGCATGACCCTCTCAACAAAAACACAAGCAATTGTAATCAAAGCCATTCTCTGCAATCTCATTTCTTCATTAATACAAGCCCCAGGAGTAAAAGACTCCATTAAGAGTGGATTAGTCGGGCTCTCGAGTTGGTGAACCACTATAGACCCTCTATGCTAATCCCCTTTCCCTTATCCGAATCTTAAGAGCCCAGGAGCTCAGACTGAGTCACTCAATGCCCATCAACTTCCTATCTCTGTTCAAATGTGCAACATACATCATCCCAAACCATAACTACAATGTATTTTATGGATATCATCCAGACCTCATAACCTCACTAATCGGTTGAACATACATTGGAGGTTAGTTTATCCAAAGTGACATGTTAGTAGCCACATGCACACCTATCTCGAGGCAAGAGGGTCACATGACACTTCTTATCTAACACTACCTACTAAATTCTGAAACACCCATGGACACACGTTATACACTGGGAATCATGCGTAGACTAGCTTAACACACTCAGTAGTGCATGTTTAGTGGTAATGATGGCTCCTTAAGCAAGGGCAACACTCAAACTCACTAATAAAAACCCTCAATAATAAGGGGTAAAGACAAGCAATTTATAACAAAACCATACTCAAAGAACCAGACAAAAAAGGGAGAAAACCCCAACATTCTATTATTTCACTCTAACGATTTATCTTACAGAAACCCATTCACTGACTTAGACATTGAAGGTGGTTCGGCTGAGACCACACCGATTTCTTACTCTTCAATTCTCTTTGACAAGTTCAATAAGAAGGTTTGGAGACCCACACAATCTCCGAGTACCGACCTCTGAGTTTTGACTCCCATGAGCACTAATTTGAGCTGTCTAACACTACTCTCCATATCCAGAACAAAGTTACTAATTCGATCCATCAATTGGCGATGTCTATGAGAACAAAAAAAGTTCCTATCCCTGTCTCAGAAACACTTGGTCATGGATCCTCCCAAAGGCCAAAGTAAAAACATCCAAGTTGGCAAGGATGCTGAAGCTGCTAATCCTTTTGAAAATCAACCAGGCGATCGAGCCTCTATTGAATGCATACAGGGCGAAGTCACTGTGCTTGGTGAACAAGTCCGACAAATGGTAGACCCTCCAAGTAGTCCTCCAACAACAAGAAACAGCTCCACCAAATCCTCTCAAAGTTCCGAGGTCAGCCAGTCCAACACGAAAACAACATTAACCATGACCAACCTACCCTTCCTTGGAACGAAAGGACACAATAAGACCAGGAAACTCTCTTGGCTGGGGGACTATATGAGAGATTTTCGCGTTCAACTGGAAGACCTCAAACATGCGTTGAATAACAAAGCTGATCCTGCCACCAAGAATGAGGGGGCTTTGTTTACCCCCACGATAGTGGCATGCTCGTTGCCAGCAGGGTTTCAGATGCCTCAGATCAATAGCTTTGAAGGTGGCAAAGACCCAGTTGACCATCTCTAGAGGTTTAAAGACCTGATGACGCTTTATGCATTCCTGGATGAAATAATGTGTTATGGTTTCCTAACTACTCGAACAGGGAATACTTGCACATGGTTCAGCAAACTAGATTCAGCCACAATATCAACTTTCTCCCAACAAGGCCAGTCCTTTGTGTCATATTTTGCAGGACGCCAAAAGTACAGCCCCATCTTCCTCTATTCCTTGTCAAAGTTACCCTCGACCTCGATGACAGATCTCTTGAGGAGATCCTAGAAACACATGAATGTAGAGGACACCATCAATGCCTGACAAGAATCGTTCTTGGTCAACCAACTTGAGAAAAGAAGGGTTGAACTGACTAAGACAACCGCGTTACCAGAAGCAAAGAAGAAGAAGACGAGAAAACCCATGGAGCAAGAGGACTGATCACCAGCCTCTCAGTTCGACAAGTACACTCCCTTGAATACCCCATTAGAATAGGTGCTCTTGTAGGTGGAGAATGACCAGATTCTCAAATGGCCCAGAAAAATAAGATTACCCCCAGAGAGAAGATCTCAAGAGAAATATTGTTGTTTCCACCAAGATCATGGTCATACCACCGAAGAATGTAGAGACCTCAAAAAGAAAATTGAGCATCTCAAAAGACCGCAAGGACAAACAAAAGGCCAAAGAGGAGAAGTCAGCCAACCCCGAAAACTGAGCACATCAAGAGCCCACATGAAAAATCTGAGTCATTGAGGAAGGATTCAATGGAGGAGGGTAATCTTCCTCCACATAGAAAAACCTAACTCGCCATGCTTGAACGTCTTCTGAGGTATATGAGATCCAAATGGCAGACCGGCTCCCTCAGTACCCCAAGAAAAAAGAAGAACCACTCTCTTTTTCTGAACACGACCTTGAGGGCATCCAGCTCCCCCACGATGACCCCCTGGTAGTGACCCTCACCATAGCTAACTTCAAGGTCCAGAGAATCCTTGTCGATAATGGGAGTTCGGCTAATATTTTGTACCTGGATGAGTTCGAACAACCTGGCATCGGAAAGGGGAAATTTATGGTGGTTACCTCTCCACTCATTAGCTTCTTAGGCCAAAAAAGCCCTCCCACTAGGATTTATTCTCCTCCCAGTCACCATCGGGGGAACCACCATGACAATCCACCATCATGGTCAACTTCCTCGTCATAGGCTCCCCCTCATCCTACAACGTGATTATGGGTTGCCTATCTATCAATGTCCTCCGAGCAGTCCCATCCATAGTTTTAAAACTCGGCCCGGACATCAATCCGGCAAAAGGACCAGGTCATTGGTTCAAACGTTGGGTCAACGGTCGAACCGGTAATATAATTAATAATAATGAATATGCTAAAAGATTATAATAGCTATTAAAATAACATGTTTTAATACAATGTAGATGAACTAAAAAGACAAAAAATATCTCCAATTCATTAATTTGCTTATACAATTTATATAATTTGATAGGGCATGCAAAAATTCACTAATAAGAATTGAATAGTTTGTATAAATTGTAATAATGTAGCTCAAAAGTATACTACAAGGTATATGAAAAAAAAAAAAAAAAAACAGAAGAAGCAAGGTAACTTAAAACCCACAATAGAAGCAGCAAGGCAACTTAAAACACACAGCATGCAATCCCACATCGGAAACATGGTAAAATTTTAGAGGACTATGTTCCTTATAATTAGACAGTTCATATCTTCCACTGAGTGGGGTGGTCTTGCTTGGTGGTCCCGTTCCTAGTACTAAGGATGTGACAAGTTAAGTGGACAGATGGCTCAGTTTAAAACTTTTTAAAATAAATAAAGTGAAGATATAAGTAGACCGGTTTAGATGGTGAAAACCATCCAGTTTATAATGGTTTTATGATAATTCTCTAGTTTGGACTGGTTCAAACGGTTTCCTAGCGGGTGATTTGTATAAAACATCCAATTTACGGTTCATCGATTTTTCGGGTTAACCCGCCGAGCTAGGCTGGGTTTTAAAACACTGGTCCCATCAACTTACCACCTGGTGCTGTGATTCCCCATATCAGGGGGTGTAGGATAGGTCAAGGGAGACCAATTGATAGCAAGGGAATGTTATGCTGCTTCAATGAAGGAGAAGATGCCGAAAGAGGCTCTCCAGGTTGAGGTCCTCGATGTACGAGAAGACAAAAACAGAGGAGCTCCAGTATGTTTTTGCCTGGGACCACTCTAACATGCCAGGAATAGATCCTGAGATTATCACACACTGACTTGGGCTAACGGTGTGTTAGTAAGGAAGACAAGCAGGAAGTGGAGACTCTACGTCGAATTCACCAATCTCAACAAGGTGTGTCAAAATAATAGCTACCCTTTGCCACGAATAAATATCTTGATAGACACCACTACCGGCCATAGGCTCCTCAACTTCTTGGGTGCTAACTCGGGATACAACCAAATCCTCATGGAGCCCTTCGACGAGGAAAAGACGTTGTTCATTACCGACAGAGGGACATTCTATTACTGAGTGATGCCCTTTGGGCTAAAAAATGCAAGAGCTACATACCAACGACTGATGAATCGGATGTTTAAAGCCCAAATCGGCAAGACCATGGAGGTCTATGTGGATGACATGCCGGTAAAAAGTCTCGAGGTTGAACTCCATGTCCAACATCTCAAAGAAACTTTCCAAGTTCTCAAGAGATACAAGATGAAGTTGAATACCGCTAAGTGCACTTTTGGAGTTACCTATTTAAAGCTCAAATCGGCAAGACCATGGAGGTAAAAAGTCTCGAGGCTGAACTCCATGTCCAACATCTCGAAGAAACTTTCCAAGTTCTCAGGAGATACAAAGATGAAGTTGAATCCTGCTAAGTGCACTTTTGGAGTTACCTAAGGAAAGTTCCTTGGATTCATGGTCACCAACCGAGGAATCGAAGCCAACCTAGAAAAAGATGCTACCCTCACAAACATGAAGTCTCCCCAATGTACAAAAGAAATCCAACAATTGGCAGGACAGGTCGCGACCCTCAATAGGTTCATTTCCCGAGCTACCGAAAAGTGTCTCCCTTTTTCAAAACCTTGAGGAAGTGCTTTGAATAGACAGAGGAGTGTGAAAATACTTCACCCAGCTAAAGCAATACCTAGCTTCGCCATCTCTCTTTTCCATTGTAGTCCCAGGAGAAAATATGTACCTCTACTTAGCCATTTCCACAACAACTGTCAGCTCAATCTTTATTAGAGAAGAAGAATGCATTCAGAAACCAATAAATATATTACACTAGTTGCACCCTCCGAGGAGTTGAGGAGTGATATCCCACCATAGAGAAGATCACGTTCTCTCTCATAATCGCGGCCAGAAGGTTGAGACCATACTTCCAAGCTCATCGAATTGTTGTCCTCACTGATCACCCCCTCTAACAAGTACTTCAAACACCAGAAACCTCAGGTCGATTGATGAAATGGGCCATAGAGATAGAAGAATTTGATTTACAATACCAGCCCTGTCGAGCCATCCAAGGACAAGTTGCAATAGATTTTGTTACTGAGCTAATCTATCCCTCCTCAACCGATGGAATATCGACCTAACTTGCAACGAAACCTAGAAAGGAGCCCCAAACAAAATGGTCCCTTCTAATATCACCAGACGTCCATAAGTTGGGATGTTCTCTCAAGCTCGGCTTCAAGGCTTCAAACAACGAGGTTGAGTACGAAGCACTCCTCGCAGGACTCCGATTCACCAATGATCTAGGCATCCGAGACATCAAGGTATAAAGAAATTCACAACTCATAGTTAGCCAAGTCAAAGGGGAATACAAAGCCAAGGATGAAAAGATAGCAGCATACCTAAACATGTATCATTCCCTTATTGACAAATTTTTAACCTTCTCTATTGAGCAAGTGTCTAGAGCTAACAATAGCCACATTGATTCAATAGTGCGGCTAGCTTCGTAGGGAGAAAACTGAGGAAGAGATGTCATTTTGGAATACCTTCCCAGGCCTACCATTCTAGTAGAAACAACAGCCTACAAGATGTTTCAAGTTTGGACAAAATAGAACTGCTTGGATCCATACATGTCATATCTCAAAAATGATGACCTCCCATCAAGACGTCTAGAAGCCAAAAAGGTAGCCCTAAAATTAGCCAAATACATACTCATTGGGGGCTACCTATACAAAAGAAATATGTCGTTCCCCTACCTCTGTTGCCTAGGAATAGAAGAAGCTAACTACATCCGAAGGGGAAATTCATGAGAAAATTTGTGAAAACCATTCTGGAGGATGAGCACTCTCTTACAAAGCCCTTTGACAAGGATATTATTGGCCCACAATTGCAAAAGATGTAATGACATTTGTTAAAAATTATGACAAATGCCATAGGTTCCTCAATGTCCAACATTTATTCCTTTATAGGAGCTCATCTCAATTACCAACCCCTAGCCCTTCGCTTAGTGGGACATCAAAAATAGTAGGACCCCTTAATCGGGGAAAAGCTAGCATCGTTTTACTAGAATAGCAATTGATTACTTTACCAAATGGGTGGAGGTCGAGACTCTAGCCATAATCTTTAAAAAAAATTGTGGATTTTGTATGGAGATCCATAGTATGTTGATTTGAATTACCATAGGCCATCGTATCGAATAACGGAAAGCAGTTCAATTCCAATGGCTTTCGAGAATTCTACACAAGGTTCGGTATCAAGAATCACTTTTTCTCCACGGGCATCCACAGGCAAACAGATAGGCTGAGGTAGCAAACCGAACCTTACTCTAGAACATCAAGACAAAATTAGAAGAGAAGAAAAGATTGTGGGTAAAACTCCTACTTGAAGTCCTCTGGGCTTATCGAACTACCTCAAGGAAGGCAACTGGAGAAATGCCTTTCATGCTGGCATTTAGAACTGAATCAGTCATACCTGTAGAGATCAGGTTTTCTTCACATAAGACCAAACACCATGATCCATAGTCAAATGAGGAGGAACTCAGAGCAAATCTTGACTTGTTCAAGGAGATTAGAGATCAAGCCACTCTCGGAGCAGCCTCCTATCAACAACAAAATATCCGCTATTATAATAGGCGGGTTAAGGAATAAAAACTATAGGAAGGAGACCTGGTGTTAAAGAAAAAACATGTCACTGAGCAAAAGGGGAAGCTCACTCCGAGTTGGGAAAGTCCCTACATCATTGTGAAAGAGGTCCGACCCAGAACATACAAATGGAAGACCTCCCAAGGGAAAGAACTACAACATCATGGAATATCAAACATCTAAAGAAGTACTACCCCTAATGGAAAGAGTTGTACTCTCATAAGATGGGAATGGAATCTGGCATTTTTTGTAAAAAATAAATTATCTTACAAATTTTAGAATTGGGAAAGACAAATAAGAATCATCGTCTCACCCACTGAGGCGAAAGCCTACGGAGACAAGAGTCCACCCAAGGGAAACCAGGGGAAGGAAGAAAGGGCATGACAAAGACCCGACTTTCGATCTCCTTAAAATAATCATGCACACCTCCATCGACCCCCATAGCAAAGGAATTTCCAAGGTCGTAGACCTCAGAGTTTGGGGAAAAGGATTCACACTAAGGTAAGGGAAAAGGGAGTACGACCACAATCAGGTGCAATCTACCTATCAAACCCTTAGCAAAAGTGTCCTCCAAGATCAAACATTTCCCCAAGTCCTGATTTCCTAAGGGAAGAGCCAACCCATTTCCAAACCTCCTTTGGAGAATAAAGACCTGATTTCCTTAAACTAGTAAAACCTAAGGCAAAAACCTTAGATACCAAACAAAGCCATAAACTGACCTTAAGAGCCAGAGATCAGATCTCCTTAAACTAATGAGCAATTATTAAAGGCAAAGACCTCGGGAAATCAAAGCAATATCCAAGGACATATAGAATTAGGAACATTGGTAATTTGTAGAAAACATTAAAATGCAAGGTTAAGTATCCAACAAAAACTTACAACTATAGAAAATCCTGAAAATGTCTTACAATATCTAACACATCACAAAAATAAGAAAATTACTAGGAGGCCTTCGCTCTTTTTCCTTGTCAGCACCTTCGCCATCATTAGATCGTACTAAAGTCGATGTCAGCAAATTTGGTCGCGGCCTGAGCATGAAACGCCTCGTACCTTGCAGAATAGCATTGCCCATGTCACCAAGAAAATCCTTGCCATCCTTGTATTTGGCAACCATTTTTTCCTCCCTGTCCACAATCTCCTTCTCCTTCTCACTAATGGCCAATGTCAACTTTGAAAGCTTCTCCTCCAACTCAAAATCACGCTCTATCTCCTTCAGCAAGGACTCTACTGATTTAAACCCTCAACTATTAGCATCGGTAGCCTTCTTGGAAAAAACACCCCATTCCTTCATAACCTTCTCAAAAAGGACATTTTTCTTATCAAGATCAGCCGTCAGAGAAGCCTTAGATTTGTAGACCTTTTAGACAAGAGTTACTACCGCTTGGTCTCCCACAAAAAGGGATGACATCAGTTCTGCCATCTACAAAAGCAGAACAAAAGGTAAGGAGAAGAAGGAAGAAAGGCAAGAAAAACAAATAAAAAATACCTCACTCATCTTCTCACAAGCCTCGACATGGATTTCAATAAGATCCAGTTCCTGTAGCTTTTCCATGGCTTCCTTAGTCACCCTTCTTTGTACCCAAACCATTGGACTTTCCAAGGGACCAGAAGGGAGAGACACCCTGACTTCAGTTGGGCTCTTGTGATGGCAAACTAAGCCGAAGCCCATTGAAGGAGGAATTGTCCTTCCAGTCTTCTCCGAAAGATCCATGACTAGAGGTATCACCTTCTCCCCAATAGGAACAAACTCAGTAAAGGCCATTTCACCAGGAACTTCACCAAGAATCCCCCCTTTAGGAGCTTGGTCTTCTTATAAGGAGAGAGGTTTCCCCTCTCAAGGACGAACTTGGTCTTCGAAGCCATCAAAGCCTTCTTATCCAAAGGTAGACCCAAATATTCTAAAAAAATGACAAATTTGTTTTATTTTTTTCAAGAAATAATAGACAAATGGGAATTGCATAGAAAAAAAACACTCATTCCTTTCCTCAACCATCATAATCCAAAATTCGTGACTAGAAAACATTGCGGTATGATTTACTAGCTTCAACAAATCTTCACTGAGATATGTCCTCACCGCTGAAAAGTGAAAAAGGAAAGTAGAGAAAAATGCTAACGAAATTGTAAATGTAAACAAGACCCCAGAAGAAGTAACTCACCAAAAGGGACCGAGACGCCCCAAACTCTGGGCACTGAAGCACGATCTCTAGGTTGTCCCTCCTCTAGATCGAACTCCCAATCCCCTGACATGTTGAAAAACCAGGGCTTCTAGTTTTTATTCGAATCCGAGAACCCCGGCCCAATTTGGGCACCCCCTGTTAAGTGTTGAGGGAAAAATAGCCCTTCTAACTGCACTCTTTCACTTTGAGACAGTAGACGAACCACGCTAGAGAAATAGAATAACGGCCCCCACCACTAAGTCTCCATAAAGCTATTAGAATAATGAGGGTCTTCCAAGCGTTAGGGACCAACTGACAGGGAGACAGTCCTAACAAAGAGTGCACCGAGCTAATAAAAGAAGGGACGAGAAACCAGAGCCCAGCCCGAAGGGCGAGCTCCGGGAAACACATTTTCTCATGCAAAAGGGAACACGTTCGTTCATACTCTGATGGAAACCGCACTCGGAAAAATTCTGGAAGACCATACTATGACTTCAGAGCCCCTAAATTATCCTTTGTATAACCACACTCTATCTCGTGGACCTCCCAGAGTGAGGACCTATCGATTGAGGATGAAAAAGAAGGCTCAGAACCCTTCTCCTCCCCCATACCAGCATACTCAGTCTGCTCTGAGTCCGTATCAAGGTTAGACGAACCCACTAGAATATCCTCACTAATTTCGCCCGACATTGCGAGCAAAACAAAAGGGTGATCAAGACCATAAAGTTTGAAGATCGCTTTTATGATTTCTGTGACGCCCCAAAATTCGGGTGTCCGTAATTAACCCATGATTAACTCGAATTAAGTTAAGATATCAATATGCTCTGATACCAAGCTGTGACACCCCTAAAATCGGGGATCCTTTGTCAATCCGTTGATCATCCATCAACTTACGGAAATACCCATGAATGCCGCATAACCCAACACCACGGCACAACAATAAAAATTTTGGACAGAGTCTCCCTTGTACCGGGAACTCCAAAACCCATAACCTGTGTACATTTAAAGCATATGACCCATCCGAGGTCCAATATACCACCCTTTGTACTCCATTATTGTTCATTTGCATCATTTGTATAAAAGGACACATAGCCCAAAAACATGGTTAAACATTCTTAAAATTTCAGATTTTTGGAAAACCTACCGGTAGGTTAATGTTCTACCGATAGGTTTTGCCTGTAGGAAAAGGTTCTACTGGTAGGTTAATGTTCTACCGGTAGGTTTTGCCTACTGAAAAAGGTTCTACCGGTAGGTTAATGTTCTATCAATAGGTTTTGCCTACTGGAAAAGTTCTACCAGTAGTTTAATGTTCTACCGGTAGGTTTTGCCCAGATTTGCTTGTTTCACCTGTTTTTAATTTTCAATCCCATCAAATCCATCCCGCAACCATTCAATACATGTTTAATGAAGTTTTTCACATGAAACATGATACAACAAGTTCTATTACAAGCAATTCCATATATTTACACCGGTCGTCTGCCGGTGTGAACCTCGCACCTAAAATATTTTCCCACGAAAGGTGAGTCACGCTCAATAGCGTATCTCCTAAAGAAGCTACTCTCCAACCTAAGTGCATATGAAATATTCACATGCAACATTTATCAAACAACAAACATTCTAATCAAGAACATGCATTCAATGATAAGAATATCATGTCATGCCATGAAATGAGATGAGACCCACTCATGTACATCAACCCAAGTCTTTGTCGGCTCCTTCAACACATGCAATTTTCATGTATGAAAATCGGGCTTTCTAAGCCCCCGTCATTGATATTTTACATCAGATGACTATTTTATAAAAATAAAATCATGTGTCTTTGTTGGGTAGCGGACTTTTGGTGTCACACCGCTGGCTCCGCACACCGATACACTTTTTTGGACTTGCACCGTCGGAAGTGTATAAACCAGTAGCCGGGTCTTGCACCCGAGGGAGAGTCTAGCCCTTCTTGTTATACCCGACACAAGTTTTTCATGCAACCGTGCGACTCAGTCGGACCTTCGATCCAACTTTCCCGAGCCCACCCATCATCCACCAAGTATGGTGTTTAATTAAACCATGCACACACACACCCACACTCATGCCTAATGGTCATGAATGTGATGCCAAAATCATGTCCAATATGCAATGAATGCCAAATGAGTAATTTCCACCATTTCATGGCCAATTATATCCAAAGCATATAATTTCTACAACTCATCATAATGCTAACATATCATAAAACATATATTAACATTATACCCAACAACAAATCACAAGCATGTTAGCACATAATCTATGTCAATAACACACTTAATTCACAAGGCACAATATAAACACATAGCATGCCCACATAATACCATTTTTCTAAGAAATTACCAACTAACAATTTTCACATACCAATTCAAGATAGAATTTATTCTACCTAATATCAATACTCATTTCCTCAATTTCTACAACAATAGGCAAGGGTTATAAACATATAACACCCTACCCATTCCATATAGTCATCCTAGGTTGAAAATAAGCCTAATTAGGATGAAACCCTACCTCTTGAAGCGTAAAACGACGTTGAGAAGCTTCAAAAACCCGATTCATGCTAGAATCTTCACTTTCTCCAAATCTCATTTCTTGGACTTCGGTAAAACCCGCGCTTTTTGGTATAGCCGCGTAGCCCTCGCCGAGAGGAACGACTTTAATACTTGGCTCGAGTTGATTTGAGCGACGAGGACGCGTAGATCGTAGAGAGAAGGTGGAGTTTCTTGCTTTTTCCCTCTCTTCCTTCTCCAACGTGAACCCAACAGAGAATAGGGGAAGAAATTTGATTTTATTTCCATTTTTATAGTCTCCAAACACTTGGTCCACAATGCGCCACACGGCCCTCTTTTCCCGGGTCTGTTTTTGCCTCGAAATGATTAAATTTCGCCCCGGTTCAAGTTCAAAATATTTTTATGTCAACTTGCTTTAAATTATTTTCTAAATTTTGAAATTTTATTTAAATTTTCGTTTTTGGGTCACCTGAGACCAGTGTTTTAAAACCCAGCCCGGCCCGACGGGTTGACCCGATGAACCGGGCCGGTTCAGCTATCAGATCGTTCAAGCAAAGGAATTGGTAAGAACCTGCTGAACTGGCCGTTTTTGTAATAAACTGAATGACTCGGTCGGTTTGGATCAAACCGGACGGTTTAATTTGACAGCTATAAAAATGAAGTTCTAGGGCATTTTTGCCCAAAATTTTATTTCCTTGCCCTCTTCTCTGGTTCAACGACGATTGCCCTCAGCTCAGGGTCTTCTCAAGCAACGATCTCTCTCTCCCTCTGTGCTCGCTTTATACTCGGCTCAGGCCTCAACAACACATCACTGATCCATTCATCTCTTCGAATCAGTTCTTCTGAAGAATCAAATAGTAGATCTTCAAGACTTCGACTCACAGGCCACAACAGATCTTCATCCTTCTCTCTCGTCTCAGGTATTAAATTTTTCTCGTCTCTCTCGTCTCAGGCCACAACAGATCTACACAACAGATTAATTTGAGGGATGAGTTGCGATTAATTGAGCAGGCTTTCAGTCTACTAGATCCAAGTAGAGGCGGATTCAGAGGTGATGGTTGGTATGGTTATGAAAGGGCATTTGAGAACATGGAAATATTGGGGTTTGTTGAGGCAGATTAAGGGGCTCCTGGACAGAATGAATTTCAGCCTGATTCATGTGTACAGGGAAGCCAATTATTTGGCTGATTTTTTGGCTAATTGGGTTATGCAGAATGGGGGGTTCTGTTGATTTTGCCCCTCTATTGAATATTCCTTTGCAGGGAAGGATGTTGTTGTTGCATGATACAGGGGTGCAAAGTATTAAGGAGGAAGTTGTTGATTCTTTGATTTTTTTTGGTTCAGTTGTTGTATAGGTTAGCCTGTCTGCCTTTTCTACTGATTGTAATTCTTTGATCGTTTGATTCATGAAATAAAGTGTTAGATTTGTTTGGAAAAAAAAAAGTAAAGATTAACCCATAGAAAAAACAATTCTAGATATCCGACAGGGAAATAGTAAAGATATTCTTTGACGAATGCTATTATAATATGTTTGTAATTGTGCTATAACTTGATTTGAAGATTCATTCAACTCTTATATTATGCTATTAGTTGATTCATATTTGTAGTTGATTATACTATTAGGTGTTGGAACTTTGAAATTGGAAGAACTTAATTATTTGACATTGGATACATTTGATCTAATATACATTAAACATGTTATTTTCATAATTATTGTGATTTTTTAACCTATTTATAATTATTTTTTATTTTTTTATTATCTAACCGGTTCGACCAGTGACCCAACGGTTGAACCAGTAACCCATTGACCCGGTCCCTTTGTCGGGTTAATGTTCGGGCCGGTTTTTAAAACTATGCCCGAGACCTGACCGTCTCGTAAAATGCGTAAAATCCGACTATCTCAGAATTCGACGAAATTTGACAGGGTAACTAGATTTCGCGAGAAATTTCAAAATAAATTTGAGGTCCGTTTCGTCATCCGAGTTCTAGAAAATTTTAGGTTTGCAACCCGAACCGTAGTGGCAAATTACCATTTTGCCCCTTTTCGTAAAAAGTTCAAGTTTACCCGGGTTTTACAATTTTCATAGGAGAAACTTCTACAAGCAATTGCCTAAAGTTGGAGGTCTCACAAGGAAACTTACTAGGATGCATAGGAGGATTGTAAGGACTGGTGCCACTATCCAGATCACTATCACTATAAACTATAATAGGATCAATGCCCATAAAGAAACCAAAGAAAAAGGAAGGGAGATCTTTCGAAGCAAAATACTCCACGAAGGAAATCTGGAAACCCCAAAATAAAAGGAAACTGCAAATGGGGAGGAATGGAGAAAGAATAGAAGATAGGTACATATACCTGCAAGCAACAGACTAGATTCAATCAATCCAACGGAGAGAAGTGCAAACAATCGAAGGATGCTAGAAGACGCGACATGTGGAAGCAATGAAAGCCAACGGTCATGGTATGAAAAGATAACACATAAATGTGTCATCCTTGGTTTTTTAAAAGGCGCCAAAATGACTGTTCAAAACCCAAGAAAAGGCAAAAATGTCAAATTAGAGCAACTGTCAAGAGAGTCACTTTTGAAGTCTCGAGGCCGACCTCATAAATTCTGTATAACCTACTTCTACAAAAGGGTAATAAGGAATAAGCGGGCAACTGATGGATATAATCTAGACCTCATAACCTTGTTATTCGGTTGAACAAACATTGAAGGTCAGTTTATCCAAATTGACACGTCAGAAGTAAGGATGACAGAGGCAGTGGATCGAGGCGGGGGTGGGGGGAGTAGTCTCCATCCCCGTACTCACTTCAAAAATATTCGTCCACTCCCGGTTCACCCCCGTTAGCGGGAAAAATTTTAACCCCCATCCCCACACATAAACAATTAATTTTTGTAATTTTAAGAAAAAAAAAACATAAAACCTCACAAATGAATTTGTAAGAAGGATGAAAACTCATTATATATAATAAATGGGATCAAACATAAAAACTCAAAAAAATAATATGTATAACAAATGTGTGTTTCACTTAATTATTTTATTTGTTATATATATATATATTAGAGGGGGCGGGGGAGATGAGTTTCAGTCTATCACCGCCTCCATCCCTGTACGAATTTATACGGATATCCCCGTATACGTCCACCGTCCAATGCGTATGATCCACCCCCGTCCAAACGAACGAGTTTAGATGAATACCCATTTTTTCTCAATCCACTGCCATCCCTAATCAGAATCCACATGCATACCCATCTCGCGGTAGGAGTGGCACATGGCACTTCTTATCTGATACTACCTATAGAATTCTAAAACACCCACTGACACAAGCCCTGTACTGGGAATCACGAGCAGACTGGCTTAACACACACTTAACATTGCATGCTTAGTAGTAATGATGGCCCTTTAAGTAAGGGAAACACTCAAACTCACCTATAAAAACACTCATTAATTAAGGGTAAAGACAGAATTTATAGCAGAAACCCACTCAAAGAACCAAACAAAAGAAGGAGAAAAAACCAACATTCTGTTATTTCACTGTAACGTTTTATTTTACAGAAACTTATTCACTAACTTAGACGTGGGAGGTGGTCCGGTTGAGACTACACCCATTTTCTACTCTCCAAATTCTCTTTGACAGGTTTCCCAATCTCTCGATAAGAAGGTGTGGAGGCCCAGACAATCTCCGAGTACCGACCTCTTAGCATCGACCCCCAAGTAAGAGCACTAATTTGAGCTCTCTACCACTGCCCTCCGTATGTAGAACGAAGTTACTGATTTGATCCATCAGTCTTTAACTTGATAAAACTTGAACAGATTATTTCAATATTGGGATAGCATTTGGCGAGGTCAATACAAAATTATAGGGAATTTGAGAATCAGATCTTTGGCATTTGGCCTGTAAATATAATTTAGAAATGTTCGGATTCATAAGAATTTCTGAACATTTTGAAAGGCATTTTATAAACCTTTTCCAGACTCTCCCTCTCTCTATACACGTCACAATTGTTCGTAAACCAAAGAAGTATCATGTGGTGAACTATTAATTTCTTCAAGCTTTTCTTCCATACTTTATTTTATCTGAATCTTATTATTCTCTTTCTTTGAGGCTGTGAATCTTATTATTTCAGTGTATACATTTTCGTTATCCAAACCCCTCACGTCTCTGTAGCTTGCATATGCACCTCTTATACCTTATCTGTTTCATGTACACCTCAGTAGAAAAAATCCATTCTCCCTATAGCAGAAATCAACAAACAGTTTGTTACACAAACATTTGACACTTCTCCCTCAGTACTCTGGGGGTCCAATTTTGTACAAATGGGGAATTCAGAGCTGTGGCTTTTTTCTTTTTGTTCGTTTGTTTGGCCACATGTGTTGTTCATCTTCATTTAAACAACCCCTTGCAATCTTCTAGTTGGTCACCTCAAGGATAGGTTCCATCTTGCTTACATTTGTAAGATTTTTTTTGGTATTGAATAATTTTTTTTTTTCCCGATTCCATGCCGAAAGTTATAATTTGTAACCCAATCAAGTCAAGTTACGACTTAAACAAACTAAATCAAAATTATGATTAAATGGGTTGATTTAGAACTGATCCAAAAAACTTGGGATTGATCCCAATTTGGTAGTTTTGGCTTCATTGAACTATAACTTATTTGCCGTGTGGATTGTTTGTGTATGTTCTATGTGCATGTTCTGTTCAAAAAAAAAAAAAAAAACTATAACTTATTTTGGTGGGCACTCATGCTCTAGTCAAATACAGGGTAACAGTTTGGCATGTAGCGTTATCTTATTTAAGGCAATTTTTGGATTAAGGGATAGGCCTTTTCTGCAGATTCGTATTGCATTTTTGTTGATGAAGTGAGATATTGGCCATGGAAGCTATTGCCTAGGGATGAAGATTTGGATATTACAAATCAAACACTCTCATGTTGCATTCATATTTATTTGTCAAATTAATGCTTAACGCTTGTCAAATTAATGGGGTCATATTAATATTTAATATTATAATAATAATAATAAATATTAAATTGCATTCATTCAAAATATATATTTTTTGCTTTTCGATTCGAGATGAGAAAATAAAAATTAAGTTGTGGCATTTCAACTTTTTTTCGTATATCGCATCAATTAATAATACAGCTAAGTCATTTATAAATTTCTAATTATGGGTCTTATTTATTTTCCTTAAAATTTTCTAATGGGGTTATATTTTTGCAGAGCTTTTTTGCTGGGCCTAAACATGTTGTAAATATAAAACTTTGACATGGACAATTAATACACACAAAAATTTGGGACCTTCGATTTGAGTAGGGCCTAAAGTCTAAGCTTTAACAGCCTAGTGGTTGGGTCTGCGCTAAAGATGCATATAGTCGATCGTAATAGTTGTAATAGTTAAGACAAAGGTTTATTAACTAATTGTATTATGCTTTCCAGAAATGAAGTCATTTGTTACTGTTATTCTTCTTTAGTAACTTATTTTATTTCAAAAATTTTGAGTTTCACGAATCGAACTTGAAGCAATGATAAGTATATGGCCATCCAAAGAGTACGTTTTTGGGTTCGAGTGTGTGGACCAGCCTCCCTGGAATAGGGAATAGGACCAAAACTGATTATCTAGAGTTTCAAGACTGTTTGATCATAAAAAATTGCATTAAAATACTGTACAACTAAAGCGCCACAGATACCATGAATGATAGAATAACAACCACCACATTATTGTTCACTATACAAAAAATCTCACCTATTCAGAATATGAAGTAATAAAACATTATTAATTGTCTGCAACATTGTTTGTTCTTCAGAATGTCAGCCTACAGAAGGCAATTAGAGCTCTGGTACGGGTGCCCAGGTTCAGAAACTTCCTTCTGATTTAGCTTTTTTCATTACCTCATAGGCTTGTCCTTGATCCCATGTGCTTTGCCACCTTTTGCTGCCCCTTCAATTTGTATGCTGTGACGAGTGGTCTGAGAACTAAAACTCCTGATACCCACAGCAGGGTGGTACCCTCTGTAAAACAAAAACAAAGTGGCCTACTGATTATGACTTTTGGTTCCCCTTAATCAACCATGTCTACTGAAGGAGTAAATATTCGATGCAACGATGAAATTGTGTTGTCATTGACACGTCTTATCATCAATTAATTATGAAATATCAAATAGAATTTATGAATAGCCGTGGTTATTGAATCAAGTGTGGTTCACCAAAATTAGATAATAGTACGTAATTTGTTGAAAATACCACGTGCATGTCAATAATGATGTGATAAAATGGTTGCATTAAAGAAAGTGTGTGGCTGAGATGGAACAGCTTGTTTTGTGGATTGGGCCAATGGAATTCCAAACAGCCCTAAGACCTTGGACTCACATTTGGATTAAATCCGAAGGAATTGGTTGAGGAACATGCAGAAGAAGAAAGGTTGTTAACCAGAGGAATCAAGGACTGCACAACATCTGTCATTAGCGGGCGGTAGTCCGGCTCTGTTTGCACACACATGGCAGCAATAGCGGCTACCTGGAAAACCGAGAGAGAGAGAGAGAGAGAGCATAATTAATTAGTTTGGACTTTAGAATCAATTATGATAATAATGAGAAGGAAAGCCAAACTAACCTGAATCAGATCCTTTTTGGAATACTGGCCTTGTATAGCCGGATCAACCATTTCCCCTACCTTTTCTCTTTTGGTTAACCTTGGAAGAGCCTAAAATCATTAGGAAAAAAATATTTTTGTGAGGTTTTATACCTTTCGATGAATGACATCCCACGTCGGATCCGTATTCTCTAATATAGTTTGTTTTTTATTGTACCCTTGTGGTTTCAAAGTATGTTCTATAAACAAAAACCAAAACTCAAATTCCTAGGATAGAATCACCGTAAATTGAATCACAAAACAGTCATACATGAGTGGCATTTTATGGTGTTCTATATAAGGATAATGCTATACTGATTAAACACGAAAAATGGGGGATTAATGATGTGGTGTTAACATTGTGAGCAAAATTTACTGTAGTTCATTAACATCATATATAAGCATGGTACATAAACGTTCTCGAAAGTAAGATTAAGGGATTCTGGTCACTGACCCATGAGACAAGGACATCTTCTCTGGGAGGGCGCTTGGTATCTACTGGAACACGGCCTGTCAAGAGCTCTAAAAGAACCACGCCGTAGCTGTATACATCTGACTTTGTCGTGAGCTTGCCCGTTGCAGCATACCTACGTTGCCAACATTTGAATTTCAGAAACTTTCATTCTTTGGAAAGAAGGAGATGTCTGAAACTGTGATTTCCAAACTTTGTTCTTTCTATTGCATCATTCTTAATTGATTTTTTAATCTACAGTTGTTTATATGAAAATATGGTTTAAACTTACGCTTTTGAATGTAAAAAATGTATTCGGATAACATACTTCCAATAAAATAAGTTAAAAATCTTGATGTAAAGGAAATAAGTTCGAAAAATGAAGTATAGAAATTCATTTTGTGCAGATTTGTGTAGGGTTAGGGTATGTCATCTAGTGTTTGTCCATGAATTTTGCTTCGCCAGGCAGCTTTCAAAGGCCAGAGAAAATGATGGTTTGCCAGAGATAGAGACCTTAGACTGCCTAAGTGCATGGGTTTTTCTGGAAGGTTAGGTATGGTTATGAAAGAGAGAGCTATATGAAACTGATGGAGATGGAGCACTCACTCCGGGGCCAAATACCCGGTGGTCCCCAACACGCGCGTCGAAATCAGACCGTTGATCTTGTCTGAACCTATCTTTGCCAGCCCGAAATCCGAAACCTTGGCTCTGAAATTTTGATCTAAGAGAATGTTACTGCATTTGAAATCGCGATGAATAACAGATGGCTCGGTGCGTTCATGGAGGTCCTCAAGGGCTCTGGCACAATCAAGGGCTATTCTTAGTCGGGTACCCCAATTCAACGGCAGGGATTGCTTGTTGGGAGGATGGAGATGGTGTTGAAGATTGTTGTTGGGCATGAATTCAAATACTAGAAGCCTGTGGTGTTGATCTGCGCAGTAGCCCAGAAGATCCACTAGGTAAGGAGAGTGCAAGCGGCTTAATAAATCCACCTGCCAAAATATAACCAAAAAAAAAACCCAAATCAAAAAAGGTTCGTCATCATTTTGTCGCATGCATGCTCATGTGCATTAATTGGTGTGTAGAGTCCATTAATGCCGGTACAGGAGAATGTATGGTAGAATTTAGATAAAGAGATAAACAAGTAGGTGTCTTGTGTGTGTGAAAGAGAGAGAGAGAGAGAGAGAGAGAGAGAGAGAGAGACATAGACAGAGACAGAGAGATTAATTGCTTAAGTCAACATTCCTGGTTGTTTTACAGGTATTTATTAGTAGATTTGGAAGATACAAATTGGAGAGAACATGGAACCAGAAAAAAGTGTGATGACAGTGAGTGAGAGCTCTAAAGTCAACAACCAAATTAGTTTTTTAAGTGGAGTGGGATTTGAAGATACTTGGAGAAGAATATGCATCTACGTTTGGGGCATGTTAAAGCAAAACTCTCTCTCTCTCTCTCACACACACACACACTCAAGCATGCAAGTTAACAAACATACTTTCCGATTAGAGACCCTTTCCTTTCCTTTGATATACTTCCTGGACAGACTAGAAGGTTACTTTTCAATATTATATTGAAAGTTACAACTCAAATAAGGTGACATTATCATAAAATTTGATCATTTAAAATTGATTCCTACTTTTTTCAAAAAAAACTTGACATTTTTGGATCGTAACTTGATTCGAATTGAATTGCAACTAACTCTTATTTAGTGGTAATGTCTCTACGATACCAAATTGAATACTATAAAACTTCCTAAACTGCTTTGTATCTAGTGAAAGCAATATCACCATTTTATACTATTTTGAGGAGTAACAACTAAATTAATGAAGCAAAGAAGTATGCTTATCAATTTTAGACACAATTTGTGAATTTAACATGAAAATCAACATGAAATTAATAAATTTGGGTTGAACTTTAACGGATTCGGGTGAGACTTATTAGACTCGTCAAATAAATGAGTTAATATAAGCACGACTATACACAAATACAAATGAGTTGGGCATGAATTGAGCAAATTTTAAAGCAACCTAACTTAAATACGATACAAACTCAACATTACACGTCCCCATCAACTAATTGAGAAAAGTAAGAATTTATCAAAGGAAACAATTACCACTAAATGAACTCACTAACCTCTAACCGAAATGCACGCTCCCCTTGCTTGCCTTCCCTATGAAACACCTTAACTGCTGCGATGGTTCCATCAGTCAGGAACCCTCTGTAGACCACTCCATACTCTCCATTTCCTAACACATTTGCTTCACTAAATTTCTCTGTCGCTATTTCAAGCTCCTTGTAGGTGAAAACTTGGACCCCTCTAAACTTAGTTTGAGAGAGACAGCCTGAACTTCCTCCATATAGGCACCCACCCTTCACATCTGCTTCATTGTCATACAAGCCCACATCAAAATTTGCAGAAAAAAGATAACATGTAGATACTACAATTCTCCCCTCTACTATCATGCTTCTCATATTACACAGCTATAGTTATTAGTATCACATTCCTTCAATGATTATGCGATTTTGGCGGAAAATTTGATGAAAATTCATTCACTTTGCCCATATCTATATGATTTTATTTTACTTTGTGCCGACCTGTAGACATTTCTGTCCAAACGATCACAAAAGTTTGGGTTTGGAACAATGCAAAACAAATTCAAATAGTTGAAGTGTAGAGTAAAAAACTTATATAGTATAAGGAGCAAAACTGAGATCAAGACCATAGTTAGTGGTCAAATTGTAATTTGTCCTAATTAGAAAAAGCATCTCTCTACATATAGAGAAAGAAAAATGAAGTGTGGAATGGGGAATTGAGTCATTACCGGGGCTTGAATTGATGTTAATGGTTCTATGAGAAATGAACTTCCAATTACTGTTGTTGAGGATACCATTGTTCTTGGTGCTGCCATTGTCTTTTGCAGATTGTAAGCGGCGGAGCATCACTATCAGTAGTAGTATTGCAAGGAGCAAGATGGTTATGATAATGGGTATGATAATTACAAGAGTAGAGGTAGTAGGGAGGGTATTATGGTGTTGGTGTTTATGGGTATGGTTTCTTCCTGAAAGACCAGATGGGCTTGCAGGAGCACCAGTGGAGTTAGTTTCCATGGCACAGAGAGAGAGAGAGAGATGCAATATGAATTGTCCAGGTTGGGTTTTCTTTCCTAGTATGTGATAATGCCTGTATGGTCACATGATGGAGAGGCTCAGCTTTCCTACATGGTAATGCGTAATGCTTTTTTTTTTTTTAACATTATAATGCGTAGTGCTTTTTTTTTGATAAGTTAGTAATGCGTAATGTTAGACGAGTTAAAAAATAGGATAAAAAAATAGAGTAATAGAGTAATGTTATGGACAAAAATATAGACAAAACGATATGGCCTGAGGTGATAAATAAAATTTTAATTTTAAATGCGTAAAAATAGAACAAAAAATACAAATATGTCAAGGTCACATTATTTGAATTCTATTTTTTGATATTATTTTTTTGGTCTGCCTAAGATTATCCTTCCCTTCCTGTCATAAGAATCATATTACCCCTATATGGCCACATGCCTCTCTCTCTCTCTCTCTCTTAATCGAGGGTCATCTGTACTTCACTCTGTCGCTTCTTTTGTTTATATTATAAGGTATAGTCTTAGTCTTTCTATCACCAAAAATTGGAAGCATTTGCACCCATTCATCCCTATGCAACCAAATGATTAGCTGCTAATCATTTGGTTGTCTGCACAAACTTTATCATTTAGATTTTTTGTGAAACTTCGATGCAGTAGATGCATGGTTGGAATTGGAAAATTAATTTTTCTTTTTACATATATTGTGTTATGCCTAACCTAATATGAGAATTACTAAGGGCATGTTTGGTATATAGGTTTGGGGGGTTTTGGAACATGGGTTGAGGAATAAACTCCCTTAAACTCATGTTTGGTAACTATGTCAGGGTTTGAAACCCAGCCCGATCATGGCCCGATCATAAAACCCAAGTTCATGGGTTTCATGAAATCCATGGAGGTGGGTTTCATATATAGATTAATGAGTTTAACATCAAAATGACATTTATACCCTCCATATATTTATACTCATGTTTGGATTAAATTGGTTAAGGGGTACAATAGTCATTTAAATACAAATATATTATCATAACAGTCATATATCTCTACGCATACTAAACATGGATATGGACAGCATTAAATGTTGAATCCCATCTTTGGGTTTGGAAGGGTTTGGACAAGTCAATCCAAACCCCTCCCAAAAAACATACCAAACATGTCCTAAGTGTTTTTTCGAGATGGCATATTCATGCCTTAGAAAAAAAAAATCATGTCTGATTAAAACTTCCTTAGTGAGGTTAAAAGCTCAGACCACTTAGTTGAGAGATGAGAGTTTGATTGTTCAAGTGGTTTGTTGAGATGGGATTCATGTTCTAAATCGAAAGTATTATTATTCTTTTAACACCTACCCATATCAATTTTAGTGAGATTTAAACTTCCGACCTCTTAGTCGAGGAGTCAAGATACTCTACAATATTATACACCGTTTTAAAGAATAACACTTCAACGAACAACAGAGAGGCTTTTAAGTGGCCATAGTAATCCATAAAAGATTGACTCCCATCATATCAATGCAATTTGCTTGTTGATCCATTAAAAACATAATGAAAAAAGGCATTCACATGTCTAAGGCCTATGATATATATTGGGTAATATTGCACATGCCAATCCTAAGATCCACAACTTGTGTTGCTGAAAGTCAATTGGTTGCCCTGGGTTTCAGGGAAAGTAGCTTGTGCCAGACAGAAATGAGTGGTCCTAATGAGATAAAAGAATGTTCATCACAATATTTTATTTTTATTTTTCAAAATTTACACAAACCAATGTGTTCTAGTGCATCCTTGGTTCTATTCCTTCAATTGCTAGCTAATCATTTATTCTTTTCGAGCCGTTGGCCTGGACTATTGAGGCTGATTAATCTTTTATCAGGGTTAACAATGGCCTCTAAAGTATACAAGTTTTGTCAGTTTTGTCATCATTGTATTAATTTTATCAATTTGATTGCTAAAGTATTCAATTCGTGCTTAAATGATCCCTATACAGACGGTCTGTTAAGTTTTTTACGGAAATGATCATGTGTTGTTCACGTGATATCGTCGGAAAGAATGACACATAGTCACTTCTATCAAAAGGCTTCATAGACTATTTGGTTATGGACTATTTAAATACAAATTAAATACTTTAGGAATCAAATTAACAAAATTGATAAAATATGCATACTTTTGGGACAAAAAATGTAATTAACTCTAAAAAATCTCTTATTTTATTTCATGACTTCAGAGAAGTTTAGTAAGAAGACAAAACAAACAAGCAAAGTTCGGGGTATTATGACCACCCCCACGTAAAAATACAAATGACACAAGATGAATCTAAAAATAACAACCACTAATTACTACGAATAAAAGATAGATTATATGAGTTTCAGACAAGAATAATCTATTTAATTATTATTGCAATAAGAAAACATATACGTTTCGTCTTCTTTTTTCTGTTTTCTCATTGGTTAATCTATTATTGCATGAATTATTTTAGATTTAAATGAGCTTCATGAATTTAAAATAATATGATTTGAATATGACACAATACGACTCAAGTGACACTAACTACCTTCTTGTTTAGCCCCTAATGTAGTAACTCAAGGCCTTCACTAGACTTCAAAGAATACTAGAAGAAGTAAACTATTCACCCTTTCACCACCCTTGCACAGAGAGTGACATTGCATATAATGATAGACCCTCCCCACCAAACAGTGGAATATCACCATTCCTGTGTTATGCAACTGTCTCATCCATGAAGTTCTTTCCCACACACCAAAGCCTGTGTGTGTGAGAGAGAGACACACACACACACACAAAGGTCACGTGGATGTTGCAGTTTCTGGTACAGTAGGCCATATTTGGATATGCTCATGAGTTAAATATAAGTAGGGACAAAGCCCAAGCAAATGAGAGATACATAGCAATCTTACGTTAAAAGCAACTTTTTCAGTTATGCATGGTCTCCAAATCAGATATCATGTGATCATCACCTACCTAATCAAATTCCTCTCACATTTCATGAATCTTATTTGATTGATCTATCAACACCAGTAGGCCCAACTGTTTGTTCAAAGATAGGATGCTGCTTCAATGAATTGGATTGACAACCATGTGATGTGCAACTTCAAAAGAGCTGTCTTTTATTGTCCCTGATTTTCAAAACTTGCAGCATAGTTGCAAAGAAATCAGATAAATCTTACAAAGTATGCCAAATTGTCTTCATCTTTCCTCAAGCAATCAATTGAAGACCATCACCAGAAAAAGACAAAATCTCTTACCTTCAATGTTCGATACGAGCAAACTACCAAAGACTGAGGGTAGGCCGGTCAGAAGCACTCTGATGTCTAAGTCGGTAATGACTTTGAAAGAAAACAAAATAATTTGTAGGAATTCTAGTATATACCTTTGGCTCAGGCTTAACCTGGTTTTTAGAAGGTTGTACGGCAAGATCTACCACGATTTTAGTTTTTGGATACGTTAGGTGGCACACCAAATGTTTAGTCAAATCTTTTTTTGATGCTAGCATCTCTCCTAAACTTTGTCTCCATTATGTCTATTTTATAAGGGTGTGATGAATACTCTCCTATGATTAAGGCAACGTTCCCGTCAATTCGATCGTGTCTTACTCTCTTGCTTGTCGAAGGGTTTCCGTAGGAGAGCGACCCCTAATTAATGTCCTTCCTTTATCCTTTGCCCGATTTTTTTCTAAGTCATAAAAAGACTACTCTAGCAAAAACTAGCGAGCATAGGGTGGTCTCTACTGATTTTTTAAACCTTAAAGCAGGCAAAAAAACTTATCCTATTGATCAATAAAGGGTGTTGCTCTAGAGGGATCCGATGATGCCTCAATTCTATGTTTTCAAAACACACAAAAGGTTTAGAAACACTTTTCTTTGAAGAACACCTAAGAATCATACTCGGATCAAATACCGATTCCATTTTAAAACTAATCTTCCTAAGTCTAATAAATCAAGGGATCATCTTAGGTCTCTAGGTTGAGATTTACATGATCTCCACGAAATTAATCAATTATAAAACATGATTTAACAGATTGAGTTATGGATCGCATCCTTGTTTAGCAGCACCTCTTAGTGCGCAATGAGGCAAGTTTTTGCTTGATTTTCTACTTAAAAATCAGTGGGGATCGCCTTCTGCCCGCTGGCCTTCAGCTAGAGCAATATTTGAACACACAGGAAAAAATCGAAAAGGCTAAAAATGTTAGAAATGGAGACGGCTCGTTTGGCTGCTGAGAGGTCCCTGCTCAATAGATCTTGTTTGGTCATTTTCTCATTCTAGTGATGACCACCCTTTAACCACTCGCTAACGGCTCAAGCAGTCCCTCAAGAATTTTAGCTTTCTTGGACTCCAAGACTACTCTAATTATGGGGATATAAATAAGGGCAAATCTTTTCAGCCTAGGGTAACTTCCTAAAACTTAAAATTTGTCTCTTACATCATATAGAGAGCCAAGAACAGACCCTAGATCCCTAAGTATTCAAAAGGCCTTAGATCTAAAAGATCAATCTTGCTTTTCACCTTCACATATAGAAGAAAAGAAAGATCAAATGGAGAACCACCAAACCCAGATTGGGAAGGAATCCTTAAAGATTGCTTGAGACCAAGTTCGATTGTTGAGCTCGGTTCACCCTAAGGAAGCTATTGCTCAACATCTCGCGGTAGGGTAATCCAGAGGGTCAGATTTAAGGGAGAAAACATCTAGTCACAGGTGTATTAGTTGAGGTACAAGTTTTTGACCTTGTAATCAACTTTGAGAATAGTATATTAGGTTTAGATGGACCAAAATCAGTCCCGTGGTTTTCCCGATAAGGTCTCAACATTAAATTGCTCGTGTTGTGGATTTTTATTTATTGTTTTAATTTTGCACACACACACTCTTGCAATAACACACACACCTCATGTGCTTGATGAATTGATTAATTGATTATCATGTCTTATTCCATTATCAATTTGGTTTGAATTGGTGCTTGGGCTTTTGGAGGAATAAGGTTGATGAATTTTACTATTGGTTGTGATTGTTGAATTTGCACATCTTGTATCCAATCATTCACTAAGGGTTTGAAAAGAGGTTCATTAAGTGTTAATGACTAATTAATTGTTAAATTGATAATTGTAGTAAGTAGGTCTAAAATCGGCATAGATAATCGCACGAGATTCGTTATAGACCTTTTCAACCCCCTTCCCCTACCCGAGGGCTAGATCATGCTAGTGTAGTTTCACTTGTATAATTGTGTCAGGGACAATCAATTACTCTCCCCCCCCCCCCCCCCCCCCTTCCAGTTGGTATCAAAGCATGGTACCCGAGAATTGTACTTGAGTGTGTTGTAGGCATAGCTTATTTATGCTTACTTGACCTAATTTTTTTTTTTTATTTGACATTTATTATAACAACCGGTTGGTTATTAATGACTTCTCAAAAAGAATGAGGCTCTATTATGAGATCGCCTTTGTTTGATGGAACCGTATTAATGAATCATATTATTTCAATGTATACTCTTTCTGCATCCACACTCCCCACCTCTCTGTAGTTTTGCATATGCACCTCTTATACCTTATCTGTTTCATGTACACCTCAGTATTAAAAATCCATTCTCCCTACATGTGTGATATAGGAAGAAAACAACTCATAGTTTCTTACACAAACTTTTGACACTTCTCTCTCCGAATATTAACTCATAGTTTCTTACACAAACTTTTGACACTTCTCTCTCCGAATATTCTGGGGGTCAAATTGTGTACCAATGGGAATTCAGAGCTGCAGCTTTTCTATTTTTGTTCTTTTGTTTGGCCACTTGTTTGTTCATCATCATTTAAACAACTACTTGCAATCTTCTAGTTGGTCACCTCAAGGATAGGTTCCAACTTGCTTACATTTGTAGGATTTTTTTTTTGGGTATTGGATATTTTTTTTATACCATGCCGAAAGTTATAATTTACAATCTAATCAAGTCATGTTACAACTTAAATATGTTTATGACTAAATGGGTTTCATTTAGAACTGATCCAAAAAACTTGGGATTGATACCCATTTTGTAGGATTGATTAAAAATTCTTGGTCCTCATGGAGCGGTAGGTTTAACCTCATTGAACTACAACTTATTTTGTTGGGCGCATCATTCTCTAGTCAAATACAGGATAGTTGTTTGGCATGTAACGTTGCCTTGTTTAAGGCATTTTTGGATTAAGATTAAGCAATGGGTCTTTTCTGCAGAATTGTAATACATTTTTATTATTTTAGTGAGATATTGGCAGCCCCTACTCGACATGATACAAGACGAGTTTAGAAATAACACAACTAATTACTAAGAGTAATGTATATATTAGATTAATGTCACAATTCATTTAAATTGGTTTTGTAACAAAAAAAAAAACGTTTTTTAGTTTGTCTCTTTCGTTAATCTATTATTGCATGAACTAATTTATTCAAAGGGGTTTTATTCACGTGAACATGACATGAATCTAAAATAATATAATTTAAATATAGCACAACACGAATCAATTCACACTCAAAGATATCCAACTTGTGCAATTGATAAAGAGCTATTTCCAATAAGGTTAGCCCTAATGTAACTCTAAGGCCATTAATAACGCATTCATAGGTATTCCAAAGAATAATGTTAGAACTATTCATCCTTTTACCACCTTACCCATTGAGAGTGACCTTGCAGATACTGAAAAGACCTCCCCACCAAACAGGGGAATATTACCATCCATGTGGGTCACACCTGTCTCCTCCCTTGAGAGAGAGAGTGTGTGTCAGAAAGTTCATGTGGCTGTTGCAGTTTTTTTGGTACAGTTGGCCATGTTTGGATGTGCACATGAATTAAATTTAGGGTAAATTACATTAATCTCTAAGATTTAATCAAATAATAACTAAATTCCTTTTTATTTGAGAAATAACAGTGATCTCTCTTGTCAATGACGGTAGTTTTATCTTTCTAAACGCAACACAAAAATGATTATAATGCCCTCAAACCATAAGATTCTCTACTTATTGACCTTTAATTAATTTTACCACATCATATCACAAATTACCATATCATATCGACATACAATAGAATTGAAGAAATAAATTACTTAATTAATATAATAAAATTCATCCCAAATGAAAAAAAAAATCTTATTTATTCCATAAATTGTCAAAAAACTCAAACCAAATCTAATCAATTTATATATTGAATAATATTTATTTTCAAAATCAAATCTAATTGATTATATCCATAAATTCCTACCAAATCTGATTAACTATTTTAATTAGATCAAATTTATTGCAAACTCGAATCAAATCTAAATCAATTCAATTAATTAGATTAATTATCTCAAAATTCAAATCAATTCTTATAATTTATTTAATTTTGTGCTAAAACTCAAATTTAGTTTGAAAACAAATTTAATTACGTAATAACCTAATATTTAATCTCACAATATACACAAACCACTCCCACTCAACCCCGCCTCCACTATCAACCTTAAATATTACAACCCCCACACACCTGGCACCACCATAAACCAAAACCAAAAACACAACAAAACCACCCAAATCCACTACCATTGTGCTCAATCCACCAGCCAAAACCACAAAAAATACCCAAGCCACCTCTGCACCGCCACCACCATACACCCCAAAAAGACATTACACAAGCACCACAAATGCAGTAGCTAAGCCACCACTACACCGTGACACCGTCATCATACCACCAATGCTCCGCCACCCTCAAACCCAAAATACCACCCATCAAAACCCAATCAAACCCCACCTATAGCCTCCCAAAACCACCGCAATCCAAAGCCACTAGTATAGAACCACCACCCTTGCGGCTCACTGCTCCGCCACCCTCAAACCCAAAATACCACCCATCAAAACCCAATCAAACCCCACCTATAGCCTCCCAAAACCACCGCAATCCAAAGCCACTAGTATAGAACCACCACCCTTGCGGCTCACCCACGAACAAAAAACCCACTCAGTGTTATTTCTCAAACAAGAGGGGGTCCAGTCGTTATTTGACCAAATCTCAAGGGAGGTAAATGTAATTTACCCTTAAATTTAAGTAGGTACCAAGCCCAAGCAAATGAAAGATACATAGCAATCTCAAGTTAAAAACCTCTTTTTCAGTTATGCATGGTTTCCAAATCAGATATTATGTGATCATCACCAACCTAATCAAATCCCCCTCACATTGCCTCAATCCTATGAGTGATCTATCAACATCATTAATCCAACTGTTTGTTCAAAGATAGTATGCTGCTTCAATGTATTGGGTTGACAACCATGTGATGTGCAACTTCAAAAGAGCTTTCTTTTATTGCCCCAGGCTAGTTGTAACAGCATTTCAAATTGTCTTCATCTTTTCCCAGACAATCAGTTGGAGACCATCACACATTGTTCAATACCAATACGACTCAGCCAAGTCGGGTATCGCTCCCATTCCGATATTGTTCAACGTTACTTATAAACCACCGAGTTTTACACAACTTAGACTAGTCGTCTAACACGTCTTTGAGCATCAATGCCAATGTTGCGACCTTAAACCATGCCATCCCAGCTTTAATTAAATCACATGGCCATTTGGCTGAGAACAGGCTATGTACATTTCTATCTTGATGACAAGCCAAGACCAAGTGCATACTGTGCATTCACAAGCTCAACAGGGTGATGTTCCTCAAGCTTAGAATGTGTTCTGCCTCACTGAACCAAATTGAAGTGATAGAGCTTAATATGGACATCCCATCAATACGCCAGCACTTGAATTTGTCATCACCTTCCCTGATTCCAAGCCGCTCTGTTCTATGTACACTTTTGTCATCTCTTGGTTATTGAATGGCTATAGGGACCACAAGAAAATAGAGGCATCACCAAAAATGATGGCATGGCATCAGTATAGAATTTCTACGGTAAATTGATAACAATAGCCTCATTTCCGAAATAGTCAATGCTTGAGAAGGAAATTTTAAAGCAATGAACAATTCAGCAATTAAGTCATAAATCCAGAATTGACACTTCGATTAATTCAGTGAAGCTTTTCTACAATTCCATCAATCATCAGGGAAACCCAGAAACCTGTTTATGAGTTTAGCAACTGGTGTGGCATCACCTGGAGGATATGGAATAAGATATTCCAAATTCATACCCGCAATGATTTGGTAGAGTGTTTGAGGGCGAGCACAAAGCAAATGCTTCCTCTCTGCCAGTTCCTCTGCCAGCTCGCTTTGATGATTGTCCATCAAATCTTCATTCACCACCACGATTAAAGGTTTACCAAGCCGCAATGTCTCAAATATACTCCCCGAACCTGCAGCACAATCAAATCTAGTTACATGGACATATTCCTTCTCTGATTCCTCTTGTTCTTATTCTACTACCAAAATTTGCTTTAAACTACAGAATGTAGACACAGCACTTTACAAACTCAGATCCAATTGATATCTGTGTTCCTGTTATTTCTTTTTAAGTAATATTTTCTAAGTTCCAAGAATAGCCACGGCAGGAGAGGATACATGGTTAAGCAAAACACAATCTACTTTATGCTTTTTATCAGCAAATATCAACCCATTTATGTATTGCTCTCTATTTTTCCTTTATTTTTTCTATTGTTTTTCTTTTGTGTGGGGGGGGGGGGGGGGGGGGCCAGCGCCAGTGTCGTTCCGTATTCTAGGTAGCTTTACAACATCCCGCGCGACAAATTCGTGAAGCTCAAACAACTTAACAGTAGACGTTCTCCGATTCTGAAAATCGACACCTGTTGCAAGAAATTTGGCACGACTGGCCAAATGGGTATACAGGGGCAGACGTGTTTCTGGAGTAGCTGAATTATGCACTGTAATTGAGATATTTAATATGTTGAGGTAGATACAATTGAAATCTAAAGATCATAGATTCTAGGGTTTAGAGTGGAGAAAAAGAGAATGAAGAGATTACAAACTAGGGTTAAGGAGAATGAGTGTTCACCTGCCTCTCTCATCACTCATATTTATATTAACTCGTAATAAACTGCAGATTACAATAATACCCTTAATTAAAATAACCAGACATTCTACACTCCCCCTAAGTCGGGCATAGATATCTTTCATGCCCAACTTGCATATATATGAATGAAAATTTCTACTACTAAGCCCCTTAGTAAACACATCGGCTAATTATTCCTTGGACATCATAGAGAGTATACAAATTAATCCATCATTTAACTTCTCTTTAATGAAGTGTATATCAATCTCAATATGTGTTGTTCTGTTATGTTGAACTGAGTTGTGAGCAATATTTATAGCAGCCTTATTATCACAATACAGACACAGACACGTAGGTTCATTAAAGACACCCAAGTCTTTTATTAAGGTTTTCAGCCACATAAGCTCACAAATACCATGAGTCATAGCCCTGTATTCTGTCTCTGTACTAGATTTAGTCACCACTGCTTGGTTCTTACTCCGCCAAGTAACTAAATTTCCTCCTACAAAGATACAGTAATCTGTAGTGGACCTTCAATCCCCAGTTGAGCCTACCCAATCTGCATCAATGAAGGCCTCTAATCTCAAACGATCTTTGCTTTGAGAACAATATTCATTTGCTAGAGTTGATTTGAGGTACCTTAATATACGATGAACTGCCTCTTGATGAGAAGCTCGAGAAGCATGCATGAATTGGCTAACAACACTCAATGCATATGCTATATGTTTGGGCAAATATAAGAAAGGTATATATCTCCCAACAAGCCTCTGACATCTTTCTCTATCAACTTGATCACCCTCATCACTTCTCAATCTGTGGTTTGTCTCAATAAGTGAGTCTGCTGGTCTACAACCTAGCATGTCGATTTCCTTTAATAGATCAAGGCTATACTTCCTCTGTGAAATAGCTTAAATGCCCTAAATCCTTAATCTCAAATTCTTTAGCAAGGTGGACTTTCAGTTTGGACACATCCTCCACATCATCACCTGCAAGTATTATGTCATCAACATATACAATAAGAACTGAAATTTTACCACTCCCTCGTTTGATGAATATCGTGTGATTTGTAGGACTCTGCCTGTATCCAAACTTGATCATTGCCTTATGAAATCTGTCAAACCAAGTTCTAGGAGACTGCTTTAGTCCATAAAGAGGTTTCTTTAACTTACATTTTCTTCCCTCAATAGTTGGGTAAGAAAAACCCAAAGAAATATCCATGTACACTTCCTCCTCCAAGTCCCCATGAAGGAATGCATTCTTTACATCCAGTTGTTGTAAATCCCATCTCAGATTGGCAACACAAGAAAGGATGACATGAATGTAATTCATTTTCGCCATAGGAGCAAATGTCTCCTAATAGTCATTGTCATATGACTGAGTAAACCCCTTAGTTATAAGCTCTCAAGGTCTCATTCTTTCTCAGAACTCTCATTTATTCAACCATGGCTACTTTCCACTTGAGTTCTAGAAGGGCTTTATTCCAACTCTAAGGAAGAGATATAGAAAACAAAGAATAAAAGCATGATAGGAGGAAGACAAAATCATAATAAACAAATTTAGAAATAGGATGTAGGGTACAAGTCTGAACTCCTTTTCGAATAGCAATAGGTAAAGAACTATCATCAACAGGATTACTACAAAAAAGCTCATTACTTGATACAAGTGAAGAGATTTCAGGAGCCCGAGTCTGGAGATGATGATTGACTTAGTGGCTTATGAGTGGTTATTTGCTTAACTTGTCATCGAGTATAGCATCACAAATCATCTTTATCTAGTCTTCCACAAGTAGTCTGCTCTCCGCGAACAAGTGATTCTCCTTGAGGCTCTCCCTAGCTAGATTTCTCTCCCAAATTCAAGCATTGATTGGGAGGTAAGAGAAGAAATTCATCCTCTAGCATCTCTTCGTCAATACACTGCTCCCCCTGAAGAAATGGTGGAGGAGTGGGGAAATACAGCTCTCTCTCATGGAATGTGATATCCATACTAACACACCTTCCAGAACTAAGAATAAAAACACTTATACACTTTTTGGGTAGTAAAATATCCAATAATGACACAACGCAATGCCATTGGATCGAACTTTCTCTTGGTCCTTCGATAATCATGTACAAACACATAACCAAAGACTTTTAGGGGAATACTGTAAAGAGAAACTGACCCTTGAAGCAGCCCTATAGAAATAGCAAAATCAAGAACTATCGAAGACATCCGATTGATGAGATATGCAACAGTCAGCACTACATCTCCCCAAAAGGACTAAGAGACATCCATAGTAAACATCAAGGAACACACCACTTCAAGGAGATGTCGATTCTTCGTCTCTGATACACCATTCTATTCAGGTGTATCCACACATCTTTTTTTTTTATCAACGTATCCACACAACTTGATTGGTGAAGAATTTCATGTTCCATAAGATAACTCTAGGATTCTCCATTAAAGAACTCAATCTCATTCTCGATCCTGAGAACCTTAATTTGTCATCAAACGAAGTATTTGCTAGTTTATGAAAACTCTTGAAACAAGTAAACCCTTCGTCCTTGATATGCAACAAATAAACCTAAGTAACCCGAGTGTAGCAATCAATAAAAGTAACAAACCATCGATATCCAGCAAGAGAAACAACATGAGATGGTCCCCAAACATCATAATGAACAATCATAAACGGAGTAGTGCTTCTATTATTATTACAAGGATAAGTTCTTGTATGCTCACAAGCATCACAAAGAAAACTATCTTTATTACATTGTTTCACTAAAAGTGAAAAAAATCTCTAATACTCCTACTGATGGATGACCAAGTCTTCGATGCCATTGATGTAATTGTTGGAGGACTACAAAACCAGAAGCCTAAAGTGCCCGACAATGTTGATCATCCAGCATATATAAACCACCATGAGATCTGCCACTACCAATCATTCTCCACATTCTCAGCTCCCGAAAATCACATTGAGATGGGAAGAATGTTACAAAGTAATTTAGATACTTTGTAATGCTACTAACTAATAGTAAGTTAGCAGAAAAATTAGGGACATGAAGAACTGAAGACAAAAGCATAGAAGGAGAACAATAAATAGAACATTTCTCAAATATAAATGACAATGAATCATCTGCAACCCTAACTTTATCACTACCGCAACATGTGAAATAACAAGAGAAAAGACTCAAGGGATCTGTCATATGGTCAGTGGCTCAGGCCGATAATCCAAGGATTAAGGGAACATGATGTAGTAAAAGTACTGACATGTATACCTGTGTGAACAAAGCTAAAAACAGCAAAAGTGGAAGCAGATGCAGAATAAGTATCAAGTCGGGCTATCAGACGCTTGAGAGCCTGCATCTCATCTGCAATGAAGCTCGCACAATCAAAACTAGTAGATGGAGATAGACCATTGGAGGTAGGGTCAGCAATCTAAATCATATGGATATGTGAGCTCACATTACTAGCTATATTACCACCACATCCCCTAGAAGGATGACTATGCAACTTCTAACAATAGTCTTTAGTGTGTTTCGTCTTTCCAACGTAGTCACATTTTAATGGATCTTTTTCAATGCTCCCATTTTTACCATCACCACAAGACTGAAATGATCTATTCTCTCGGTAGAACAGCTGTTATAGCATACCAATCATGAGCAAGATTATAAAGCATGACACTCCTACTCTCTTCCTACTGCACATAAGCATATGCTTGCCTCAAGGAAGAAAAAAGATCTCTACTCAAAACCTGTATACGGATTTAATCATACAACATATTAAGACCTGCAAGAAAATCATACAATCATTCCTTTTCTATCAACCTCTAAAACTTAGCACTGTCTCCAACACAATCTACTTGAAGATCCTAGTAATAATCCAGCTCCTGCCACAAACTACTCAATATTGCATAGTACTCTGCAATAGTCATATCCCTCTGTTTAGTTTCATGAATCTTTTTTCGGAACTCATAAATTAGGCCATCATTCCCGACCTATAAATATGTACAAGCCACCATTGACCAAATCTCACAGGCCGTCTCAAGAACCAAAAAATCACGACTAATGTGAGGCTGCATCGAGTTGAGAAACCATGTCATTACTAACGAGTTCTCAGAGATCTACTGGGTAAGATCAAATTCAGATTTGGGCTTCTTACTTGCTCCTATCAAGTATTCATTTAGCCCACTCATGATCGGGACTAGGCCAAATAATTGCCCCCATCCAATTTTACTAGACTATCTGCAAAGAAAAGAAGGGTTGCATCTAAGAGTCCCTACATGACTCCCCCCACCTATCTTAGTGTTGGTAGATTCTACAATGACTCCAGACATGTCTACTCAGCAATAGAGAACTTTTCTAACACAGACGAACTACTAAATATCAAGTTCGAGATTAACCTGACAAAAAAAGGGACCAAACTAGTTGTTGTCAATACAAAAGGACCTTCACATAGGCCACAACTCTCAAAAAACACAAAACTCAAACCTGTAGGGCACCAACAAGTCGTTGCCAAGATCAAACACCACTGCCTAATGCTGGAGAATCACTATGGAGGCCAAGACATCACTGCCCAAAGCAAAATACCACTGCCAAAGGCTGGAGAATCACTGTAGAAGCCAAAACATCATTGCCCAGAGCAAAAACACCACTGCTAGAGCAAGAAGACCCCATGCCGAAGCAAAAAGGCTACTGACGAAGCTCTTAAATGCCCATAAACACCACTGGTTGTGCACAGAACTCAACCAAAGCCCTAGAACACTTTGTGGGTTTTTGTGTGTCCTGGATGTAGGTCTTAGTACCAAAACACATTAATTCCTTGGGCTTGTTTGGATGAATTTTGGAGAGGGCTTTGGATTGGTTTCTCCAAACCCTTCCAAACTCAAACCTCTCTTTACAAATATGGGATTCAACATTCAATCCGGTCCATACCCATGTTTGGTATACAACACATACACATGTAGGACTCACGGATATATCATAATTATTAACAACTATTTGTCCTATAAATGACTATTTTACTCTTGATCAATTCAATTCATACCCATGTTAAGGGGTACAATTGTCTTTTAAATCCTTAACCCCTTACCCATCTTCCCAAACCCATCCCGCCCCTAGGTTTGACGAAACCCATGATCATGGATTTAATCTTTGGGCCGGGTTTGGAAACTCGGGACTGAATTTTTCATACAAACATGGGATTTTGGGGTCCTTTAGACTATTTTTCTCAAACCCATCTTGTCAAGCCCCCCCCCCCCCCCCCCCCATACCCATGTACCAAATAGCCCCCTTGTGTCTTGATTTCTAATTCCTTCATTTCGTTTGTCTTATTTAAATTTTAACATGGTAACAAAAAAGTCGATCCTTCACGTCTTTATTTGTCACCAAATTCTGCTCCAACGACAGTTGGGCAATTCTTGCTAGTGCTCTCATTTCCTCCTCCTTCTGGATTTTACTCTATTGACCGACTCTATGTTCTTAAATCATCCTCCAATGCTGAATCCTTTTTTATTTTATGTCCTAAACAGATGATGCTACTATGTCTTTAACCTATTCCTCAAAACAAGTCTCATCATCTTCAGCAGACTAAGGCATCAAATCCTCCATAACATTAGATGGAGTTTTGTCCCATGGGTTTTCTAGATCAAATCCATATCCAAGTTTCTTGCCCTTGTATGATATGATTTCATCATATCATGAAGAGTGAGTTTTCGTCAACTTTGCCCCAGCCAGCTTCTTGCCTTCTTAGCAATTTGGGCGTTCTCCAGTAACTACTTTATTGTTATTCTCCGGGTGTTGTGTTGTCAATAGCTTCTCCCATTTCAGAAGTTGTTATCAACTTCATTAAAGTCAGCAATTTCAGAGTGGTGGTTATCAGCTTCACCCATTTCAATTCAGGTGCTTGTTATCAGTCTGACCAGGGTTGTTATCAAATATCAACCTCATTAAGGCCGTTTTCAAATGGTTGTCATCTGCTTCACTAATTTTGAAGGGTTGTTATCAACCTCATTAAGATCATTTTTCAGCAATCATATTGTCTTCAAATTCAAGCCAGACACTTCACTTCAACCTTTTCGTGTGTCAACTTGAGGGGGAGAGTTGAAGATAAAGTCCCGTGATTGATGGGATCAATCAATTGACAGATTCTATTCATGTAAATCCCTATGATTATGGGATGTGATTGTGATTTATCTTAATCCCTTTGATTGTGGGATGTCATCGTTATTCTTGACCCTTTATATATGGGTGAAGCATATATATACAAAACATCAAGTGTATTTGTGGGTTTTGTGTTTTGTAAACATAGGTCTTAAGACAAAACCACGTTAATTCCTTGTGTCTTGATCTTTTGTTCCTTCATTTTGTAACTTGTGTTGCTGTAAAGCATCATCCATTCAGAGCAATTTATATTATCTTGATTCATTCTTCATCTAATATAGGTCGACAAAATATCTTGGCTTCTTCTAGCAAAAAACATAATCTGAGCCAATGATATGTGAAGACGCAAGAATATCACATAGCACATTGATTTTGTTTATGGAATTCAAATTTACAGATAGAAATAATATCCATTAGGCAGGAATCCTTTTGAAAATGGACCAGTCATTCACCAAATTAAGCCCAATTTATTGGATCTAGAAGACAAGGGTATAAAAAGCATGCATGACTGATAACAAAACAAAAAAAAAATTTCAAGAAGAAAAAGAAATGAAAATAAGAAAACCTCACCAGCATGACTGATAACAAGAGATGCTGCTTTCAAATGTTCAGCAATGCTAGATGAAAAAGTAAAGAAGTCTACAGCCAGGCACCCATCATCTCCAGTGGACTGAACTAAAAAGAAACTCGTTAGAAGATTTGTTTAAGCATGAGACAAAAAACTTAAAAAGCCAAGTTACAAAAGAGAAGGAAATAAATTGTAAAAAAGGTTCTCAAAAGGGAAAAGACCTTATCTCATAAATTTATGGCCAGCCAGTGCAAAGGAAACATTCTCAGATGTAACAATCTGATTGAATAGCATTTCAGAATACAAACTTTTCGCAGAACAAGAAAACATAAACTCTCTCCCCAACAAAATAAATTTCTTACATACCAAGACTTCATCATAACTTTTAAATCTTATATACCAAGACATTAATCAACCCATTAAAGCTAACACACTCAAAAAAAATAAATAATACATGTGGATAACCATAATAACAATTAACAACCAACGGGCCTTTGGTCCAAGTCCCCCCCCTCCCCCAAAAAAAAAAAAAAGATACCCATAATAACATGAACACAAATTCTCTCCCCGAGAATGTTATTCTACTTATATACTATGAACCTTTGTCTCCAGCATACAATCTCGACTTAGGATTGAGATATAAAACTCAGGATAAATGGATTTGGGTGCTAGACACTGGACAAAAAATTGAAAGAAACTTTTTTTTCAATAAGAAACACAACTTTATTGATAATCAAAAGATCATACAATAAAATTAAATAAGTGTGGACGAGCAATCCAAACAAACACAAACATAAAACATAAAAACAATGAGCAAACTATAAGCCACATGATGCCTTCAAGCTTGTTTTGATACAAAAGAGACAAATATCTCAAAAATCCTAAGAAGTTGATGCCCAAAGAGATGCCAAAAATAAATTATATCCCATAAATCCTCAAACACTTTACTCTTATCTTAAAAAGTCCTAGCATTCCTTTCCTTCCAAATCACCCAAAGTACAGCAAAGAAAGCACTATTCCAAATAGTCTTCCATCTACCATTCCTTTCAAATCCCACATTGTCCATGCAAAACATAGAAATCATGTGAGCAACCAAGAGAAACCCACAAAATCAAAAAGATTGTTCCAAAGCATTTGTGCCAAAGTGCAATACAAAAAAAGGTGATCAGCATTCTCATTTTCACTTCTACACATAACGCACCATTGTGGTTGAAGACAATGATTTGGTATCTACTTTTGTAGAATCTTATTAGTACTGATCTTCGCATTAGAAATTATCTCTGCACAAACCTGCACCTTTAAAGGCACCTTCACCCTCCAAATCTTCAATGATGGATCGAAAAAAGGAATCAAGGAATCATCAATTAAAGACTCAAAAAGATTTAAAAGAGAAAATCCCAGTCGCACTACCGATCCAATACCTCCTATCCTCAGAGTTTTGAATCAAGGAAACTTTATGAAGCATAGAAAGGAGAATCATCAACTCAGAACACTCCCTATCATTGAGATTCCTACGAAAACCAAAATCCCAAGAAATTGGAGTAGAAAAGAACTGAAACATAAATGCAACCAATCGACTTTGAAAACGAGAGACACGATACAATCTTGGAAAGAGATTAGAGAGAGAAGACTCAATAACCCATATGGCCTCCCAAAAACGGACTCTAGTTCCATTACCCACAGGCCACAATGAACTTGACTATTTGAGAAAAAGAAAGAAAACCCTGAAAATGAACTTCCAACAGACTCCAAAAAGTACCCATTTCCCCGTTAACATCCCACCCATTATTCTGCAATCCATACTTACTCCTAATAACGGCATGCCACAATGAATCTTGCTCCAAAGAGAACCTCCAAAGTCATTTCACAACCAAGGCAACATTCCAGTTCACCAAATTTTCAATTGAAAGGCCTCCCTTATCTTTTTGGTCTACTAACCACCTCCCAACGAATCAAATGGTCCTTCCTACCCTCTCCTACTCCTTTCCACAAAAAATCCTTTATTGAACCTTCAATTTTTCTAACCACCACTCCAAGCATTTTAAAAAGTGACATGAAGTAAATAGGAATGCTTAACAAAACTGATTGAATAAATATTAATGTACCTCCCTAGGAATAAAAGATTTTTTTCCATCCATCTAACCTTTTTCCAATTTTCACAACACGAGGATCCCAAAAAGTCCTTGACATTGGGTTACCACCTAAAGGAAGTCCTTAGTATTGTATTGGGCACTCCCCTACCAAACACCCCAACTCAATAGCCGCTCTAGTAACCTTTTCCTCTCTAGAATTAATACCCACAATAATGTTCTTATCCATATGAACCTTAAGCCCTGAAATCACACCAAACACATCAACAATTAACTTTAAATTACTTAATCTATGCTCATCCCCTGAAGAAAGAAAATAATATCATCTGCAAATTGCAAATGAGAAACTTTAATTCGGTCCCTCCCCATAACAAATCCTTTAACCAAGTCATGTCTCTCCACCCTTTCCATCAACCTGCTCAACCCATTCACCACCAAAGTAAACAAAAAAAGTGATAAAGTATCCCCCTATCTAAGTCCCCCATATACCTTAAATCTACCCCTCGGCTCCCCATTCATAATGATCGAAAAATTGGCCAACTCTAAGCAACCCCTAATCTACTTCATCTATCTCACTCCGAATCCTTTTGCTTCCAACCCAAAGTCTAGAAAAGTCCAATCCACATGATTGTATGCATTCTCAAAATCAATTTTCAACACAAAACCCTCCCGTCCTTTGGCCCTATATTCCTCACCACCTCATTAGCTACAAGTGCTACATCCACAATTTGTCTCCCCCTCACAAAAGTAACCCACACAAATTGAAATTGTGCCACTCAAACACTCAATAAGCCTCCTAAAAAGCACTTTTGCAATGATTTTGTATAGGCTTGTAACTAAAACTAATAGGCCTAAAATCCTTCAACTTCAAAGAATGAACTTTTTTTCGAGATAAAACATAAATGTGACATTTGTAACTCTTCATCAAACACCCTCATCAAATCCTCTTTCATATCATCCTAACAAACCTAAAATATGGCCATGATAAACCTGTTCGGCTCGGGAGCCTTTTCTCTACCACACTCAAACATCCCTCTCCTTACTTCCTCCTTCTCAAAAGGTCTCTCTATCCACCCTACAAGCTTACCCTCAATAAGGCTCCACTCAAGACCTCTCACAATAGGTCTAGAACCTCCCTAGGCCAAATATAGCCTAGCAAAAAAACTAATAATCTCCCTCCCAATAACATCCTCATCCTCAATTATTGACCCACCATCAAGTTTCAATTTATCAATGATCTTCCTCACCTCATTGCCATTTGCCACTCTATGGAAAAATTGTGTTGTTATCACCTTCTTTCACTCATTTACTCCCAAGCTCTCTTCTTTCCCTTTTCAAACTTTCATCCAAACCCCCTCTTTTATCAATCTAATCAACTTCTTCAATCCTATCCAAAATGATTATTTTTGCTTCACGAACATCCTCAAACACCTGTTTATTCCACACCATTAACTTATGTTTTATAATCCCAAGTTTCTTCATTAATCTAAACCCCTCCTTCTCTCCACCAATCTCTAATCCTTCCTCTAAAATCTCTAAGTTCAACCCACATATTCTAAAACCTGAAAGGACATGGTCCCCATCTAAATTTAGAATCCACAAGTACAATAGGACAATGATTTGAGACCACCCTAGACAGAATCTCCTATCTAACCCCTGGATAACAATCTTCTCATTCAATAGAATACAAAAATCTATCTAATTTGTTACAAACCGCCTTTGTTCTTAAATTTGACCATGTAAACATACCATTGGCCAAAGGAGGATCTCTAAGTTCTGTCTCCCTAATAAAAGAATCAAAGTCTCACATACTTTTTGTTATTCTTCCCCCATTCAACTTTTCATTTGGGTATCTTATAACATTAAAGTCTCCACCAATACACCACCTTGGACTACAAATCCCAAACAACCCTGCTAACTCTTCCCACAAAGAAAACCTATCCCTAGGTCTATTAGGCCCATAAATCCCAATAAGCCACCAATCAAAGCCCTCTTTGTGTTTAATTCTGATCTATAAAGTATATTCCCCTTCAAGAGTTTCTTCAACAACAGCCAATCTCCCCACCCAAATAATGACAATACCACCTGAACTCCCCATTAAAGGTAAAAAAACCCAATTCCTAAATCTATACCCTCATAAACCACTAATAACTCTCCTATCAATCATCTCCAACTTAATTTTATCACTAAGTCCGACTCTATCCTTCCCAAAAACTCCTTAATTGAACATCTATTCCTCCACGACCCTAACCCTCTAACATTCTAGCTTACTATCTTCATACAAACAATAGCTTCCCCTCCCTCTCTCCTACAACTACCACCATCATAATTTATACCTGAATGTAAATTTTTTAGCTCCCTCACTCCCTTCCTCTTTCTCTCACTCCTAACTTCCTTCTTTTGCTTTCCTTTCTTCTTTGATGGAACTAAAGACAAATCCATCTTATGTATAAAAAAATTTAGCACTACCCATTTCTCCTCATCCGACAAAAAACAATCACTTGGATACCTATCTTCATTCCCTACCTCTCTTCTCTCAACACTTATAATGGCCTTGGTTGTCATAGCATCAAGGATCAAAATGTCGTGTCGAAACGTCCGAAACGTTTCGGAATTTCAACACATCGACACGAAACATGGGTTGAATCCCAAAATTCCAAAGTTTCGATCGAAACGTCACTGTGTCGAACTGTTTCGGTCAAAACAGTACCGTTTCGGTCGAAACAGGTCGAAACATGACTGTGCTGCCTTTTATATTTTTTTTTTTAAGTTATAAGTATGAACAATTACATTTAATACCCCACTGTATTATAATTTTTTACTTTTAACTATACATAACTACCATTAATTTAATTTGATACCCTTCATTATTTTTTTTTCCTTTTTATAATTATTCTTTTATATTATTATTATTTGTTAAATTGACATATTAAATAACTGCAAGTCATTTTATTAATTATAACTTATTTGTTAAATATCTAGAATTACGTATTTATGTGTTTTAATCATTATGTACACAATGATTTTAATATTAATGAAATAAAATTATTTATTATTTGAAGACACAATTTAAATTAATAAATTAGTATTATAATAATATGCTGCACAAATTAGTATTATAATAATATGTTACACTTAGTATTATTAATTAGTAAATTAGTATTATAATAAAATTGTATTATTAATTGGATAATATTCTAATTTAAATGATTTCCACCTCATGTCAAACCTTTTTTTCCCTCCAATTTAAATTTATTCTTATATAAATGGATGTTAACCGAATAAATATGTTAAATTAATTAATTATTTAGCTTATCTTTATAAATAAATAGATTGTATTTGTATTTCTACATGTTTCCACGTGTTTCCATATTTTTTCTGCGTTCCCATTGCGTTTCCGAAACATTTCCGTTTTTGAGCTGACTGAAACGGTACTTCGAAACGATATTTCGATCCTTGCATAGCATCTAGGTTCCCTGGGTCAAGATTAACGGTGGCATGCCTCTTACTAGTATTTGGCATACAATTCCAGACATCATTTTGAGGACCAACTAATAAGCCAGAAATTGGCCCTATCCAAACTTAACAAAAGTCCATTATCCCTAGGAATCCCCCAACCCATCTCAGAAGCCCCAACTTACATTACAGTTACAGGAAAAACCATCTTCTCCCCCATTCTTGTCCTTCGAAAACCGTGACACCCCCTCCCCCGCAACTCCAACTTACTCACTATTATCCCCCCAACATCAATACCGAGTTTAGAAAAAAATAGGACAGATACACTAACTCCCCCAGAAGGCAATAAACCAGAGGAAGAAAACATCAATGAAGATTTTTGGGGTAATTTGTTACCTTCTAAAGTACAGGGAAGAGAATTAACAATTACCTCACAAGTCTATTGGCATGCACGTTGATCATCACCTTGAACTTCGTTAGTATTTTCTGCGACGAAGAGCCTTGCCATGTCGCCATATATTTCCTCGATTTGTACCCTCTCATGACCAATATCGCATATATTCAACGACGCCTTGTAGCTACTATCAGTGTCATCACTTCTATACGAATTCATCTCAGCATTCAAAGCATCACAGTGACCTTCCTCAATAGCTAAGGTTTGCTCCCACTATAACTCTTCATCCATGCTTCCAAACCCTGTTTCGAAATTTTCTTGCATACTGTCCAAGTCATCAATTTCGCATCCATTGTCGATCATCCCCATCTCCTTACCCTCGTCTTCTCATCCTTAGCTATTGAAATCTCGTCTGGATGGCCAATGCATGAACCAGTTGCCTAATTTTTCCGACAAACATCATCGGCAGTCATCACCTCTTCACTTCGACAGAGTACAGCCCTAGACTTCTCTTCTCTCGTCGATGTCTTTAACCCAGGCAAGGGCCACTGGACTTTACTCATTGGTTGGGCCACCAGCAGATTTCTATTAAAATCTCCCACAGCCTTCGATTTAAAAGGGCCCAAAATTTGTACCCACCTCCTCCAGCCCAATTATCCCAGTCCCTCCTCCTTCCACAATTCCTTCCATAATGGGCTACTTTAATACCCAGCCCATGTTCCCCTTATTACACATATGTCAGTCCATCTCCTTTGAGTTACCCTTCCCTAATCCAGAATCATCTATTTTTTTTAAATTCAAATATGTCTTCTTTATCTCCTTTCCTCTATAATCAGAAAGATTTGGGGCACTAATTGTGTCATTAGTTGAACTCTTAACCAACATCAACTATGAACAACTATTCTCACCCCTTGTTGTGCCAACGCTTTCATCCCTCCTCCTCCAGTTGCCACGTAAACCACCCAACCCTTCTCTATCATCTTCAACCTCTCTTTGGTTACAAGAAAATTTTGTTCTACCATCTCCCCGTAACTAGGGTTGTTAATCAAACTGAGCTACTCGAGTTTGGCTTGAGTTCGGCTCGGGTTCGACTCGTTCAGGCTCGGTTCGTTTTCTAAACGAGCTCAAACTTGAACAAGTTTTTAGGCTCGTTTAGAAAACAAGCCCTACAAGCTCAGCTCAAACTCGACAGGCTTGACTTGTTTATGCGCAAACACTTGGGCTCGGCTTAGGCTCGACTCGTTCAGGCTTGGCTTGTTTCCTAAACGAGCCGAGCTTGAACAATTTTTTAAGCTCAATTAAGAAACAAGCTTTTCAAGCTCGGCTCGAACTCGACTCAGGCTCGTTCGACTAATAGCCCTACCCGTAACCTCATCTTCTCAAAACGGCTGAAACTTTCCAAATTCGATAATACCTCAACCCTAATTGGGAAGGATTCTCCATTGAAATCCACTTGGTACAAAGTCTTGAGAAGACCCAAAGACGGCTTATGAACACAAATTCGTGCCTCGACTAGATTCTGAAGACTTTAGGTTTCTCGATCAACATCTATAAACCCCCAACACCAATCTCTAATCTTCTTAAAGACTTCTCTTTATCATAGGTGGAAAGGTAATCCTACCACTGCTATCCATCCTCCCAAAAACGATACTCGACTCCTATTGGTATTGGATTCTGGACGCCATCGTTGAAGCTTCACAACACCATCACCTTCTATATGGATTAATCCACTCTTACAGATCTTCTCTACCTGGACTATATTGCCACAGAAAAATAACAGTTCATCAACTTGAAAATGTCGCAAGGATACCTCCAATTGCAGAAACTTAACCAAGTGATTCTAAATGGCTTTCCAAGGGACAAAAAGACTCTCCCTAATACAAACCACATCACATCTCCATTTTTCCTCTTCTTTTAGCATAAACTCATCCCCTTAACATACTCAGAAACTTTATCTTTGATAACATCAACCCACCCCTTATTTTGCTTCTCAACTTTTTTGGATCCAAGGGCCTTAACCCACCCTCTACTCTTCCTCTCCTCTAACCAAGGATATTGACCACCAAGATTAGCATTCTCCAACAATCTTCTAAAAGCGTCACATCCCCTTCCTTGAAATCCTTTGGGAATACTCATCCCTTTCATTCTACCATTATTCATCATCTGAGTAACCCTGGCGTATTCCCCACACTTACTTTTCGCCAATTCAATCCACACACAATAACCATCACTTCTGAATTTCTTGAAGAAAACATCAATCCCATTCCAATATGAAGCAGCGGCAATCATCTCCTTCATCCATCTCACACAACTCTTGTTCAAGGAGCATGAGAAGGATCCAAATCGATTCCATTCTGTTATTCGGATTACCTGACTATGTAAACCTTCAAAAAGAATACTACAACGCTTATGGTCAAATCCTAATCTCCACATCTAATGACTTGAAAAAAAAATTGAAAGAAACTTAGAAGACAAGGACCATGAGATCCCACAGATCAAGAATGAAAAAATTGAAAAAATAGAGACAGTAAAGATCCACAAATCAGGAATGAAAAATTGAAAAACTAGAGACTTTAACACTTACTGTCCCAGTATCACCTCAAACTTAAGTTGCTACATCTTATGGCACTATGTTGAGATTTGGACAAAGAGATAATTCTGGTAATAAGTTTCATCCCAACTCAACCTTTTCCCTCAAAAGGATTTAACCATTTTATTTGAAAAATTAAGTTTCAGTCTCTACAAACGAAACACTCTCTAATGTAGCAACACTGCTTTAATAGAGCTTCAGTGTAGAAATGGCTTGCAGATAAAAAAATAAAACCCTCCAATACCCACAGTTTCTTTTCCTTTGATAATACAACTCGCAATGTATCAAAACATTCATCAAACACCTTTAAGTCATCCTAAAACCAACCCCCAACAGGCTTACCAGCACATTCCTTTAGAGTAAGGGAATATGGATAAGGATAAACATAATATGATAGACACATAGCCCTCCCCTTCATTAATCTCTATAGCCATGGCAAAGACTTTCTTGCTTTGTTTCCGTCTCTACAAAAAAGTCATCTTCCAATGTCCAGTTCATATGGTAGTGTCTATAAATATAGGCTGGATGCAAAAACACTGCTCCATTGAACTTCAGAGTGGAAACAGTTCATAGATGCAAAAGCCCCAAGCCCCATCATAGTCTCCTTCTTACTTAATGATATGAAAATATAGTATTCGTCCAACCATCCTTCACATGTCTTACCTCTTGGAAAATAAAACATCAGCAACATAAACAAAAAATAACCCCCCTCCTATATGCGACCGTGCCTCCTTTGATTCTATCTACGTACAAACAACCATGAAATCTTTGCCAATCTTACAGAATCTAGGCTTAAGAACCAATTGTGTCAAGCTTAGTTGGCCAGCATTCACACCACTTAGTTGGAGTTTGTGCATTCAAACCTCACCGAAGACAAGTTCTTACATGTTGTAGCAAGGGTATCCCATGGGTCACTTGAGGTTGACGCATCAACCACGAGTTCGCCCTCCCCAACTGCTTAGCAGCACCCATCACGCACTCCAAGGAGTAGGCTAGAGTAGGGGTGGCAATTTTTGACACGACACGATAACTCGACACGAACACGACACGAATAAATGGGTTGACTATTTTTTGGTACAAACCCGTGTATGACACGACCTGTCAACACGAAATGTTAATGGGTCGTGTTCGGGTTCAACCCGCTTAACCCGAATTGACTCGTCAACACAAAGTTTTTAACTCGAAGGAGATTGACCTGACCTTTTCGTTGCATGTATAATTTTTCATATTCTGATGGTTTGTTTTTTCCATTACTTCTGATGTTTAATTTGATTGCGCGATATACGATTAACATATTTAATTAGTATTATAGAAATAAAATATTAATTATTTGTAACCGTTTATCAAGTACTGATATAATTATTATATAAAAAAGATATTATTATTATTAAGTTAATTTTTAATTTGTAAAAAAAATATGAGGAGAGATTCAATTAAGTGAAAATAAAATCTTAGCGTTAAATTTTTTATTCAAAGTTTATGTGGGTCAACACGAACACGACACGAAATAAATAGGTCAACTCGACACGACACGATTAGTTAAATGGGTTGGGTTAGGGTTGACTAATGTTCGACACGACACGAACTCGACACAACACGACTCGATTGCCACCCCTAGGCTAGAGTACAAGTATGTTAGGCATAAGAAGTTTAAGAGTCAAGTACTATGAAACACGTACACTCTCAAGAATGTGACGTATCTGTGTCGGACACCGACATTCCTCGGACACTCTCATACACATGATCGATACTCTTTTATCCGTGTCCATAATTAAATGATAAAATTTTAATTTCAGACATGTGCCCGACACTTCTTCGGTGACGTGTCCGACACTTCTTTAAAACATGTCTATTACTAAACAATACACATGTGATTAACAATCTTAAAAATTTGACAATTAAGTATCTTATACTATGAGAGAACATATAATTACTAAGACTAGACATGTTAAAGTTGTACTCAAAATGCAATAATAAAAGCAAAAGATACATAAAAGATTTAGAAAAGAGCAATTAAGATGAGAGCAATCATTTAAATTATATATGTGTAGTATACGCCTACGAGAAAATTGACAATTATTGGTTATTATGATGTTAGTCTATATACTCGCACCAAATGACTAGAGATAACATTTACTTATCATAAAATATTGAATTTTTTTTTATGAAAAATATAACATTATCACTATATTTGTGCTAAATTATATTAAATGCAATTATCTGTAACGTGTCCTCAATGTGTCCATATCCTACTTTTTTGAGAAATGTCGTGTCGTATCGTGTCCGTGTCCATGAAGAAGGTCAAGTACTTAAAGAAAAAAAGATTTCAGAGTTTACGAAAATTAGATTTATGTCACTAGTTAGGGGACAAAAAAACTAAAGAAGCTTAGGAGACAAGGATTACAAGAACCCACAAATAAAGAGTGCAAAAAAAGGTTCTTTCAAAATCTTAACTTCAATTGTCTCAATGTTTGGTTTGTAGAATTAGATGCATCCTATAATAATATTAGGATCTCGATAAAACGATTATGCGGGTATTATTTAGTTTCACGCCATCTTCTCTCACCTGGAAGGAAGTATTTTAACGTGATAAATTTGAGGCTAGTCTTTTTTGAACAAACACTCCCTATATATAAACTAATGCTTAAATAGAACCATAATAACATAAGCACCATGCTCCCCCCCCCCCCCCCCCCAAAAAAAAAAAACGAAGGAAAAAAATCTTCCCCCAAGACATGTGGTCATTGTTGTTTCCATCTCCATGCATACTACCACCAGTGCACGCACCGTATTGTCTCGACTTAGGAAACCAAGACGTTAGCATATCAAAAAATTGTATGTGTCACAAGTCCTAGGCCGTGCATGTGAGGAAAGCTTAAAAGACAATGACTAGAAGAACTCACAACTGAATCATAAAAAATAAAAATACAAAAGCAACCCAGTGCACAAGGTTTCAGCCACTGTGGGGTCTGAGGAGGGTTAGATATCAATAAACTTTCATCGTCCCAATGTTGGTTTATGCAAAAGTTTATAAATATATTGCAGTATATTCATCCTCGAAGTTTTCTCCATTGTTTCTATTGAGTCATAAAAGGACATGGGACAAAGAAACTATTCCTTCATGTCATCAAAACTCTATAATCAATACAACTCAACAGCTAAAAAATAGGGGAAATTTCATCACAAAAGCGCTCTCTCTCTCTCTCTCTCTCACACACACACACCTCGTGGCTCAAATAATTGGACATGAATTTACGTGAAAAGTGCATAGACGTGGTGAGCCTTCCTAGCCTCCTAGAGTGCAGTCTGCCTACTGCATCCTTAAACTGAATGACGGGGAGTATTACAAAAGAGCTGTTACCCGGGGACCGACTCAAATTAGTGTCAGAACTAATGGAGGAGGCAACAAGAATTTGTCATTTAGAATACTCTTACATCAAGAGTTAAATCACGAGCCTCTACATAGTTTTCTGTTGTTCTAGAATGAACTGTAAGCATATAGAAACAATGACATTGCACATGAAATTGACACACATTAGAAAATTATACTTCATTCCCAAAGGGTTGAACTAATATGCAAGCAAGAGTTGGTGGGGCAGGCGCGGACACATTGAGTACACCCTATACATAATAAATTTTTATTGAATGTGACATAAAGCAAAATCTAAAGCACACTGCCCAAAATATGTGTATTATCTAACCAACATCACGCGTCCAGCAAACTACCATAGTTTGCTTTTAATATTTCTTCCACTACAATTTTCATAGGCTTGAAAGTTTACAATAAGAAATAAGCACAAGTTCTGAAATTTAGCAAAACTAATCAGTATCTTGACAAAACTTAGCTCAACAATATTGCGACAGAAAGACAGAAAAAGTTTCCCTATTTGTAAGAAAGTCCCCCTACCATAGTTTGCTTTTAATATTTCTTCCACTACAATTTTTCATAGGCTTGAAAGTTTACTGCAATAAGAAAGAAGCACATGTTTTGAAATTTAGCAAAACTAACCAGTATCTTGACAAAACTTAGCTCAACAATATTGCGACAAGAAAGACAGAGAAAAAGTCCCCCTATTTATTGTTTGCAAGAGCCAATTGATTTCTTTTGGGATAAGTTTCAATGTTTCTATGAATTTTTAAAGTGTCTTCTGGAATTTTTCCTATTATCAACTCAAATTTTACCAAAAAACACTAACCTCCTTGGCAGTGGCATTTTGCTACCAAACTAATCTTCTGAAACATGCCATACATTGACTCCAGAAGACTTACTTTGGCAACCCAAACAATTTTCCACAGGTTTTATCATTTTGGAAATAGACATATAAGGCGAAGAAGAAAATCTTAGGTGAAGACTGTTAATGTTCCCTTTTTCTTGTTGCCCTTTCTAGGATTTACTCAGTGCCAGTCTACATTGGGTGCTACTCTCACCAATACGAGATTCATTGAAGAGGTAGATCTAAACAAGACCTAAAAGTTACATCTCTAGCTTTGTTAGCTAAAATTTTCTACCTCATACTCAGAACTCGCATTCTCCAACTTATAATCCTGATCCTCTCCCATTGCAATGAGCAGCATGGCAATATTCTAATGTTTATTTCTATATCGAATAAGTAACTCATAAACTTTCTTCAATGAACTTATATGGCTCCTTTAATTTGAGATTCCATGATCTTTAGGCTCAAATTAAAATTGGGCACTTTATAATCTGAAAATTTCTTGACAAGAAACAAGTAATTAATTGATGATAAAGTAGTACATTACAAAAAAAGATGAACAAGCCGTCTAGCCCACAATCAGGTAAAAAGAAAAACATATAGGACACAGATGACATGCATATTATAGCTATGAAAAACAAGAAATTTCCACCCCACCATAACACAAATGAGACATATGCCCAAGAAATTCTTGGTCACCAAAGCCCAAAAAGATCTAAAAAACATATACCTGATCCCGTTATCCTTCTACCACTTCACATTTATCTTCAAATATTCTTGTTTTCCTTCCTAACCAGATAACTCATACCATGACAAGAACCAGACATTTCCAGAAAATACCTCTTTTTTTTCCTTTCCAAAATCCTTAAAATCCACATCTTATACACCTTAAAACGTTAGCCTTGATCAACCATCCTAACTTCAATTTAGCAAACTAATGATATTCCAAACCCTACTTGCCATTAATGCTATCCATTTATTCGTTATCTGGCACAATTGTTGACTTTGGAGATCAAGATTAAATGTTACATTCCAAAATTTCTTTCAAGGTGGCTTGATTCGTCAGATTTACAAGAAATATATGGACTTCAACATATAAATTTCTCGCAAAAATGAGCATTAAATCACAGAAAGAGAAAATTTTAAAACCCAATGTCAAATTTACCTTTGTGGGGATATAGGATCCACGGCCCATCTGGATAAGAAGGTGTGTATATCCATTTTTAAATAGTTCTTCCTTAACTTCCTTTGTGTCCACTGCCTTAACAAGAGAATCAAAACTAGTAGTCCCAACAGTCAAGAAAACTGTTCTCTTGGGCTTCAAATTATCACCACTATCACCCATCAATTTTTTAGGTATTTCACACTTAAATCACCACCATAGCTTAGTAGCTGCCAAAAACAAACCAAATACTTTAATGATTAATCTACACAATACATATTATGCATATATAAACACCAAACATTCAAGCCCCAAATTGGGATATGTATAAAATCCGTGAATTAACATGAATTTTGGAGGGAAAATGTTTATAATGGGTGATTTTTTTTTTTTTTTTTGGGGGGGGGAAGAGTTTATGTAGTGAAGATGCTTCCCCGTACTGTCAACAGATTGGAGAAGGATCGATGATATTGGGAGATTGACTGATACAATCACAACCCACCCAGTTCAGCCAATCACAACACACCCAATTCAACACGAATACATACACGGATGTCGTATCCAACACGGGAATACGACAAAGTTTCAAATATAGGACACGGGTACAGAAAGGATACGGCTAATTAAAATAATATATAATCTATACTACTTTAAAAAGTCTAGATACATGAAAAACATTTTTTTTCCACTTTTACCCTCCAACAATACAACTATGTCATGTTTATCCTACAGATTTAATGCCATAATTTATATCTATATTTAAATAAGAATTTAATGTCAAGTTGATCATTTATTAACAGGAGGTACAAGGGTGACCTTACAAATTCAAATAGTTTTTCATTATTTGTAATTATTGTGACTGTTATGAAACTCTTTATGTAGCTATTGTTACATATTCTTAGAAGCATTTCATATTCTCATGTATCCTTCTACAATCTCAAAACTCTACCACATATGCTATTTTTTGAGGAATGGAAGCTTGCATTACATCCCAACAAACAGAAATAAACAAGCAGACATAAAGCTGGGTGAGTTTTAGACACGAAAACATTATTTTGTGAGGGGATAAATAATGCAAGTATTTCTCATTTGGCTTTGTTGCCTTTGATTCAAATTTGTTTTTAGTGCTTTTGTTTGAAGGAATTCTTTGATAACCAGGTTCTTTAGCTTCAACAACTTCAGGGTGAAATTAACACAAATTTTGTGGCGTCTCTCTTTTTCAAAGATTCTGAAAAGCCTCTCAACTATGTGTAAAAACCTGTGAGGTTTCTGTCTCTCTTCTTATATAATCTTTTTTTTTGGTTCTCATGTCTATTGTTTATCTCTTTGTTCAAAGATCATCACTTTCATTATAATAATTGGTGCACTGGATCACCCGTTGAAAGGGACCATCACCCTGTATGTAATGGATTTCATATTTTACACACACACACTAGATCAACTTATTTATGTAGCAACTCTGTGATCTAATGCAGCTTTCAACTAAGAGCTCCTATTCTTTTTTGGCCTCTTGGAAATCCTTGGTGAGTCAGAATCCACTTGTTTAATACGTATTGGATAAAAATATTCAATTTTGCTTTTCTTTTACTTTTTCCAATAGTGTAATTAGTGTTTTTCCTACTACTCTTACAGGATGAGCTGGATAATTGGATTGGTCATGTACCTTTGCTTAGATAATGGATCTTGAAATTCACGAGATTCTTGAACAAATTATATCTACTCTTGTAAAATGATGATACTTATTTGTATGTTTTGAGTCTTAAGAGACCATGAATAGTGACTTACCCAAAAAAAAAAAGAGACCATGAATAGTTGTTATTAGTGATTATATTTCTTAGATCATGATTTTTTTTGTGCAAACAACTCAAATTTTAGACAAAGTTAAAATTGTGGATGAGATGGTTAAAAAAGTGACGGATACCGTAGGAAATGTAAGGGAAAAGGGCAAATGACACGATAGATTCCTGAGAAGCTTCTTGAATATGGAAACCTCAAAAGTGTAGTTTACTTAAGTTGAAAATTTGGCCCAAGTTAGTAGAAAAGTCTACTAACGAATAATGTTTTATCTAAAATACCCTAATCCTTTTGTAAATGACCAATTCCTATGAAACTCAGTCCATCAGTTACCCATGTGCCCTTTATATAAAAGCTATAATGTCATTCTTTCCAAAAAAAAAAAAGTGAAGTAACCAAAAGATGAAGCTCCTAAATATTTGTTATGTTTATATGCTGATTGGATTATAAAATTTTCCAAACAAAAAGGGACCAACACCCAGACAAAAAATAAAAACGGTGGTTGAAAAAAAAAAAGGAGAGCAAAAATAGCCCAATAAAATATTATGTCAAGGTATAAAGATGGTTGAACTTTTTAATTTTTCTCTACATTGCCTATGGCCAAAAAGAGAAGAAAGAAGGCTGGAAAAATAAAGTGAGATTGACAATTGAGATTGAGAGTATGAGTAGTGATTAGTAGACAAATAATTAGATGCCTTTGGATTGAGAATTGTGCTATTTTTTGTTTCAACACACCTATATGTTATAAGCAATGTTATGTGAACTTAATTTCTTGACCTAATCATTCATAATCATTTGATTGACTGTGGACTCCAGTATTTGTTAGGACCCACAATCAATTCAATGGTTATGATGGAGGAAGTCAGCAAATTAGGTTCAAATAACATTATTGTTATTAACATTGACTTTTTATTTTTTGTTATTAAGACATTTCTTCTTTTAAAGAATGAGTAATTGTATTTTTCATTTGCATGCACTCTATAAGGAATTGATTCAAACTAAATAAATGAAATTGAATAGAAAGATACATGAGATGTAAATTTTCTAATTGTGTTTAATTATTTTTTACATTTTTTATTTTACATTCTATATTTATTCACCTTTTTAACTTTGTTTACATTTTATGCTAAATTTCCTTGACATATTATATTTTTTTTACATTTTATGCTAAATCAATTATAGATGTATGAACACATGATACTTATATATACATCATTATAATTCAATTATAATTAAAAATGGTTTACGTGCAACGCGCGTGTGCATCAACTAGTAATAAAAAAAAGTCTCCTGCTTGAGCTCTTCACTTAGAAAAACACAACAACATCCCAGATCGTTTAGATCCAACAGTTTATATTTCGAATTTTAACCTTTTAACCACAATAACTCATTTAAATTTAACCTTTTAAACATAGTAACTAATTTAAATTTTAACCTTTTGACCATAGTAACTTAAATTTTAACATTTTAATCATTTAACTACAATAACTCATATTTTAACTTTTTAACTTTCTAAACACAGTAACTCATTTAAATTTTATTTTTAACTAGAGTAACTTAACACATGCATTAAAAAAAATGTGATTTGCATGGGGCACACTACTATTATATATTTTTTTTAGATAAATCACAATATTGATAATAAGACTTGCCCAAAAAAGAAAAATTTTGATAAAAATTGAAGATGGGGGTGAGACTAGGGTATATGCTAGGTATAATGACCGCAACTAGATTCATTATTCACAGACAATTGAATAACAATAATTAAGAACAGTAAAAGCAACCGTGAGATTGAAGAAAACAGTTCAATGAACAACAAATGCCCCAATTAGGAAGCACGGATACTCCACCGAAGGTCGCCGTGGCGTGTCGGACACGCGTTGGATACGGCCAGACACGTGTCAGACACTTCCACAAGTGTCCTAAACAGTGATCAAGCTGGTTTTGTGGACAGATACGCCTCGGATACGGGGTGATACGGTAGGGATACGGCTACAGATCGAAACCCAAAAAAAAAAAGAAGAGGGGTTGAAGACGTTACAGACCTGAGATCAGCCACAAATGTCATCTTCCTCTACTTATACGACTCGCCACAGACCTGAGATCAGACAAGGGTACTTTGGGATTCTTCTTCCTGATGCTTATGGAGGCTTGATGCCATCAGATCTCTCATAGATCGGCTTGGTGTGATCGGCTCTCTCTCTCTCTCTCTGTGCGATTGGTGTGATCGGCTTGCTCTAGATGCTCGCAGCATCGTTCTCTCTCTCTCTGTGCGATTCGTGTGATCGGTTTGCCCTAGAGCACTCGCAGCATCGTTCTCTCTCTCTCTCTCTCTCTCCCTCCCTGTCTCTTCGTTACGGTAGTGTGGTGTGGTGTGGTGTCCCGAACAATTAGACTTCTTATTAGTCTAGCCCACAGCCCATTACGTTTAGCTCCCCCTAATTCACTGCTCATAACATTTAGCCCCACAGCCCATTAAGTTTAGCTCCCCCAGTTCACTGCTCATAACATTTAGCCCACTTATTAAATTTAATATTAACTCATTTGTCTAGTTATAAAATATTAATTAATTCCACAATTTTATTATTAATATTATTATATATATATATATATATAAATATTATATTATTTTAATTAGTCATTTCCTCGCCGTATCTATGTCCTATATTTTAAAATTTTGTCATATCCCCGTGTCCGTATCCGTACTTCCTAGGCCCCAAAAGATTTCAAAATTTTCAAAACCCTAACCCAATGAAATGCATAAATCACGAGTCTAAAACATAAATAGAAAAATCAATGCACAAAATCAAATATTTAATCAAATTTCAAAGCATGCGAACAAACCACAAAAGAAGAAAAAACAAAAAAAAGCAAAAAAAAGACTGGCTACAAACCTGGTTTTTCTTTCTTCTTCTTTCCGAACTAGCTGGGCTACGCCTCTGTTCGCCCTCTTCGTTCCCCTCTCTCAAAGTCTCTCTCTCTCCCTCTTGTCGGCCGAATGAGAGAATGAAAAGTTAGAATTGAGAAGGGGTTGATTAGCACAAAACACTGCATATTTTATGCACCATTACATCCCTTTTTACACTTGCTTTTGAAGTTAAAATGAATGGAATGGCACGGTTTGAGCTATTAACGAAATTCCGGTATGATTACAGATAAAAAGGCTTAATTGATGCTTATTGAGCCCTCTCATGATGCTTAAGATGAATGGAGATGAAGTGGAGGCTTGACAATAGCTCAGGAGGTGGAGGAACCAAGAAATCAGCAAAACCAGGAAAAATCTACTGGTAGACACTATCGGTAGGTTTTGGCTACTGTCCTGCACCTACCGGTAGACACTACCGGTAGGTTTTGGCTACTGTCCTGCACCTACCGAAGAAATACCGGTACAGTTTGCCTACTGGAGTAAAACCTACCGGTAGTTTTTCCGCGATATACCGGTAGGTTTTCCTGAAAAGTGCCAGATTCTGTTTATCAAGCTCTGCTTTCTTGGGGGTCCCACCAGACAATCTCCCGCTTGCTCTGACTCTTCCAACACCATGGACACCCCTTGCACATCATCTCTTTGGACTTTTTGGGCTTTGGTGATCAATGAGGAGAGAGGATAGAGTGATGTTGGGTGTGCAGACAATGTCTGCACCACCCTGTCCAGCCCCCCCTATTGGCATGCCTATGGAGGAAGATCACATCACTGAACTATGGGACTCTCCAGGGACATTTTTGGGGGAAAAGATACACCATTCTACTGGGGATTTTTTGGGGGGGGGGGGGGACATACATTGTAATACACATTAGAATATAGAGAGAGAGTCTGGGTAAAAGATGATGAATAGTGTTCTAGAGAGATAAAATTGAGATTTTTACATTTTCTTCAATACATTGTCTTGTAATCTCCTGGAAGAATCTTTAGAGCTTCATTTAATGTCATTAATGCTAGTTCCTACAAGTACATTGCAAGTTTAATTCTCTTTTAAAGCTTTTACCATCAATGCATCAAAGTTCTTATTTTTCTTACTTTTAAAATGGGTATTCATTACTTTCACTTATAGCTTATGTTTGTGTGCATTTAGTTACTCAAGAACTTTCATTCATTTGCAATGCATTCTCATTACATTGTTAATTTCATCCCAAGCATGAGTAGCTAAAATCCTTTAGTTGGCAAAACCAAGGGGAACCTTCACTTGGGTATGTCATTTCAACTCATTCTCCTCTCTTCTTTCAGAGTTCAATGGTTCGGTTTGACTGGGTTGAGGGTGGATAAATTTGTGAGTCTTTGATATTTCGTAAGCCTAGTCACGGTTTATGCTTAGATACTCACCCTTCTTATCTCTAGCTTCCCACGAATCAATCGTTCATTTATGCTTTATTGGATGAGGGATTCGAGTTAAGATGACATTCCTATTGGAGTGACCTCTTGGGTTAGCCAACGTTTGTTTCTCATTTCATTTTCACCAAAACACACTTCACCAAACAACTTTCAACAACAAAAGATTTTACACTTTCTTTCACCCAAAATCACCTTCCCTTTGGTTTACATCCTTCCCCGTGGAAACGACCTTGGAGTACCTCCAAGTAAAACACGACCCACAAAAGTCTCCTTGCGCTTGTGGAGCATTTTTGTTCATACATATAACACAGTTTCACCATCCCATTTTCCCATCTCCTTGCCCTTTCTTTTGACATTACTCAAAGGGAGAGTGACACTCCCCTCTATCCATATACAATACATTTTGCGGGATGATATTTAGGGGTTAGGGATAACAAGGAAAAACACCAAGCAGGGGTAAATTGCACTAATAGTCCGTTATCACTTGTTAAATTTTGATCTTTAAAATTTTAATCTTTTAATTTAGTTCTTAAAATTCACTAATTTGTCCGATATGATCCCTTGCACTAACTTTCGTTTGAACCGTGGTCAGAAAAACATCGCGTGCATTGCATGTGACTGTAAGGGTAGCTAAGTCATTTTCACCACTTCAACATCCAAACACACCTATGTCTCCTTTGAACAACTTTAAAACAAGACCCAAACAAATTACTTCTTCTTCCTATCTTGTAACACCCCGGTTTCCCGGATCCGTTACTTGATTAAATCAATCGATCACAATAAGCCACAAATAAATATTCGAATACAGGGCCAGAGCTCTAATTGCCTCAATAAATTTATAATCACAATTTTGATCCCCAAATAACAATAAAAATAATCTCCTCAATATAAAAAGTTAAAAATTATATCAAGATTCGTCCGTCTTCTATTCCTCAAATATCAAATCTGGTCCTTCCATCCGAGATAATCCTGAAAAAAATATTAAAGGCGGGGAAGTATACAATATGACAGGAAACAATATGCTCAACGAGAAAAAAATATGAATGATCAAATACCAAATAATTCAATCGATAGACAATCATAGATAAAAGAATCAAGAATCCAATTCGATAAGTCACGTAGCTCAATATCTATCAAACATAGCCTCATACTCGGGTCCTCTTGGTGATATGACAAGTGACACTTGGGCATTTAAAATTCATACTCATATCGATCTATTACACCCCTTAGGGCTGTAATCACAATCGCACCCCGCAGGGCCATAATCACATTTCACCAATTATGCCCTCAAGTACACTTCGTACATGTACCAATCAATCCCAAAGTATTTAGTCCAACGTACACATACAGGTCAACCGATAATATTGACAGAATTTCGTATCAATCAGAGTAATCAACAGGAATACAAATTTCAGATAACGAAAGGACACTCTTTGCAAAGAGATTTAAAGGACAGGAGCATATTGTATACTACCCCGTACCTCAAAATCATTAATGACTTTAATAAATGCAAAATTCGAAATACCACGAATGAAATAGTCAAATTTGATAGCGATCCAAAATAAAATCACTGCTCAATTTTTGACCCCAAGATCTCATGAATTTTTTTTTCTTCTATTCTATTCTCTCTCTCTCTCTCTCTCTCTCTCTCTCTCTCTCTCTTCCTCTCTCTCTTTCTCCCTCCCTTTCTTCCTCCCTCTCTCTCCCTTCCTTTCTTCTCCTTGGTGTGCCGTCTGAAGAGCCAAATGCTGGCTATTTATAGGCAAGCCTTGGCTTGAAATCACATGGCTGATGCCATGTGCTTGCCTCACCTAGTGCATCATATGGACAAATGTCCATTTCTTGCCATTCTTTGTTTTTTTTTTTTTTTCTTTTCTTGTTGTTGCACGTTTTCAATTTGTTTTACTGTGTATGTTCATTGAACAATTAAATACATATACTCATTATATATTTGAAGTCCATTTAGTTATTTAAAAGTTTTAAAAATAACCCTTAGTTATATAAAATTATAATTGACGACCTAATTAGCGTGTCAATGATTAATTTATATACGGGTCGTCACATATCTTTTACTATTTTTCTCTCTCACACACATAACAAAACACAAGCCCACACATAACCAAACCGAACAAATTGTTTCTACCTCTAATATACTTTCTTTTTGTACAAAGTACACAACAAACCCAGGCACTCACTCCTCTCTACACAAATCACACAGTCACGCACACACGGGGACCAGTTATATCCTTTTATGGATGAGACCAGTTATATCTGTGTCTATGTATTGTGTTTGCCAAGCTACAATTGCAAAGGCAAATAACAAGACCTATAACAACAAGAATAGACATATTTGCCTAAAGCATAATATAGTGAGGCACCTGCTTAATGATGTAATAATATCCATAGACTTTGTGAGGTCAGAGTTGAATTTGGCCAATCCTTTGACACTAGGAAGAAAACTAGTGAATGACACATCGAGTGGGATGGGATCTTATGCCAATACAAAAATTCAAAATTCATGTTTGTTATTTTTGAATTTGGCACCATTTTCTTATGTGTCTGTTCACAGCCCAGAGTTGTCTTTCCCTTTTGTTACTGTTTAGATTAACAATGTGTCTCTTCAATCTGTACAGGCACAACAAATAGTGGTATCTCGTACCTCTTCATGCAATCGAACAAACACAAGAAGGTCTATAAAAGGACTGCCTTAAAGCTATTTTTGTGAGATCCCATATTTCATTTTTCTTATAAATGATATTAAATTGATAGTATTTTTTTTAAAATGATTAAAATGATGAGAAAAACTTTGAATTGTTGTTAAATGAACAGTCTTGTAAGTTTGAGGTACCGACATATTGATTTTTGAGTCAAATTTAATTTTTAGAGGTGTTTAAGGTTAATAAGGGTAACTAAGTAAATATATTAATTTTTTTTAGGACAAAATAACATTACCATTGAATAAGGGAGGTCCAAAAACCTTGGAATATACGTTTAGTTCATATAGCGATTCAGAGGGGTAAAATGGTAACTTTAGTGTTTCGGGTGTAAATTGACTTTGATTTTGAGATAAATCATACAACTAAATGTTTTTAGATTAAAATAACATTAAAAATGAATTCGAAACATCGAAAAACCTTAGGATACTCATAGGGATTAAATTGGAGCTGTTTAGTGGCAAAACCGTAAATTCGGAGAAAAATATATTTTTTTGCCTCATGAACAGTAAACTTCGAGACTGCTGTGTTTAAAATCCCAATTTCAGCCCCATTTCTCCCATTATTTCATTCTACTCTCACCCAATACCTCTTAGAACCTTAGGAGAAGATAAATGGAAAGAGAAAAAGGGAAGAAGAAGGTCTCTAAAGCTTGAGATTTGCTTTGAAATCTTAGGAACTTGGCTTGGAATTCTTGATTTTTAGGTGGGGTTTTCCTCTCTCTTGCATTTGCATTGTGCATCTCATGTATTTTCTTTAGCTAAATCTTACTATGTGTTTGATGGTCAAATACTTGTTATAAACCTTGATTTAGTTTTAAGTATGCCATGAATTGTGAACTCACATGCATAAAAATGATTTTAGTGTTATGGGTTTGAAATCCTAGTTTCATTTTAGTTATGGGTATTTGATTAAACCTATGATTTGGGGGTTTTGAAGTATGTTATGATCTTGTATATAATATATATGACTTATTCTCTTAGAAATGGAAATGATTTTTATGGGTTTGAATTTGAAACCCTAGTTTGATATTAGTTATGAGTATTTGATTAAACTTATGATTTGAGAGTTTTGAAGTATGCTATGATTTTGTACATATATATATGATTTATTCTCTTGGAAATTGTTATGTTGCTTTGAAAATACAAATTTTGAGATTTGAGCCTACTACATGTTTGATAAAATGTCAAGGTTATGACATGTGATTTTAAAAGGATTTATGGATATAAAAAATAATGATTTTTGAAAAATGTATGCTTGATACTAACAGACAGAGGGTTAGTAGACGATTGGGGCCTATTGAATGGGTTGTCAAGGCGGCTACTAGTCCTAAGAGGGATTGGTTATGGTAGTGATTTTCGTTGATGGCCTATGTGGCATCATAAGTTGTGCCCTACACGTTTCCCTTCAAAAGCAAGAATGACAATGAGACCCTAGGGTGCAAGACCCAAAAGGTTCCTCGGGGATGGTTCATGTGTGAACCGGTGTGATTGATTATATTGTCTGTATGCGAAGCATGCATGATATTTGCTATGATGGTTTGACTTAAAATGTATAAACCTTTAATTTATACATTGTATATTTCTAATGATGATGTGTTGGGAGATTTTTATAAATGTTCTACTTATTATCTTGTTCCTATAATAAATTATAGAAAGTTTTCATTACTTATTCGTATGGTTTGTGAAATGTTGGTATTTAAAACTTTGTAAATGCTTGAGAAAATGATTATCCTACTGAACGTGTGGTTGCTCACCCATATCATTTAACATTTTCAGTTATGGGCATGTGTTGGTAGGCTGCATAGTGGGAGTATCGAGGCAGAAGATAGTTATTATGATTTATATATATTTAGTTAGAATATGTAAAGAACAATGTACGATGATGTATATTATTGAGGATTTGTAAGTGATTTATATCTTAGTTAATTTGAGGGAATATATATAGATTGGGACCTTTTAAATGGTTTACTTATAAAGATTTTAGATATTCTGCATATTATGTTCATTACGAAGAATTTTGGATAATTAGATTATAACCTGGGTTTGGGAGAACTTCGTAGGCCTCCATTTGCCACCCCGGTATTGAACGGTAATGACTTATTTGTGGATATCATGAGAAGAGATGTATATGATTGATATGATGTGAATGACTAGTTAGGTATAATTATTATGTTTAATGCTCTCACAGGTATCTCTCACCAATTATCTGGATGCCCGATTTTCAAAGGAAACTATGCCGAATTTTTTTTTTAAAATGATTTATTTAAACTAAAGAGATACTTTTCTAGATGTTTTTACAACAAATTGGCATGTGTTTTTGGAATAAATAAAGTAATTTTTTTAATCACGCTTTTGTGAAATTTGGGGCGTGACAATTTTCAGATACGAAAAACAATTAGAAAAATTTATGCAGATTGATGCATCTGTTCTCTCCTTTTATGCATTACATATGTATTTGGTTAAAATACAAAACACAAAGTTTTGTTCGTTGGAGTTTTTGAGATTGAAGTGATGCTTCTTCAAAAATGAAATACATTATATCTTAGAAGACAATTGTTTATCAACGTTAAGCACCGAGAGGGAGCAAATATGTCCTAAGAAAATTGTATTTCACAGGGTTCAAATTATTTCTTACTTATCTTATTTCTTATTGTTGTTTTGCAATCAAGTAAGTATATTTTGTTTGTACATTTTGTTTATACATTCTATTTATGTAAATGTTTTACATGTAATAGTATACACAGTGATATAGATTTGCTACAATAATTAGTTTTATCAAATTCTGATTATATATTCTAGATAGCAATATACAAATAAAATGAAATAGAAGTTGAAAGGTAAAAAAACATGACGAGTTCATACTTGTTCGAAATGGATTGGGTCAGATCTGCAAGAACAAGAAGAATGGAGAGAGAAGAAAGTCGTCACGATATCACCGATGATTGCCTAACTCTCCGGTATTGTCGTTGTCGATGGTCACTAAGATGGAAGAAGGTTGTTGGCAGCCCTAACAGAAGACATGATTGAGAGGTTATCGAGGGGATTTGAGAGAGTATCAAGAGAATCGAGAGGGTTGGGAGGAAATAAATACGATAAAAGTGGTGGGGTTGAAATGATTTTGGATAAATAAAAGCTTTGTTTTTTAACTTTTATTTTTGGACTTATTTAAGTGGTAAAATAGTTTTAACTTTTCCAAAAGTACTTCTAATAAGTCATCTCAAACACTAATTTTTCTTTATCAAAGTATTTATGATAAATCAAAATTCTAAAAAACACTTTTTTAAGTCGCATCTAACAACCTCATAGTACCAAAAAGTATTTTTTTAATATCATAACTTCACTTTTTATTCAATAAAAATATGACATATGCAAATTTTTTATTTTTAATTATTTTTTCAATCAATAATTACATATCATTTAAACCAAAATCAACGATTATAGGTCAATTTTGGTACGGTATCTTAGTGGCACCATAGCCTTATCCTTAGAAGAATAACTAAAGATAACATTGAAAAAGGAAAAAATTTCATGTTAGTTGATATCTATAAGTAGTATAGATTATGCTATCAAAATGTTATAAAATATCATTGGTAGATAGGCCTGTTAACGGATTGGATTTATATCGGATTTTGATTGATTCGAATATGAATCCGATTTTAAAAGTTTGATTCGATTATTCGATGAATTTTTATTTTCATGGTCCATATTCGAATCCATTAACAATCTGAAATCTAATTGAAAATTTTGATCTGATCTGAATAACTTAATTTAACTAAATTTTCACAAATTACATCTAAATTTCTTCAAATAATCACTTAATTTTGTAATAGTTGTATACAAATATACACCTATTTTGGATCGGGTAATAATTAGGTCGGATATAGGTATATCTGAATCCTAATCTTAATCCATAAATATGAGATAGGGAATTCGGATTTGAGTTAGGATTATCGATAAAAATATCAATCAATATCCCGCTAATCTAATTCGGATCAAAATTCAATCGATTGACATGCCTAGTGTCCAACATGTTCGGGTCTAGACATTTATCGGATACCTATAAATTAGTGTCCATTTTTTTTATTATTATGACTATCGAACACGCTCTGGACACTTTCGGGAATGTCCGGATACGATTTTCTCTTGCTAATTTAATAGTTGCTCACTAATTAATTTTGTTATTTTGCTGGTGGGTCGATGAAGACATATAGCCAACAATGGTAGCAACGCCGAAGATGAAGTCTATTGCACAAAGCATTGATGATTTAGCATAGACAATCAAGAAAGATGAATGACAACTATTTTTTTCCAGAAAGTAAACGACAACCATTTTTGCAGAGAAGGGAGGGAGGGAGATGCTACAAAGTTTTTATAGAGATAGAGATTTTTTTTGTGTGAGAGAGAAAAAGAGATGTTTTTGATGGACATAGAGACAAGTGTTTGACTTGCTCAACCTTGCATAACACTGTTTTTGCTTTTAGATTTTCATGTGGCATACCAATATTGCTTCTTATCTACTTACCACCTTGGAATTATCAAATTTGACAAGGATTTAAGTTTTATGGGTTTTTTTTTTTGTTTTTTTAGGTTTTCAGTGATCGGTACAATTTGAGAAACTTATTGGTCAAAAATTCCAACACGCATTATTTTCCTCGGGGCTGCTTGGACTTCTCATCAGATTCACTTGAATATGGGAGATAAAGAGAAAGGAGTATGAGGACTTGTAGACTCAACCTTGACTTTAGGTTTTCTCTCTATTTTGGAACCTGACAAATTCTCTACAACAATGGCGACGATGATGGCTGAAAACGAGAAGGAGACATGCTTGAAAGCCCTAAATCTACGACAAATCTCTTTCTCGTGGCACAGTCCAAGGTAAACAAAGATTACATTGTTGCTATATTTTGTGTGGCTGCTCTTTTAGCATCCTTGATAGCTTCGAAGGTTTTCAAAAAGCTTGAAAGGAAACTATCTATGCTTTTTTTTTGGAGGACTTATTTCCCTTTCTTTCTTTCTTTCCTTGTTCTGCACTATTTTGGATGACAAATGGTGGTGGTGGGTTTTGGCTGCTAATTGTTCCCACTAATGGTGAGTGGTGGTGGTTGTCGGCGATGGTGAGTGGTAGGCTAGTTTTTGACTATTTTGGGTGGTGGGTGGAGGTGGTTAGTGGCAATGATGGGTGGTGGGTGGTGGTAGTTGGTGACGATGGTGGGTTGGTTTTTCACTATTTTGTGAACTAAAAGTTTCATTTTATTAAAGTTCACTGTTTATGTTTTTTTCAATATTTTTTAGTTTATTAGTCTTTTATTGTTTTGGGTGGCAACTATGGCAGTGGGTGGTGGTTGTTTTGTGACAATGGCAAGTAACAGTGGCTACGGGTGATGGTGGTGGTGGGTGGCGATGGGGTGGTGGAGATGAGTGGGGGTGGTTTTGTGGCAGTGGTGACTGTGCTGGGTTGTAGTGGACAACAATGGTGGTTTTGTGGTGGTAGTGATGGGTGGTGATGGACAACGATGGTGGTGATAGTGGTAGTGGATGGTGGTGGGTTGTGGTTGTGCCGAATTATGGTGGTGGCAGACTAGTTTTTCACTGTTTTGGGTGGTGAGTGGAAGTGGTTAGTGGAGATAGTGGGTGGTGGTGGGCTAGTTTTTCACTATTTTAGGTAGTGGGTGGCGACGATGGTGAGTGGTGGTTGGTGGCGATGGTGGATAGTGGGCTAATTTTTCACTGTTTTGTGAACTAAGATTTTCATTATATTAAAGTTTACTATTTATTTTTTTTAATATTTTTGAGTTCACTAGTTTTCACTGTTTTTAGTGGTGATGGTGGGCAGTTGTAGCGGTTGTGGAGGGTTTTGGGTGGTGGTGGCGGGGGGATGGTCGTGGTGGTGGTGGGCGGAGATGGTGGCGACGATGTTGGGGTGACGATGACGGTGGGTGATGGACAGCGAGTGATGGTGATGTGGGTTATGGTTGACATTAATGGGTAGCGGTGGTGGGTGGAGGTGGGGGTGGTAGTGGGTGGTTGTGATGATGGTTGGTGGCGATGATGGGTGATGGTGGTGGTTGATGGTTGGTGGCGACGGCGGATGGTGGTGGTTGGCAACAATGATGTTGGGTGATGGTGGCGATGGGTGATGGTTGGAGGTGGTGGCGGTGGGTGGCGATAGTGATGATGGTGGTGGTGGGTGGTGGAGGTGGCTGCAGTGGAATGATGATTGTAGTAGAAATAAATATAAAAATGGGATAATGGTGAATGCTTTTAAATAAAATTTTTTATTAAGGGTATTTTTGTCAATAGTTGATTTTATAGACTTTTATGCTCCGTTTGGTACGATGGAAAAGTGGAAGGATGGAAATGTGGAAGGATGGAAAGTGGGATGGATAAATAAAACATCATGTTTGGTAAGGAAGGAAAGTAGGAAGGATGGAAAAGTGGATGGATTAACTTTCCTTCCAACTCACCAAAATCAATTCCTCCAAAATCGGAAGGAAAGTGGATGGAAAGTTAATTATTTGTGTTGAGATGTATCTTATTTGTCTATATATCTTTTAATATATACATATATTATATATACATTAATTTCATATAAAAATACAATGATAAAATATGTATTTATATATATATTTTTTTAAAAATTAAAAAAATTAAAAAAATTAAAAAATTTAAAAAAATTAAAAAAATTAAAAATTTAAAAAAAAATTTAAAAATTTAAAAATTTAAAAATTTAAAAATTTAAAAATTTAAAAATTTAAAATAAAAAATAATAATAATAAACATGCCAACTCGTAACTCAACACGACACAATTAATTAAATGAATTGAGTTAGATTTTACTAATGTTCGACATAAATCCGTAATGACTCAACACGAATCTATCACGATACGACTCGATTGTCACCCATAATCTTATCCAGCACAAAAAAAAAAATTAGTCATTTTTATTTTCCATCCATCCAACCAAACACGAAAGAAGGAAAGTGTATTCATCCTACTTTCCTTCCTTGAATGATAGAAAGTGTATTCCTCCTATTTTCCATCCTTCCTACTTTCCATCCTTCCTACCAAACGGAGCATTAGTCTTAAAAGTATTTGGGTTGGACCTAAAGCCAAAAACGTACCTCCGTGTGCACGTCCCTCCAAATCTCCCTTTGGGTTTAACTAAAGTGAAAGAGTATGATAGATGAAATTTGGGCAAAAATTTAAAATTTGTGGAGTTAATATTAGCTACTGGATTAAATTTTGAGAAATTTGAACAAATCTGAACTGCAAAAAATAAAAAGTTATTTTTTATATATTTTGAGATTGAATAATGCTATTTAGAGTTAAAAATTTGACATAATTTGTTGAGTTAATGATGCGATTTCAACATTTGATAGAGTCCACAATCAATCAAATAATTATATTAAATTAAGTCAATAAATTAGGTCAATAAATTACTCTTTTAAATTTGAAATGGCTTATAGTTTATTATATAAATTAATAATTAATTTACTAATAAAATTACGATTAGGAAGGATTTGGTGGTAGAATAATTAGTAGGACAAGATCATAAATTAAGTAAATTACATTTTACCTTCTGGACTATTATTTTTATTTCATTTTATACTCTTAAATATAAAATTTTTTACATTATACCCTAAAGTATCAATTTTATTTTATATTATTCCAATAGATAACGACAAACTTAAAAATTTATCAAGGGAGGGAGGGAAACCCCAAATAGCTTCCCTCCAAGTGCCTAAAACCACTTTATTTTACCTCTTTTGCAACCAAATGGTTATTAGAAAGAAAAAAAGTTCGACCAGAGTAAGAAAATTTGGAGTTTAGGAAGGGTAAGGTCATGGATGATAATTTTTCTTGATTTTTGACATGCACATGTGCAATAGACAGTTGCTTATTGACAGTATAAACCACTCAAATGCGCATTTACCATAAAAAAATTGACAACCGTTATCTATTGAAAAAACATGAAATAAAATTGATACTTTAAGGTGTAATGTAAAAAATTTTATAGTTGAGGGTACAAAATGAAATAAAGGTAATAGTTCTTGGGTAAATATAAAGGCTAATATCAACTTGTACCCTGAAAGATTATTCGAATCTTAATTTATACCCTTAAAGTTTAAAAATATTTATTTATACCCTGAAAGATATAAATATGTATCAATATGCACTTGAGACTGACTGTCATTTATTTTGCCTTAAAAAAGTTTGGATTAATTATAAATTATACCCTACAAGTTTAAATATTTTACATTTATGATCCAAAAGGATTTCTATCCATTAATACTTGTTAAATAGCTCTCAATTGTATCGTATTTATAAAATTTTTGTGGCGTGTTTGAGTTAATAAAAAAATATTTTTAACAAAAATATTTTAGTGTTGAGTCAATTGCGTTGTGTCTTATATTTCACATTTACGACAGTTAATGTAATATTATTTAATATTTTTTATAAATTAAATAACACCAATTTTTTTGTTTACAATACTTGTTAAATAACTATTTTTTGTCTACAGTTAGTATTATTCGTATTTAACTTTAGTTTGATTGGATAATCAAAAGATTTATGTCTAATTATAGATATAAAATAGTTATTTAGCGAGTATTGTAGGCAATAGATATTTTATAATTTTTTTAAATTTTGAAAAATATTTTTTATTGACTCGAACACGATATAAAAATGTTATGATACGATACAATTGAAAGTTATTTAACGAGCATTAGTGGATGAAATTCTTTTTGAATCATAAATGTGAAATATTTAAGCTTGGATGGAATAATTAATAATTAACCCATAATTGTTTTAACGGAAAAATGGACAGAAGTAGCCCTAGGTACACATTGATATGAATTGATATCTGCATTTTTAAACTTTAAGGGTATAAATTAAGATTTGAGTGATCTTTAGGGGTGCAAATTGAAATTAACTCTAAATATAATTTACCCTTATAAATTTCGTGCGATGGAGGCTAGTATATATACCCTGAATAAAAAACCGCCTGTCTTCTCTGTTTTCTCTCTCTCTCTCTCTCTCTTGTCGCTGACGGGCTAACGCGTCCTCCTCTCTCTCTCTCCCTCCCTCTCTTCCACCTCCTTCTCTTCTACTTCCGGCGACTAGCGACCCCCCGGCTAGCAGCCAGCGACCCCCAGGCTAGCAGCCAGCGACAGACACAGATTCGACCAGCGACAGACAGATTCGACGACCAGGTATGTCTTCCTCCATCTCTCTCTGTCCCAAGTCCCCACCTCTTACCCATCTCTCTCACTTTCGCCCTGTAACTCGACACACACCCACACCCACCCACCCACCCCGAAAACCCACCCTACCCCACTCCCCCACCTCCTGCCCATCTCTCTCACCTTCTCCCTGTAACTTGACACATACCCCGAAAAACCCACCCCACCCCTGTCCAATCGCCACCCACCCCGACCCTCCGCCGTAAAACTACCCACCAACTTAAGGCCCGCTCCCCAACCCTCCACAGCCACAGCAACCCCACTGCCACCACCCACCAACCTAAGGCCAGCCACACGGTCCACCCAGCCCCATCTCCTTCAGCAAACCCACACCACCAGACAATGGCACACCATGTGTTTGTTGAAATTCCTGAGACAGTTGGCGGAATTTGGGTTAGGGCTTTCTTCGAAGGTGGAGAGGATTTAGGGTGAATTTTTGTTTTCATTTTCTAAACTTGATTTGTTTGAATTAATAGTTGTTATAATCTCCATCTAGGAACATGAATACAAAAAGTCAGTTTACTTGATTTGGGGAATTTGTCTAGCTCTGTTAATCTACTTCATTTTGGTAATGATGTTCCATAATTCTATCTTTTTGGGTTTCGTTAATTGAGGTTGAATGTATAAGCAATCGATCTTTGTTCAGTTTCAATTTGACAAACAACTAAACTGGTTTCAAAGTTTTTGTTCAGTTTATTTCTTTTTGTTTGCTAATTTTTTGTTATGGGGTTTGCTTTAGAGCATTCACTTTTGCATATGAAGTTTGACTTCTTTGCTTTATTTGTTCTTCCTTATTCACTTTTCATTCTTTGCTTGGAGTGTTGTGTTGTGTGAAAAATTGCATACCTAATTTGCAGATTGAAGGAGCATAACTTAAAGACTCTCGAAATTCTGTCCATTGCTGTAATATTTTGCCTAAGTTGCAGGTATTTACTCCCCCTCTTGAACTCTTATAAAATGTTTTGATTAATAATTGTATTGTATGTACAATAGAATTGATTGGTGGGGACTGTTTCTGTCTGTCAGCTTTGTGGGAAATTGTGGATATTAGGTGTTTATTTAATGGATTGTGTGAAAGACTATGGAGTTTTGTATACCTGTTATAATTAATTGAGTTTTTAGGAGGGAATTGTGTTTTCATGGAATTTTTGAAGGAATGTTGATATGTTTAATGGCAATGTTCCCTGATTTTTTAACTGTTGGTGGATTCAGAAGTTGTAATGCATCGCCTATATAATAAGGATGTTCCTTATTTGTAGTTTTTCTCACATGGGTCCATGTCATTTTTTGTTTTGTTTTAGGGCATATCTATGAAGCATGGATATGGACACGGGTGTCGTATCCGATACGATACGGATACGAGGATATGACAAACTTCTAAAATATAGAATAGGATACAACAAGGATACAATTACTTAAAATAATATAATATATTTTTATATATATAATAATAACATTAATAATAAATAAAAAATACAATCTCTTTAAAATAAATAATACCAAAATAAAATACAAAATATTATTCACAACCTACCAATATAGGAGTAATAAAATAAAGGGAGAATTACACCCACACCCCCTGAGGTTTGTCACTTAATCACTCAGACCCCCTGACATTTGAAATATTACACACAGACCCCCTGAAGTTTGTATGCGCGTAACACTTAGACCACTGCTGTAAATATATTTGTTAATAAATTACACTCAGACCCTCTAAAGTTTGTAAATATATATTACTTAGACCCCTTAAGTTTAGAATGTTATACTTACACCAAAATATTTCAATCAAAGATAAAATATCAAATTTTTTAAAGTTTACGATTAAAATTCATGTTCTATTGAATCTTTTATTGAAATAAAATCAAAAATAAAAATTCAATTTTTTCTTAAAAATCGTGATTAGTATACAATTATATTGTTAATTGAAATTTAATTTGGTAATTTAAACGACCAAATTAAAACACCAAACTACCCCAATTCAAGCTAAAAGATATTGTGTCTAATATAGTTTGACCCCTTGTTTAATTTTTTAGTTTTATTCTAATAGATAATATAATTATATACTAACTATGATTTTCTTTTAAAAAACTAGATTTTCTTTTAAAAAACTAGATTTTCTTTTTTTAATTTTATTTCAATAAATGACGTAATAGAACATGAATTTTGGATGTAAAATTTATGTTCTATTATGAATGACTTAGACCCCTTGTTTGATTTTTTAGCTTTATTCCAATAGATAGTATAATTGTATACTAATTACGATTTTTTAAGAAAAAATTAAATTTTTATTTTTAATTTTATTTCAATAAATGATACAATAGAAAATGAATTTTGGTTGTAAAAATTAAAATATATGATATTCTATCTTTGATTAGAGTATTTTCGGTCTAAATATAATATTTTAAAATTAAGGGGTCTAAGTATTATATACTTACAAACTTCAAGGGAGTCTAAGTGTAATTTATTAACGGATATATTTACAGTAGGGGTTTAAGTGTTATGCACGTACAAACCTCAGGGGGTCTGAGTGTAATATTTCAAATGTAAGGGGGTCTGAGTGATTAAGTGACAAACCTCAGGGAGTCTGGGTGTAATTCTCCCTAAAATAAAGTACTATAACTAATAATAGTAAACCCTCTTAAGTCTTAACTACTCAAGTCTAAAAAAAATAAAATCACTCTTTAACTAATATGCCTTAGACCGGCTGACCCCAAAAAAACCCTTCCACTCCCAGACCCAACCCTTAATTGCCTGACCCAAAAAACAAAACCCCACGACGCTTCGGTTCAGAGAGAGAGAGAGAGAGAGAAAGATCACCTGCGTACACGATCGAAGGTGGTCGAGCAGTGGAGGAGCCATGACCATATGATGAAGAAGATGAAGAAGAGGATGACAGAAACTCGACATGGCTTGATTTTGTTTCAATATTTTCTTTTTTGTTGGTTTTAACTGATTTGTTTGATCCCATTATGAATCGACTGACTCGGTTACGAGTTTGTTCGAGTACACCAATTCAAGGCTGACTTGTACCGAGTTATTGTCGTGTCCCTCCCATATAGGGTTGTCTCGAATTTTTTGTTGGGTCGGGCTTGGGTAGTGTATTCCCAAGCCCGTACTCGGGCGAGTTATTGGGCGGGCCGGGCAGGGCTTAGGGTAGGGGTAGGGGTAAGCTACCCGCAGCCCAACCCGTCACCTATTGGGCGGGCTTGTTGGGCCTTATTGAAAAAATATACAATTTCATTTAATTTTTTTGTAAATTATATTTTTGAATTAAATGTATAGTCAAAATTAAAATGGACAAAAATTAAATAATGAATAATGTTATTTATGAATAGAAGAGAAATTGCATCACAATAGAATGAGTACATCCCAATTAGGTTGGCTCCTACCCACCTATCTATCATTTGCACAATTATACCCATTAAAGGCTTTTGTACATGAAAAACTTGTATATTTAATACATGAAAAAAATGCATTATTCATAATATCTAAATTTCTAAAACTTTAAATTCTGGCATTGGGGGATTTATTTTCATATTTTGATCTCTCGCTTCAGCTGCATACTAATGTTGAAGATACATGACGGGTTCCACTGTCTTTCCATCCAAACAACTCCTATGCTCATCAATGACACATCCACTTGTACTAAAAGCAGATTCAGATGCTACAGTCGACATAGGAACTGTTAGTATATCACGAGCTATGGTGGAAAGAATTGGAAGCCTACATTCATATCCTTTCCACTAGGACAAAATATCAAAATCAGGATCTTCAACACTTACCAATGGAGCATTGTAATATTGCTGAAGTTTAGTTAACCCCCTAGATGTTGACACACCTCCTCTGGTTAAATTGAAGCTAGTATAAATGTTTTACTTTTACCTTTACTAGTACTACCAACAATATCACCAGAAGCTGAGAGGGGATTAAGTGTACCACCATTCCCAAATGTTACATTATATTCATTAAATTTTTTTTCAAAATAATATTTTATTTTATTTGTGGTTCATGTGCTCATCATTTAAGTTACCATATAGAGACATAAAAACACTTGTAAGGTCAAATTCTTTAAATCGATGGTCAATTAACATACCAAAACCAATAAGTATAGGAAGTGGTGATAAATATTTATAAAATTATTATGTAAAATAGTAGAAAATTAGGGTTCAGTACTATATAGTTCAAAAAGATCACTAATACTAACTTTATGAACATAGGCAAATGTAATAGTTGGATAATAATTACCAAATAAAGCCATAGTTGCCTAATAAAAATCTTTCAAAAAATCTTTCATTTTATCAGTGACATCCCATTCCTCTTCGGTGGGACGCGATAATGAACTAGTGGTATCTATATTAACATAGTCATTTAAGACAGCTTTATATTTAACTACCACGTCTAGCATTTTATAGGTGGAGTTCCACCTATGTTGTACATCATATGGTATTTTTTTGCATTTTAAATTATTCTTTTTACACATAGTTCCAAATGTCCTAAGTCTATTTTCAGAACCTATTATATGATAAATAATATGCCTAATTTTATCAATTACAAATCTAATATCATGGATGCCACTTTGTACTATGAGATTTATGATATGACACATACATCTCATATGAAAAAAAATACCTTCACATAGTAAAGTTAAATAACATTTTAAATGACTTACAACCCCATTATTATTTGTTACATTATCTAAAGTAATAGTAAAAATCTTGTCTTGAATACGATAAATTTGTAACCAATTATATATAACTTCAAAAATAACTTGTGCACTATGATTATCTTCAATCCTTGTAAAAGTAATAATTCTTTTTTACATAACCCAATTATCATCAATAAAATGAACAGTTATACACAAATATCCTAATTGTTGGCAAGAAGTCCAAATATCAGAAGTTAAACAAATTTTACTTTTAAGATTATCAAAATAAGCAATTAAATTATTTTTTTCTTGTAAAGAAGGATTAAAACCACTTTGTAACATTATTTCAAATTCAGCATCGTTTACAAGAACAAATGGAAGATTTCTTATAACAATCCATCTAACAATTGTTTTTCTAGCAGATTCAGGTTCATAACTAAAAGTGCCTAGTGTACTGGTGCTAGCAGATTGTGATAACATTGTTTGTCTAATATCAGTTTGACCTTTTAATAAGCATGTCTTTAGGTGTCTAGTTAAGCAACTAGTTCCATTTTTAGAGCCTCTAGCAAAATCTTTTTTACAATAATTACATATAGCCTTTTCTGATGTAATGACCCTATTAATTTTGATTTTCTCAAAGTGATCCCAGACCTTGGACTTTTGTCTTTTATTAGATGGTATATTCCCAGTAGAATCCATCTCAGGCATTGAAAGTGGATTATCTCCTTCACCCTCATCGATGTTCTCATTATCATTATTTGACTCAAGAATTTCGTTATAAAAATATTTTGTGAATGAGATGAAGTCATTACATAAATTAAACTATAAAAATAAAATAAATACTTAAATTATGTAAAAAAAAACTTTCTTACCAAATGAGAGCACTTGACAATCTTGAGTCTTTGAGACAGTTGAAAGCTCGGTCTTGAGACTTCAGAAGAATCAGAACACTCAAGAGTTGTGACTTGTGAGTTGAGAGCAAATGACTGAATGAGAGTTTTTTTTTTGCAAATGTAGTGGGTTGAAATGAAATGCAATCAGCTTTATTTATAAATTATACATTAAAAAGTAGCCGTTTATTTATGACCGTTAGTTGTGTAAGTGGAGAAAGAAATTTTTTTATGACTGTCTCAGCCGCTGGCTCAGACAAAAAGACAAGACATAGACACTGAGACAGTCACATACTCACAGAAGTCCAGACCCCATGTGGATGTGGTGCTCGGCTGAAAAAATTTGAATTCACCTGACTCTCAAATAATTCTCACCCAACTTTCAACATTTAAATTTTCACCTACAAAATTCTCACCTACCTTTCTTCAACTCCCAAATTCTCAAATTTTTTGGGCGGGTTATTGGGGCGGGCTTCGGGCCGGGTAGTGGGTTTAGGGATAAACCCAAGCCCTTTCTTAAAGGATATTGGGCTCGGGCGGGCCAACTATCAGGCCTATTCGATTTCGGGCTTATTTTTTTGGGTCGGATAACGGGACCCGTGGGTAACCTGGCCCATGGACACCTCTACTTAAAAATTTAACTAATAATTATCATAAACTATGAGAGAACATATAATTACTAAAGACTAGACATATTAAGTAATATTCAAAATATAGAGTTTTTTGCACTTTGCACCCTAAAAGATTTCAAGTTTCTCACATTGCACCCTCAATGTATCAAAAGTGTTATAATGTGACTCTTCTGTTAGCTTTTTTTTAGCTTTTCCGTGAGTGTCAATGGTTGAAAAAATAACTGAAGTGTCACATTGCAACACTTTTGATACATTGAGGGTGCAATGTGAGAAATTCAATTTTTTAGTCTGCAAAGTGGAAAACTTGAAATCTTTCAGGGTGCAAAGTGCAATTCACCCTAAAATATAATAATAACAAAAGCAAAATATACATAAAAAATTTAGAAAAGATCAATTAAAAAATGAAATAAATCATTTTAAATTATATCTTTGGTACACGACTACAAAAAAATTGATGATTATTGACTTTTATGATATTAGTCTAAAAATTCACACTAAATGATTAGACATAACATTTACTTATCATAAAATAGGGTGAATTGTATGTTGACACTTGACGAAAAAACTAAGTGGAAGCTAACAGAAGAGCCACATTACAACACTGTTGATACATTAAGGGTGCAATGTAAAATTTTTTTATCTTTTAGGATGCAAAGTGCAATCCACCCTAAAATATTGGTACATAGTTTTGAATTTCAGAGACAGAGAGGTTCAAATCGTTTCAAGACAAAACAAAGACATATCCAACGGATGACGTAATCCCAACATAAAAGATGGCTCGGATCATCTCAAATTTATTTATCCAACAAACCAAAATGAGTTTTGCAAAAATATTTCCTGCCTCTAGCACTTTCCATTTTGTATAACATTAAATCATGCCTAAAATCACCCCCTTAATGCTATTCCTTTCCAAATCTTCTCCCTTTCTCTCTCTCTCCCCCAAATCTGCTTTGACGCTCAATTTTCCTTCTCCAACAACCCCTTTCCAAATCTTCTCTCTCCCCCAAATCCACTTTGAAGGTCAATTTTCCTTCTCCAATAGCCTCGTACCTTCTCTCTCTATTCATCCTCTATCTCTTCACTGTTCTCTCTCTATCTCATACCTCTCTTTTCCCTCTTTTGTTTATCCTCTCTATCTTTTCTGTCTCTATCTCATACCTCTCTTCCCAGTGACGTCGTGGACCAACCATTGGTGACGCAACATATCAACACCGAGCAACCCACCATCGACGATCTTCCCAACAACCACCTTGAAACCCTCGTCGGGTATCCCTCTATATTTCTGTCTTCATCTCTCTCTCCCCTCTCTCTCTGTCTTCATCTCTTTGTTTCCCTCTTGCTCTCTCTGCATCCCAAATCTAGTACACTGCGCACACTTACACACACACACACAACACAATCACACGCATAACACACACTCACACGCACACGCATAACACACATACACTCACACGGACAACACACACATACACCCCCACAACCACATGCACAACACCGTACACCCAACACCCACACTCACACCCACACTCACCCACAACTCACACACAATCTCTCTGTTTCTTGAATTCGATGAAACAGTGGCTTGAATTCGGCCTGATTTAAATGGTGAGGTATGGATTTTGGTAATAACCATTTGGATCCGTAATGTTTTGTTTGAAATTTTCTATTATTGTGGTGCTGAGAACTGTGTATTTTGATTTTGACTCTTGAATTTGTTCAACTGAAATTTTTTCATCCAGCACAATGATTCAAGGCACCTAATAGTCACAAAGAAAACTGCAGTTCTGGTTGTGACCCACAGCTAATTTTTAGTGGTGATGCATTGGGGTGGCTGCGTTGTGCAATTGTGGTGGTGACAGGCTGGGTTTTATGGACTGATGCACCATTGTTTTTTTTTTTTAAATGACAAACATTACTTTTAGTCAAATTAGATATGGGTCTCACTTTGGGTAGAACAACCAAGAGGAACAAGTGGCATGGAATTCCATCTGCACTTTGCAACATCTTTACAGGATTTGTTTTGTTTTCTTTTAGGTTCTTTCTATGGTGATTTGATTGAAATTTTTTTGATAGTAGGTTTTGCTAATTGTATGATTTGATTTCCTGTCCTTTGGTTTTATTCCCATGTCATATGGCTTAAACTTGATGCATCAGTTTCTTAAATTTTTGATAGTGACTCATTATTTCCACAATGCAATTTGATGATCACAAAGACAAGTATCTACAAGCTCATTTTGGGGGATTTTTGGAGCTCTAATACTATCTATATCTTTATCGCAAGAATATAACTGTATGCCATTTTGGTGAGCTTTTTTATTTGCGTTAAACAACTACCTTTTTCTTTGTCATGTTCAAATTGTTACTTGATGCTTCATCAGGTGCTTGACATACAATAATCATACAAGATGATAGAGTGGGACGAAAAATATGGCAGCCACCATGCGTCTCCAGTTGTAAGCTAATTTAAATTCAATTTCGATGTTCGTGGATTAGTTTGATTGTTAGCTTAGAAGTTGATTCTGAATCATTTCCTTTTGGCTTAGATTGATTTGTTTTGTTGGGTCTTTGCTTTTGGGGTCTCTAATGGGTGAAAAAGTTTCTTGGTGTATACCACGATTTTTGGTTTAGATACTATCCAAACCATTTTTCGTTCAAGAACCATTAGTGCTATGGATAAGAAAGTAAATATTTTTGCTATTTCTTTCCTAACTAAACTGTATTGAAATTCTTGAAACAAGAAATTATGTAAAAGCAAAGTGGAATTTTTTTACAGTACATTATTTGGTTTTTTTTTTTTGCATAGACATTTGCATGGAGTCATTCGAGAAATTCTGAGCTGCTTCCTCTGTTGGTGCTTTTAACTAATAGGTGCTTAATTCTCTGTCAAATTTCACTCTCTGTCACTGATTGGAGTTTGATCTTCTACTTGGTTTTTGTTGATGGAAGGTGCTTCCGGGCTTAGTGCAAGGGACAATTCTCTCCACTGGCTACTATGTTCTTTATAAAAATGAAGCTTTCATTTTGTCAATTTCATATATTGCATTTTAGACAAGAAAAAAGTGAACTGTGATTTTTTGTCTTATAGATTTTCTCCCATCCACCATACACCATCCAAAAACCTCTAACACCAGTGGCAGAGCCAGAAATTAACTTAAGGCTGGGCACTTTAACTAGGGTTGGCTCTATAATTGGAAACGACTAATGACTTTAGACTTCAAAATAACTCTAATTTTATGTATGTTAATAAAATGGTGTAGATAACAAATCTAAACTCCATTAAAATTTAAACAGTCCATAAAAAAGATTTCATAAAAGAAAAACATCAAAAAAAAATTTAAAATTTAAATGAAAAAGATCATGACCAAATAATATTGCTTTTTATCAAATGGCTATATTGAAGTCAACCATCAATTACACTCAAGTCATACACATATAGAGATATAATAGACAAACTACTATTTCCAATTGAGAGTCGATTTGAACAATAAATTTGTCACAAGTTGTTTCTCATCGATCTTAGAAAATAGACATTGGCGTGTTTTTATATTTTATATCAAAATAACAAAATTATTAAATATTTATTCAAGAAGTAAGTATATTAATACCTCTAGAATTCAATTGAAACAAGTCAAACATCAATCTTAGATAATTAGATATCAATTGTAGGCCAATTACAAACAACTTAAATTTTGAATTTCGAATTCAACACCAAAAGAATACACAAATATACAAATTTTAACGGTGAACACAACTTATTATATTTAAAAATATAACTAAAATATATATATTAGCAAAAAAAATTGAGGGCCGACCCCTACATGCATCCGCCATTGTCTAACAATGTATTCATTTGATGCTAAGTTTTGGTTTAGTTGGTTATCAGTATTCCTATTTTTGTTCATTTCTTCTCATTTCAGTTTCCAATCGGATGGAGTATTTTGCAGTTGATTAGGTATAAGAAGTGAACGTTGTTGTGGCAGCTAGGGTTCTATGCTTCGTGGATGCGCCAACAAGCATAGCTATTTATGATTTTTGTGGCAACTAAGGTTCTATGCTTCGTAGGATTGGGGATTTCTGGTTAGTTTATTTGCGTTGAGTCGTGATTTTATTTTTTGAAAATGAAGTTAGTTTTTATTACTTTTACGCATAGTTGTCAAATCACGATTCGTATTGTGAATCGGAAACTTAAATTTGAGAATCGTGAATCGTAAGATTCGACACAAAATTTAAACAAAAATAAAAAATATCTACATATTTAAAATAGGCAAGATATTGAATATTGAACATTATTGCATTCTAAAAATAATCAATTGACATAATCACGTCGTCTAAATAGAAAGACACTAGCATTTTGTTTCATTTTCATTTTTTGCTTAACCATTTTCAAATTCAACAACTTGAAAAAAAAAAATCATTAAAGAACCATGGATATTCAAGAACCAACACCTAGTACATATTAGGTTACAAACATGAATAAAAAAAGAACAAATAAAAAAATTGATTGGAAGAAAACATACACGCCAACATTTTGAAACAAAAAATTAGAACCTAACAAATTACCAATGAAAGAATTGAGAGCAAAAAATTAAAGTTTATTCTGAAATATGGTGGCAGGAGGGAGAAAAATCCGATGTAAGAAGGAGGAGGAGGAGGAGGAGGGGGAGGGGAGGAGGAGAAGGGTGTGGGTTCCTCTGCAGACAAAACGACGTCGTTTTATTATTTAGCAGACAAAACGACGTTTTGCCAAAAATCTGGGTTTTAAAAAAAAGTTACTGAATCGTGTGATTTGTGCGATATGAATCGAATTGTACGATTCAGGTGCGATTCAACTCTAAAAACGATTCTCATAAGATACGAATCATTTTGTGCATATATCAAACCGAATCGTACGATTCGAATCGCGAATCGTACGATTTTGATAACTATGCTTTTAAGGGGTTGAATTTTTTGAATTTGGTTTTTTGTTAGTGTGGTTAGTTTTTGGATAAAATGACAAAACTTTCGTATTGTTTGGACCTTTGTTTTTTGAATTGACTTGATTATGCTTAATATGCACGATTCTTATAAATTCTTTGATTTTTATTTGATGCTACTATCCAAAGGCTACTAATCAAAATGCTAATATATATGAATGATCTTTTAGAAGGATTTCCACTAGCACACAAAGTATTCTCCTATACTTATTGATAGATTCTTATACTTCAGGTGCTAAAGTAACATGTGATTGTGCTAACTGCCTTTAGTTGGCCAAAAATTTTTGTCTCAATTTTACACTACTAAATTTCTCGCGAATGAACTAGCATCTCAAACAACTTATATTGGCCTTTTTTTCTTGGTCATGTTTGCTATGTGAGTGTAGAATTCAATCATGTGTGGTTATGAAAACCATTTACGTTGTCGTAGTTGATGAATGATTGTGTTTAGGGCACTATAGCGTGATGGTGAGTTCAGCTTGGTTTATGATATGGTTATGAATTTAAGGTAGGTAGGCATATATACTTGTCGCAAAACATATGAGGGTGCCGACTGCGGCTTTACTGATGTGGAAATTATTGAATCTAAGAAGTCTTGGTTAAATTCAGTTTTATTTATCTCTATTTTGTAGATGTGAATGTAATGGAATATTTTTTTTTATGGTTGTACACCGGAAAATGTTGATCTCTTTGATTTGGTTCTAGTTGGGAACACAATAAAATATGGAGATTTATTTAAATTTCATGATTTGAGAGTAGTAGTAAATTGAGTTCATGATTTTGACCGAATCTGAATAAACGTCAAATATTTTGTAACAAATTGAAATATCTTGAGAAGGTCAGTGATTGGTAAATGTTAGTTGGGTTTTCGGTAGTTTCTGTGTATATGATGAATTGGGTTTCCGATCTAGCGATAATTTTTAAGTTGATATTGCAATTCTTTTTTCTAGGATTAATGTGTATTTGTAAATTGGGATTGTAATTTTAGGTCTGAACTGAAATTTTATTTCATATTTTTGATTGGGAATAAATTAAATTTTTTTTTTTTTATAGTTGAGGGATGGCTGACATTTTATAGTAGTACTAGAAAATGCCAGTGTCTGAAAGTACTATGTAACAAAAAAAAATTGTCAACTTTAAAAATAAGCATTAGGAAGAGGAAAGTTGCACACATGCCAAATAGGAGACCTAAAACAGTTTCTAGACCCAATAAATTGAAAACAACTTGGGCAAAATTTCTTCTAAAAATAGGACCCCAAACAAATTTCAACATGCATATACAACTTGGATGGTTTAATGAGTATTTCCACAACAAATAAACTTCTTATGAGCTCGAATCAAGTAGATCAATAGTGCTAGTCCATCAAATGTAACTCAACAAGTAATAACGAAATAGCAGAAACTATATATTCAACCTATTACCTATTCACTAAATCAAGTTTAATAAATAATAATAATAAAAAAGCTAAAACTTTATATTCAACCTATTCACCAATCAGGTTTAGAATTGGACAAAAAAGTCACCCCATATTCAACTACACAGTTGCGTTTCGTTTCTCTTACACCTACATATATTGGTATGGAGGGAATCATAGGTTCTTTCATTCTTCATCCCCCATCTATATGTCCCTAGGAAACACGGATACTCGTCGCGGGGTCGACATGACGATGTCAAACACTTGTCTAACACTTCTAAAAGTGTCCTGAATAAAAAAAAAAAAATTGAGTCGATACGGCGGGGATACGGGAGCAGGGGTGTCCATGGGCTGGGTTACCCACGTGTCCCGTTACCCGGCCCAAAAAATAAGCCCGAAATCCGATAGGCTCGATAATTGGCCTGCCCGAGCCCGAGCCCAATATTCTTTAAGAAAGGGCTTCTGTTTACCCCTAAACCTATTACTCGTCCCGAAGCACGAAGCCCGGCACAATAACTCGCCCACAAAATTTGAGAATTTGAGAGTTGAAAAAAGGTAGGTGGGAATTTGGCAGGTGATAATATGAATGTTGAAAGTTAGGTGAGAATTATTTGAGAGTTAGGTGAGTTCAAATTTTTTCAAATTTCTTCAGCTGAGCACCACATCGACATGGGGTCTGGACTTCTGTGAGTCTGTGACTGTCTCAGTGTCTGTGTCTTGTCTTTTTCGTCTGTGACTGTCTTCCGTCTGAGCCTGCGTCCAAGACAGTCATAAAAAAATTTCTTTCTCCACTTATAAAACTAATGGTCATAAATAAACGGCTACTTTTTAATGTATAATTTATAAATAAAGCTTATTGTATTTCATTTCAACCTACTACATTTGCAAAGAAAAAAAACTCTCATTCAGTTATTTGCTCTTAACTCTCATTTGCTCTCAACTCACAAGTCACAACTCTTAAGTGTTCTGATTCTTTTGAAGTCTCAAGACGGAGCTTTCAGCTGTCTCAAAGACTCAAGATTGTTAATTGCTCTCATTTGGTGAGAAAGTTTTTTTATATAAGTATTTATTTTATTTTTATAGTTTAATTTACGTAATGACTTCATCTCATTTACAAAATATTTTTTATAACGAAATTCTTGAGTCGAATAATGATAATGAGAACATCGATGAGGGTGAAGGGGATGATCCACTTTCAACGCCTGAGATGGATTCTACTGGGAATGTACCATCTAATAAAAGACAAAAGTCCAAGACCTAGGATCACTTTGAGAAAATCAAATTTAATGGGGTCATTACATCAGAAAAGGCTATATGTAGTTATTGTAAAAAAAATTTTGCTAGAGGCTCTAAAAATGAAACTAGTCACTTAACTAGACACCTAAAGACATGCTTATTAAAAGGTCAAACTGATATTAGACAAACAATGTTATCACAATCTGCTAGCACCGGTACACTAAGTACTTTTAGTTATGAACCTGAATCTGCTAGAAAAACAATTGTTAGATGGATTGTTATAAGAAATATTCTATTTGTTCTTGTAGACGATGCTGAATTTGAAAGAATGTTACAAAGTGGTTTTAATCATTCTTTCCGAAAGTTTTCTCGTCAAACATGTCAAAGAGATGTTATTAAATATTATGTACAAGAAAAAAATAATTTAATTGCTTATTTTGATAATCTTAAAAGTCAAAATTTGTTTAACTTCTGATATTTGGACTTCTTGCCAACAATTAGGATATTTATGTATAACTGTTCATTTTATTGATGATAATTGAGTTATGTGAAAAAGAATTATTACTTTTACAAGGATTAAAGATAATCATAGTGCACAAGTTATTTTTGAAGTTATTTATAATCGGTTACAAATTTATCGTATTCAAGACAAGATTTTTACTATTACTTTAGATAATGCAACAAATAATAGTAGGGCTGTAAGTAATTTAAAATTTTATTTAACTTTACCATGTGAAGGTACTTTTTTTCATATGAGATGTATGTGTCATATCATAAATCTCATAGTACAAAGTGGTATTCATGATATTAGATTTGTAATTGATAAAATTAGACATATTATTTATCATATAATAGGTTCTGAAAATAGACTTAGGATATTTGGAACTATGTGTAAAAAGAATAATTTAAAAATACCATATGATGTACAACATAGGTGGAACTCCACCTATAAAATGCTAGATGTGGTAGTTAAATATAAAGCTGCCTTAAATGACTATGTTAGTATAGATACCACTGGTTCATTATCGTGTCCCACCGAAGAGGAATGAGATGTCACTGATAAAATGAAAGATTTTTTGAAAGATTTTTATTAGGCAACTATGGCTTTATCTGGTAATTATTATCCAACTATTATACTTGCCTATGTTCATATAGTTAGTATCAGTGATCTTTTTGAACTATATAGTACTGAACCCGAATTTTCTAATATACATAATATATCACCACGTCCCATACTTATTGGTTTTGGTATGTTAATTGACTATCGATTTAAAGAATTTGGTCTTACAAGTGTTTTTATGTCTCTATATGGTAACTTAAATGATGAACACACGAACCACATGAATAAAGTAAAATATTATTTTGAAATTTTTTTTTTATGAATTTTGTGTAACATTTGGGAATGGTGGTACACTTAATCCCCCCTCAGCTTCTGGTGATATTGTTGTTAGTACTAGTAAAGGTAAATGCAGTGTTATCAGAACCGGACCGGACCAGCCGATCGGACCGGTTCAACCGTGACCCAGGACCTCAACCGGTCCGGTTCCCTAGTTGGACCGCATAAAGAAGAGAACCGGCTAAAAACCGGAAAACCGGCCGGTTTTTGTAAAAAATCGTGAACCGGACGGTTTTTAAAAACCGGCCGGTTTGAAATTTTTGCCCTAAATCGTAGAAGGCACCAGCAAGCATCATCATCGTCATCATACGACTTAGCTTAGGCGAAGATAAACACCCATCATCATCATCATCATCACAGCCTCATAAATGGAGTTTTGGCAGAGGAAGATAATGTTATATATATAGATAGATAGATATTTGCACAGAGAGAGAGAGATGGGTATGGAGAAAATATTCATCAACGGTGCATACAAAGATAGATATTTGCACAGAGAGAGAGAGAGAGATGGGTATGGAGAAAATATTCATCAACGGTGCATACAAATGATTGTTGATTTTCCGATCAACCGTGAAATCATCGGCCGGTGGACAGATTGGGGCAGCCCCTTAGAAACCATTGTCCATGGCACTCAGGCGGTACAACACTGCTCTTCTTCTCCTCTCTCTCTCTCTATCAGCTAGTCAATATACACAGTGAAGAGTGAACACATAAATGCACAGTCAGTGCACTAACAAGGGTTACAAAGTCAGTAATTATGAATTACACCCCTAAATTTAATGAAATCTCCAAATTAGAAATTTAGAATACTACTTTGTAGATTTTATTTTTATTGTGATTGTAGATTTTATGATTGGTATGAAAAATTGTATATATTATGAACATATTTTATATTTTTTGGTTAAATTATTAGATTTTATAATTTTTTTATAATTTTTATTATATGACCGGTCCGACCAGTTGAACCATCGGTTGAACCAACGAACCATTGACCCGGTCCGTCTGCCGGTTCGATGTCTGGTCCGGTTCTGATAACATTGGGTAAAGGTAAAACATCTATGCTAGCTTCAATTTTGACAAGATGAGGTATGTCAACATCTAGGGGGTTAACTGAACTTCAGCAATATTACAATGCTCCATTAGTAGGTGTTGAAGATCCTGATTTTGATATTTTGGCGTGGTGGAAAGGATATGAAAGTAGGCTTCTAATTCTTTCCACCATAGCTCGTGATATACTAATAGTTCCTATGTCGACTGTAGCATCCGAATCTGTTTTTAGTATAGGTGGACGTGTCATTGATGAGTATAGGAGTTGCTTAGATGGAAAGACAGTGGAAGTTCTCATGTGTCTTCAAGATTGGTATGCCGCTGAAGCGAGAGATCAAAATATGGAAATAAATTCCCCAATGTCAGAATTTAAAATTTTAGAAATTTAGATATTATGAATAATGTATTTTTTTTTCATGTATTAAATATACAAGTTTTTCATGTACAAAAACCTTTAATGGGTAGAATTGTGCAAATGATAGATAGGTGGGTAGGAGCCAACCTAGTTGGGATGTACTCATTCTATTATGAAGCAATTTTTCTTCTATTCATAAATAAAATTATTCATTATTTAATTTTTGTCCATTTTGATTTTGACTATACTTTTAATTCAAAAATATAATTTACAAAAAAATTAAATGAAATTATATATTTTTTTAATAAGGCCCAACAAGCCCGCCCAAAGCAAAGCTTGCCCAACAGGCCCAACAAAGCTCGCCCAACAGGCCCGCAAAGCCAGCCCAATAGGTGACGGGTTGGGCTGTGGGTAGCTTACCCCTACCCGAAGTCCGGCCCGCCCAATAAGTCGCTCGAGTACGGGCTTGGCCCTACACTACCCAAGCTCGGCCCGAAAAAAAATCCACGGGCCGAGCTCGGTCCAAAAAAAATATTTGCGGACTGAGGCCGGCCCGACCCATGGACAACCCTATTTTTAAGCATTGTTAATCACATGTGAATACATGTTTATTATTTAATAGTAGACACAGAAGTGTTGAACATGTCACCAAAGATGTGTCAGACATGTGTTCGAAATTATAATTTTATTATTTAATTAAGGATACAGAGAAGAGTATCAGTCACGTGTCCAAGAGAGTCCGATGAGTGTGGGTGCCCGACATGGATACGTCGTCACCTTCCTGAAAGTATTCGTTTCTTGTGTACTCAAATTGCATATTAGATTTAGGGTTTGGTTCTTTAAATGTGATTTTCAATATTTTATTTTTTTAATAATGTTGATCGTATAACCCAAAATTGATCAAGGGTAATGTTAGGGTATTTGAATTTTTATGACACCTTTTTGTTCAATGTTCGTTCATTGCTGATTTTTCATGAATTTTAACTTCTATTTGACAATCTATGGGTAGTTTTTACATAGTTTGATATGATGTGTTGTGTTCCTTGACATGCTCCGCTCTGATACCTTCTAAAGCGAAATAGGCACGTGCACAGGTAGAGAGTTTAGCTGGGTCGTACGGCCCTAGGTGACGCCTATTGTAGTCTAGCACGGGGCGAATATGAAGCGCATGCATACCAGTTAGGCATTGGAATGAAAGACAATTTCGAATCCGTTTTGTCTATGAACAAGGAAGCTATAAGATATTTGTTTGGTAGATTGTGCACTGAACGAATCATTTAAATTCCGGGAGGAAGCAAGCTAGGCTGAGTCCCAAGCAAAAGACCAATTAGGAGATTGCTTTGTGATGTTGAACATTGTCTAGGTTCTTGAGGGGCATACCAAAAACTAAAAGCATGTTCTATGAACTGTAGTGTGAACCCTTTTCTATTTTGCAGGTGGTTGACAATCCTTAAACTAGATCTTGGGCACTAAAGAAATATGCTATTGGATATAAGTGTCGCAAGTGAATTAGATTCATGTGGGTTTGAAATAATATCAGACCAATTTTTACTGGTTGACACCTTGTTTAGATCATTGAAGTTAAAAGTCCTATCATAGATCCTACTTCAAGGTGGGCACATTTTATCTATATTGTTAGAGAGAGAGAGAGAGAGAGTATTATGTTTTCAATGAGGTCACATGGAACAAGAGAGGCTTTTATGTTTCGGAAATTAGTATTTGATTTTATGAGGCTGGAGCTTGCTAGGTAGTGAAGTGGTCCATAAAGGTTAATAAAAGTTGTGTTAAGCAAGCAGAATAGTCAAAGAGGCAAAAAAAAAAAAAAAAAGGAGCAACGGATTGAGCTGTATGAAAGCCCTTGCTCGTGGTCAATGGGTCATTGGTTCAACTGATGGGTCAACTGGTCGGATCGACCTTAAAATAAAAAATATAATAACTATACTAAAAAAATATAATATATCTAATAAAAACAAAATAATCACAATATGTAAAGATTATAGAAATATAGTTCTGGTACACAAAACTACACCTAGAGCATGAAACTAAAAGAATTCTGACTGTATGTCAACTAATTTGATGATTTATAATTGATAATAAGAGCTCAACTGGTGGTACTGGTCACTGGCAAACGGAAAATACAAAATGAAAAAAGAACAATTCTACTTCCTCACCTGTCAAATTTTTTGTTGCTTCAAGTAGTGAAATAACAGATTCTTGAGAAAGGTGCCCAAATGAGAGAGAACCAAATGAAGACCTTACCTACACCCAGTATTTGACTTTAATTGCATATACTTTTGAATCAGACAACCTCATAAATAAAACCTCACTATATGACTTAGCACATCAAAATTGACCAAATACACTACAAAGCTTCATCTCAGAAAAGTAACTGTTCAGAAAAAAATTCCAACAAAGTAAGAATAAAAAAACACCTGTGTCAAAACACAAAGTTATTGAGCGATTTCTTATTCTCTGTGGACTGTGATAGAAATTAGAGGGAAATGGGGTCTGTGAAAGAGATGCAACAAATTACCTTATGATGAAATCAAACTTTAGAGAGAAGATGGTGAGTTGAACTTCCGGAGAAGGGATCACATATCATGGACGTGGAAGACTGAAGACAGATGAGCCGATGAGGTCTGGTCTTGATCCTAGCTCGTCGCAGCAACAAAGAGATTGAGAGAAGAAGAACAAGAAGATGAGCTGAGTGAAAATGGTGGGAGTGAGCGCCACTGATATCCCAAATCTGAGAGTTTGAGAATTGAGGCCTTGAGGGAGATTGAGGAATTGCACATGGCTGGCTCAATTTTGTAAGAGATAATGCGACCTGCCCGGGTTAATGTCAACTGCCCAGTTTCCACAGGCTCCTTAAAACCCGTCTGGTTTCCAGGGGTCATTGGCTGTTGAATCATTTGAACTATCCAATAACAGAACCGGCCTGGTTACGGCATCGGGTCATCGGTTTTCTGGGTTGACCTGCTGGTCCGGTCTGGTTCTGATAACTATGATTTTGTGTTGGTAGTTAGAGGCAGCTACGAATCAGGAACTCAATCACTCAATCTTCTCTCAGAGATCCTTTGTCGGTAGTTCACATTCAACTGCTGTTATGCTCCTGTGGCCTTCTTTTTGGCATTTCATACTGAGTTTCTATTTGGTCTCTGACAAAAAGGATCGAGGTTGGATGAGTAGTAATTGGTAGTATAATGGTTAGAGACATTTGCACTGAGAGTTGCTATTGCACCTTCTCTGTTTCAATGCATCACTTTGTTATTGGCAACGAGTTCTTCGTTTTTTATAATTCTGTCTTTTTTCTCCTTAAAAGAATGAAAATAATGAGACATTGTATATGTTGGTTGCATGCAATGTGGATTGAATAGATGCAAATGTGGATCTTCTAACTGGATTGATCAGTACTCAGTAGTCATACTATTCGTTGGGAATCGTTCAAGTTGCGATGGGGTTAATCTTATTTTTGATGTTATATTAAATATATATATATATATATATATATATACATATATATATATATTACATACATGAACTATAATTTAAGATGGTTCATGCACAACACGTGTGTGCACCAAGTAGTAGGTTTTTAAATTCTAATTGTGTCATGTTAGTGGGATTTGAAGTGGACCCAAATCAACCAACACATCATGTTTTAATAATTTAAATGGGGTGGGTCGGGTTACCCTCTTAGTAACTAGGTTAGACAATTATTTGGATTTGTCAATATAGTCGAGCACCTTTGTCTCAACACGAAGCAATCCCGACATGACATAATCCAATCACCCTTGTTTACCCCTTCGGTGGAATTGAGTGTAATTGCAAGCATCATTGTACATTTTAAAGCATGATTCAGTTTAAATTCCCTTTGATCTCCCTGTGACACTGAATCTTCCCTATTTTGATTATGCTATATATGATTGCAATGAAATTCATTTTTTTATTTCTCATCATATCCTCCTTTAATTGGAAGACTCGAACGTTTTCTCATGGTTATCTGATGTGCAGGTTTATCTGAAGGCAAATGCTTAAAGAGTGTTTGACCTTAATGCGTGGCTTACATAGAGGCTGAGCTATTTGACAAGATGAGTTGCATTCAAACAACTGCTTGCCTTCCTGCTGACAACATCACAAGTATATGCTCTTCATGGCATGCACTTTCTATGCCATGGGATGCACGTCAATCCTTCAAGGCTTCTCTGAAACTGAGTTCATTTGCATTACCTTACCGGAATACAACATATCCTAAGGCATCCTTGAAATTGACTGCTGCTGCATCTAGATATGATCGATGTGCACCTGTTTGTTTATTTGGTTGGAAAGGGAAGTCAGAGAATGACAATAAGGTAACTTTCTGATTGGAGTTCTTTCTCTCTGTTTATGATTTAGTTAAATAATTTAATTAGATTTTCATCTTATTTTATTGTTAATGAAAGAAGGAAGAATATGTTCCAATTTCTGGATAAATGCACAGCTTTGCCTGCAAGTGATTCCCTGTCATTTGATCTGCCCCAGTTGGAAATTCTTTCTAGTTTAACGCCATGTGGTACAAAATTTCCTTGTTTTAAGACTTTTTTGTGATTGTTTCCCAACCACACCAAAAAAAATGGGGCAGATTGAATGACATCTCTCTGCTTTTGGCTAAACTCAGTGTCTTGCATGCGAATTGCTCCAACACATTTGATTTGCTCCAAAAGGAAAAAAATCCTGTGTTTTCAGGTTCCTTTTTGCCGTTTATTTCCCAATTCCTAGCCACAAAGAAAAGTGGGGCAGGTTGAATGGCAATGCATTTACGACCATGCTCAGAATGGGTGGCCATTCTATTCTCTTGTACCAGAATGCAAGACATACATATTTGATAATTTTGGTTGAACCTGAGTTGACCCATTGTAATCTGTTCTAATATATATTCAACCCTGATATGACCTGCCTGTTATATTGATCATGATAGCCCATGTGGTCTGTTTTAACATGGAGGTTGTGTTATATTGACATGCTAACCTTAAACTTATACATGTTACCCTATTAAAACCCATCTTACCCATTTATATCAACAGCAGCCGGTGTTGTCTTTCTTTTAATGAGCAATAGTGAGAGAGAAGCTTGCAGACTTCCAGTTATCTGGAACTGTATTTTAGTCCATGCTAAACTTCAAATTGTTTTTAGGCTTCTCTTTGGAATGCTATGGGAAGTTTGAAGAAAGAGTCAGTTGAGCATGTATTGCGGCAGCAAATCCAAAAACAAGAATACTATGATGATGGAGGCAGTGGTAGGAATCGTCCAGGTGGTGGTTCTGGTGGTTCAAAGGATGAAGGCCGTTCTGCGAACTTGGATGAGCTGCTACAAGTGATATTGGCAACCATTGGCTTCATATTTCTCGTAACAGCTCTCTCTTTCTCTCTCTCTAACCCCTTTCCCCCACCCCCGACAAGATAAATCAAATGTTGTGGTATTTCAATCACGCACTGTTACTCACTGTCCATTTATATGGGTTGCTGTCAGAGTGGAGAGAATGACGAACATTTTTTTTTTTAATAATTCATTTTAGATCATACTTGAACTGGATATGCATGACCAAAGGTATATTGCGTGCTTCATCATTTGAAAATAAAATAGTACTGTGGTTTGGGTCAAATTCAGTTTACTCACAGTGGAGACCCATCTGTAGTCTGTAGAAATGAAATGAACATATTGATGAAACTAATGGGGATGAGTACATGCTATATATTATTTCAGACGGCAAACTGGTATTTTAGGGATGGATGTTCGATTTGTTACATTTCAATGTCATAAAGGTGTAAAATATAGAAGTCTTACAAGTCAAGTGATCATAAGCACCAGAAAGCAATGATGGCCTTCCGGTGGTGCTCTCTTTTAACTCTTTCTTAATGAATAACATGCCTAGCCTATTGCCTTCATTTCAGTATATTTCCATCACTGAGGGACATGAGTTAACTCTGCTAGCAAAAGACTACATCAAATTTCTCTTTGGAGCACAGAAGAGTTTCCGTCTAAAGCGTTCCATGGACAACTGGGGGAAGTTCTTCCAGAGGTTGAACCACATTGGTTGGAACTTGAAATTATCAATTCTCCTATGTGGTGGGACAGCCCCGAAAAATATAAGCAGATCCTCAGGGCTTACCTAGCATCAACATCTTGTTAGAGTATAGTAACATCTTAATATTAGGGGTAGTTTAGTTTTTTACTTTATTTTTTGTTGTCCTATTATATATGGGTCTCTATTGTTTATCTTTAGGTTAAGGTGATTGTAGCAAACTTATGTAGTCCCAATGACATCTTCTCTTATTTTCTCTCTCATTCTCTTTTCAATAATCGTTATTTTCATGGTATCAGAGCATGATATTTGATCCTAATCACGTTATTGACATAGTAAAACAAATCAGAAGATTTTTTAACCGAAGAACAATGGGTGACATCATCACGTGCATGATGATGTCATCAACCAGAATTCTTGAAGACCAGCAGCAGGTTGATCCATTTTTTGTGGGCTACAATATGGTGCAATTTGTTTTTTGGTTTGGAGTTCATCTAGTAGGGTTTTCGATTTTTTGAAACTTTTTTTTTCGAAAAATATGGTCGAAATTCTTGATCTGCAAATTTGGTAAGTTTTCTTCAACGTTTCTGCTAATAATCTCCTCCACCAGGTGTGATTTAGGGTTATTTATGATTGATTGATTGAAGGTTTTGAAGCATCTAGGATGGATTTGTGAAGATTTTTTCGAAAATCTGCTTCTAATCTCTCTCGGTTTTTTGGGTTTTCTGCTCTTGAATCTACTTCTGTTGTGTTGGTTTGTTGATTTTGTGCATTTGCAAGTTGTCACTTTGCTGGATTGTTGATTTGTTCGTTTGGGCTTGCTATTTGATATATCGTTGCATTGTTTCGCACTGAATAAGCAGGAAACTTTTGTTTCCTTTCTTACTGATTGGTGGGTTTGAGCATTTGGGTTTGATTTTGTGAACGAACTGGGTTGGGCTGGACGGATTTATGCTGTGTTTGGCTTGGGCTTATTAATTTTGTGTTGAATTTGGTCTGCTAACAAGTATTTTTAAGTGAAAATTGGAGGTGAGTCTCCCTAAATGTACTTGTTTAGAGATAAGTCCGGCAAGGAAACTTATAGGGGGTTAAGTCCATGTTTAAAATTATATGTAATGACTTAAGTCTATTTTTTTTTTTTAATCTAAAAAACACTCATAACGATGTTAATTTTGGACAATTATGGAAAGTTATAGGTAAGATATTTTGAGATATATATGGTAACAGATTGTTCAGTTTTTTATGGAAATAGAATATATCATATTCAGCTACATGAATTACGTCAAAATTATTGGGCTATTAACTCAAATTTAGATCAAAATTTTCCATTAACAAATTCAAATTTCAATTTCTGAAGCACAGGAAGTTCGTTGTCTTTTATACAAGCTTCCTGTCTCACCGGAAATTCGAACGATTATTTTTTTCTTCTTCCAGGAAGCAGGCAGTGTCCTATTTCTTCACACGATACCGCTACGTCATTTGTGTTTGATAGGAGTTTCGAAGGTGATACAAGCAGCAATTGGGAGTTCGAATTTTGCTGTGATTCCAGGTCAACTTACTGGTTCTTTATTGCCTGAGATATTTTCATTGTAATTGGTTGATTTACATTATATGATTAGCAGTGTTGTTTGAAAATTTACCGTAAATTGAAAGTTAGTTGCCGGAAATTTGATGTTACTTACTGGAATTTCTATTTCAATGTTATTTACCGGAGTTATTTTTAATTTTTGAAAGTAGGTTATAGTTTGTTTTCATGTTACTGTTGATAGAGAGGCCCGAAGGTGATACAAGCAGCATCTGGAGTTCTTATATTTTTTTTCTGTGATTCTACTTCAACTTGCTGGTTTTTGAGTTATAGTTCGTGCTGAAACATTATTATCTGCTGATTTACATAATATGAATACCAGTGCTATTTTGGACTTTTTAGCGTAAATTGATAGTCATTCGCCGGAAATTATATGTTACTTACCGGAATTTTGTATTGCAAATTTTTTTCATTGGAGTTAATTTTTTTTTATTTTGAAAGTAGGTACTAAGTTTATTTTTCATGTTACTGTTCGTGCTTTTATTGGAATTAGAATTGATTATTTTTCGTTTTTTTTCCTTTGTTATTGTCGAAATTCAATGTCACTTTCCGGTATTCGTATCGCGACGTTCTTTACCGGAGTTATTATTTTTTTTTTTGGAATTAGGTTCTAAGTTTTTTTTTATGTTACTGGTAGTGATTTATTGGAATTAGAATTGAGTATGTTTGTTTTTATATATTTTCCCCTTTATTTCTGTTTTATTGGTTATAACAGATGAATGATAACATATTGGTTTGTTACAAGTATTCTTCTGAGACTGTTGTGCTAAGAATTTCAATGAGTTCCACAATTGATGATGCGTTACATGGTGTTTATGACAATTGGAATGGTTTGAGTGTCAATTGTGTTTCCCTGTCGTACGCTATTCCTGGACATCCGAATTATACTTTGCAAAACGATCATAATGTGAGAAACATGTTTTTAATTGCACGATTTGTTCAGCTGAATTTTGTTGATGTTACAGTTGGTGTTAAAGGGAATGAGGTTCGTGTTTTTTAGGGTGGGGAAGTAGTGAAAAGTTCTGAATTAACCGTTGATCCTATTGGTCGCGAGGATGATCTTCTCCCTTGTTTTTGTTCTCACAATGAGAATATTTTGTTGACTTATGGATGGTCAAATGGAATAGTAGAGGTTGGTCAGAAGTTTGAGGGAGGAGTATCTGATTTTTGGAATGCTTTAAGCAAATATGCAATCGAGGTTAGTTTTTAGTTTAATTATGTGAAGAATGAAAAAATAAGGGTGAAGGTTGAATGTGTCATGAAATATTCTGCTGGGTGTGAGTGGTTTGTTGTTGTTACACTCCAGTGGATAAATGAATGGTTTTACATTAAGAAATTAAACAATGAGCACACGTGTGGTGTAGCTGCACGTACGACAAAGAACAAAAGATTGACTTCTAATTTGGTTGGAGGTCTTATTGTTGACAACGTCCGACAAAAACCTGACACACGACCAGTTGATGTGAAAAATATGTTTCATATAGATTATGGTTTGACCATATCGTATGATCAAGCTTGGATGAGTGTCGAAAAAACAAGGGGTATGCTGTTTGGGGATCATTCGTTGTCATACCAACAATTACGGTGGTATGTATAGGCTACTAATGAAAGCAATCCGGGTAGTCATTTTGTGTTGCAAGGTGATTCGGACACGCAACGTTTTAGTAGGTTGTTCATGTCATTTAAGGCATGTATACATGAATTTAACTATTGCCGACCCATATTGTTCATTGATGATATATTTTTAAAGGGAAGGTATAAAGACATTATCTTGTCTGCAACTGCAAAAGATGGCAACCAAGATGATTTTTTTGTTGGTTTAATTTGGTGTTACTGATTTTATTTTACTGTTACATTTTAATATTTTTTTCTCTCATGTTACTGTTTTTGATGTTACTGTTTGTGTTGGTATATGTATTGCACGTTTGTTCCCCTTGACTTTTGCTGTTGTTGATTCGGACAATGAGTGTAATTGGAGTTGATTTTTAGAACAATTAGCTGAGATTGTTGATAATACTAGGGACCTTACAATTATGTCTGATCACAACGTTGGCTTGATGGAAGCAATGTCAAATGTGTTCCCAACGGTGCACCATTCGTTCTGCTTACAACACCTAAAAACAAATATGAGAGATAAGTATAGTGGGGGTCGCTTTACCCATGTGTTTCACGAGCATATGGTTTTTTTGTTTACATTGTGTGCTTATGCTACGACAGAGGCATTTTTCAATGAAAAGCTTGATGCGTTTCGACGTGAAGGAGGGGTCGTTGCTGATAAGTTCTTGGAAAACCTTTCGTTTGAGAAATGAGTGAATGCTTTTTTTAAGGGGAAACGTTATGAGGAGATGTCTTCAAATGCGGCGGAGTCATTCAATGCTTGGATAACGAAGTCACGTCACCTACCTGTCACAAGCAAGATTGACACAATAAGGGGGCAGATCATGAACCAAATGGGTTGCCGCTTGAATACATCGTCACAGTGGAACGACATTAATTGTCCAAATATTGAAACCAAACTTCAAGCTGCTGTCACTGAGTGTCGTTCCTGGTTTGTTAGGGTGTCATCAAGTCATGTTTTCGAGGTTAATTCACATCCTTCAGTGACTATTGACATTGAGAGATGCATGTGCTCATCCCACCAATGGCAGATCAACGGTTTACCATGTGCCCATGCTGTGGCTGCAATTCAAAAGAGTGGAAGGAACATCAATGAGTTTGTTGATTACTTTTATCAGGTTACTACTTACAGACTGTGTTATTTTGAGCCTATACACCCTATTCCAACACTCGGTCGTCCTGACTTTTCAGCAGTTGACGTTGATATGTTGCCACCATTGTCAAAAAAAAAAAAAAAAAAAATAGCCCGTCCAAGGAAGCGTAGATTTAGGTCTAGAGGTGAGCTTGTTACGAAAATTCATTGTGGCCGTTTTGGCCGTTTAGGTAGTCATAATAAGAAGACTTGTAACGAGCCATTGTAATATTTTGTATGTTTTTTTTGGAATAAGATGTGACTTTATTTTTTCAACTATTTGTGTTTATCATGTCACACATTGGGAATATTATGGGTTATACAGTATGATAAGTTAATAGTGTAGTATTATCTTCGCATGGTCAATATATGTTTCATGTTACTGTTAATGTGTCTCCAATGTTACTATTTAATGCTCATGTTAGGGAGTAACTAATGTTACTTTTTAACAAGGATTTTGAGTGATTGCTTAATTTGGAGAAATTTAAATCATGTTACTACACATGTTACTGTGTTTGGATAATCAAGCATGAAAGAGTTTTCAACTGTTTTACAAAGAAATTATACAGACCATACCCAGCCATGTGGATAACAACATTTACATTCTACTAACAATTTCATTTCAGCATTCTAGAATCATATATAATTTATAATCTGGAACAATTTTTATACATGTTACTGTTTGTGTTACTATTTGAATAACAATGTGGACAGAGTTTCCTTTGTTCCACAAACATTTCATTACAATCAAATATCAACCACCCAACAATTACAACCAATTTTCTAACCAATCCTGCAATTAGCCTACAAATGAATAGCTATCCCACACATTGGTACTTCCTATTTGTCTTTGTATTTCTTTCTCAATCTTGATCTTGTCTTGTAATCTTCAACAGTCCATGCATTCCTATGATTTATGAATGTAGAGACCATATCGATCCGTAGAGCGTCAAGTTGAGGTGGTTTCAATTTCTCTTCTATTTGCTGTCCACGAGCAAGCTGCTGCATTAAGTAACATACGTACAATCCGCAGTCGACTCTGCATTCATGTATTTTTGTTAATGATATTTAATTTAATGTCTAAAAGGTATATTATTTTATTATTTACATACGTGTCCACTCGTTGTTGAAGACATTTCTCATATGAATATATTGGACATTTGATGTCTTGTGTGCTGACAACAATATCATCTTTTGTTTTCAATGCCTTCCTTTGTCCTTCTTTGGATGCTGTCTCCACGTAGTCTTTCTGCCATAATAAATTGTTGTTAATGTTGTACAAGGAAAATATATCAAACAATGTGGGTTGTTCAAATTTTAATAACTTACCAATATTTTTGCATCCTCAAAAAACTTGTCCATAATCCCACTCCCAGGTTTCAAAGAGTTGTAGTGGATTCATTCCTCTGCTTCTGTGTCAAGTACAAGCAAAGTCCAGTGGAATGACATGGATTGGGTGCGCTGTGCATTTGAATTCATTGGAAAAACTAGCAATGCCGACACTTGCCCCATTTTTAGATTGTTGTCTATCTCAACTTGCCGTGAGTGTTCTTACTCCCCAACCGTTACGAATGTCTACATGTTAATCAATAGTAACCCATAAATTTTAGAGGCTGAACAATGCCAATATAGAACAGTAACACAACTGTTATTTTATACAGTAACTTTCATGTTACTATATTAACTCAAACACAACAATGTTACAATAGTTCCATTCATAGTAACACGAATGTTACTGTGTCTGTATTACTACAATAACATGCATGTTACTATACTCATGTTACTAATTCAATACTCCAGCAATCAAGAATTCAACGTAGTTTACACAATCTAACCGAGCACAGACTGTTGACATTCATGTTACTATATTAACACAAACACAACACTGTTACAATAGTTCCATTCCTAGTAACACAAATGTCCATGTATCTGTGTTACTATAGTAACATGCATGTTACTATTTCATGTTACTAATTCAATACTCCAGCAATCAAGAATCCAACATAGATAACACAAACTCACCCAGCACAGACTGTTGAAAAAGAAACATTTGCAATTTGCTTCCTCCATCAGTATTTCTCCCCAACAATCAATCACCTGAGTAATAACACGATTTTGTTAAATAACAGATATTCAAGTATTCGATAATTTGGTTAAATTGTCAAGACATGGTCTATTACATTGTTGTGCAGCTCTTTCCCATCCATGAATTTCAACACATCATCAACATCTATGATATTTCCATACTTTTTTTCCATTCCATAATGTTGCCCTTTTAATTAAAAACAGTACATGTTAATAAAATAGAGTATAAGCAGTAATATACATATATAAGGTAGTTCATAATGGTCATTAAGTTACTTACTTTTTTCCTTCAGCCTCATGTATTTGAACCAATTTATCGTACACATCTGGTCCTAATTTCTTGCAGGCTTTCCATCTTTGAGCTTCAACTCTCTTGCTTTCAGGCTTCTCACTAGGCATTACAATTTCCAAATTATCAACATCAATGTAGCTATTTGATACCTTATCTTTCCCTCTTTTTTTTGTCGCTTTGTTCATGACTTTCAACTTGATTCAAAATTTTCTTTTCTCTTTTTTTTTTTCTTACTGTACTCATAATCTTCATCTCTCTTTCTTTTTCTTTCTTTGTCTTTGATTTTTCTCACCATGGATATTTGTTCTTTACCTTTGGTGGGTTGAGTTTTTGGTGGAGTCCGTGGGTACCTTTGAGTAACTGCAAGCACGGCTATATCAGCTACAACATTATGCAATTAATTGTTCTCTTCTTCTAATTCGGACACCCTTGATGTGAGAGTTTTAATTTGATCTTCTTGTGCTTCCTTGTTTTTCTCCATGAGATCAACTAAAACTTTTAATTCTGAAATCTGGTTGTCCCGGTCAACAAGTTTCATCACATAATCTTCAATCTCTTTCAAATCTTCTTCCATTTGGTTTCTACCAATATTCTTGATGACCGTTCGAAGTGGTTCGTTCTCCACAGTTAGCATTTGGATAGTAAATTTTTGCACTTCATTTTCAACAATCAATCCAGACATACCTTCATTGTCTTGCGAAGGTTCTTGCGACTTTTCCTCACGTGTTACCACTTCATCTGGCTCCATAAATGCAGATTCTCGAATGACCACATCAACAAATGCATCAAACAGTTGGACATTTTGAGTCTCCTTTTAGCCAGGATGATTGGTTGTAGGAACATGTAATGCATCATCACTTTCATGGACATCTTCATTAACCACAATATGATCATCAGCAGATAGTTTAGGTTCATCACCTGCATATTCCAAATCTGAATTTAAAGCACTCTTGCTGGCAACAGTGCTTTGTTGTGGAACATCCATACTATCCGGCACATTCTTCTTATTTTTCTGATGTACTTTCATTAAGTGTTTCTCACCAAGTGTTTTCTTAAGTCTCTTTTGGGAAACCTGAAAACATCAGTTGTAACGCGAAAAATATGTACCCAATTAATGCTCACCTCAATTGAATCAAATGAATGTGAATTACACAATAACATCCACAGTAACATTAATTGCACAGTAACATTCATGTTTTCTACTAGTAACATCCACAGTAACAACAATTTTTTATAGTAACATTTATCACAAAATTAACATTGTCATGCAATTAACCAATTGTTAAAATTAATAGAAATACGATAAACCAAATTTTTTATAATACCTGATCATCTGCGATGTCAGACAGTGTGTTTTGTGCGAGAGACGTCCAAAGTTTTCTTAAATCTCATTTCATCCATCGGGGGAAAGCATCCGCCTAGTCGGCCACATCAAGAGATGTGTGTTCACATATCCAATACTGCAAATTAGATTTAGTTACATTAGTTAGAAAAGATAATGTATAATAATTATAAAAAACAATTGATAAAAATTAGCAATAAAAAATTTACAGGTAACAGTAGTACACAACTGGTTACTGCACTCGGTGTGTCAATCTTCAACTGGATAGAATTAATCATTGCATCAATTGTTGCTTGACACCAGTCATATCTTTTGATTTTATCCAAATTTTCAATGTATGAGATATACCCCCATCCAATTGTTTGCCCCATATTTGTAATCAGTAATGTCACTAAGACATATAAAGAGAATAACCTAGCAAAATCTTCATAATCTTCCTTACCATCACCCATTGCAGCATCCTCCAACCTACTTTTTATAATTGCTGCACTCAATCTTTGGGTGTTATTGAATCTCCTCCTTACAAATGGTGACATTTTCTTTGTACTTTGGAGGGAAACAATTGGATCCACACCATATTCTATACCAAATGAGGGATACATCAGTCTTCCGTATCTTTAATTTTTTCCACCAATTCTAAATCTGGATGTTTCAACATCAAACATGGTAATCATGTCCACAATAGTTTTGTCATTTTTCTTGAACCATTCTTTATCCACTTCTCTTCAATTGTTCTTTGTGAACATCTTTGATGTTTAGGTCACTAATAACCTTCACCACTGGCAACAAGTTAGACCTGAATTGGTGAAATGAAGATGTTTTTGGAGTATCGAATTTACCTTTGATTGCCATCACCCTGTAACATGACATTGATTTATCAATATCTGAATAACATATAATAACATGATACAAATTCACCTAACCTAATGGATATACAACAATTAGCAAAAAATATGTGCAAATGTAACATGACCAGTAACACCAATGAGGTTGAAACACACATAGAAATATGATGTTAATAACATTATCACAGTAACACTAATTAATGAATTGAATCCCAATGACATCATTTTAGTAACATCAACTAAACAGAATTCAGTAACTTCATTTTTCATTATACATTTGCTTCCATTGGAAATCCATTAAGTCCCCATGTTACAAATTTTAGAATGTAAATGATAGTGTTCAAAAGTAATTTGAACATTTTTTTGGAGGAAACTTGTGATATTTTCATCTTCGTAACCAAACAGATGATGCATTAAAAGTAAAAACCAAAGGTTGTGATGAGTAACACATATGCAGTCACATCAATTTCATAGTAACATCCACAGTACTTAAGCACATCAATTCATTGAAATTAAGAAATCAATTTTTCATGTTAAGACACAGGAACATCATATATTTCATGTTACTTTGAACCAATGGTTTTCGAATGTCTTGAACAACGCATAAAGCAAGGAAAAAAAATGTTCACATGTAATTATGTAGGAGGACCGGCCTCCAAATTCCCCCACATTAAATTAGTAACGGTAACATGAATATTTCCATCCCAAAGGCTATATTGTGTTCAAAGTAACATCAAATTTCGAATGATTATAGTAAACATACAATTCTAAAATTGAAAATTTAAAAAATTCCCAATTGTAACACACTGTGTGAGGTTACTCCTCACACAGTAACCTCATATATTTCAAATAAACACAACCAATGAATTTCAACTGTCAAACTCATCAAAAAAATAACAAAAGCAAAATACATAACACTTTTATTATAGTAACAATGAATCTCAATTTTAATGTTATTAATGCAAAAAACCAAAAAAAAAAAAAAAACCAAGATGACAGTAAGAACGACACATTAGGCAATGGGTTTCCTAAAACCCTAAAATAGACATCAACAGTAATCTAAAATCACATACCTTTCAATCTTTTTATGAATCCCAAAGATTGTTGATGATGATTTGAATGCAGAGACAACAACAATAACTTATTCAATGGAGTCCAGATTAAACTTTGAAGAGTAGATTCGGATTTTGCTCTTATGGTATGTAACTTGTTTGAAATTTGAATTGGATTGGTTTGGGTAATGACAGTTACCGATTTTGGAGAAGGAATCTATGGAAGATTGAGGAATATTGCCGGATTTCAAGGCTAGAAGGAAGGGGAAGTTTCGGTTTACAGTGAAGAAGTTAGAGGGTTTTACCGTTTGGGAAAGAGACGGCAAAATGGATGCCGTTTATGTTTTTTTCTAGAAAATAAGGGTACAATAGTAAACTTGTCAAAAATTGGACTTATAACCAAATAGGTTTCCTTGTAGGACTTATCTCCAAACAAGTCCATCTAGGAGGACCGGCCTCTAAATTTCCCTATTTTTAATAGTAAATTAGGAGCAATGCTATAGGGACCTTATTTGAGGATCTAATGATGTGGCTTCAATGCAACCATTGAATTAGTTGTGAGTTCCAATGTTAGATGGAGCCCACAACCAATCCAATGGTTGGACATCATTAGGTCCCTAGATTAGGTCCCCAAATTAGGTTCAAATAGCATTTCCCGTAAATTAGTCTAGGATCCCTCCTTTGGTGTACTAGTTGTTACACAAGTGCGTGTAAACACTATTTTGAGATTGTGAAGATCACACATAAGTGAAATTACAAATCCATATCTTTACGAGGACCTATATTAAAATTAGAAAATATTAATGGTGAAGTGGATGGATAATGGTCATTATCTTTTTTTTATCATCCTTAACAAATTTCAAGACAAGGCAATTCATTACTATATTCTCTCTTTCGTCTTTTTGAGAAATGAAAATATTTTACTTGTAAGATACCCAACAAAAAAAAAAAAAATCCTTAAATTGCAAGATTTTAAAAATCTCAAACACGCATAAAATGAAAAATGAATACAAATTTATCATAAATTGATTATCGTGACTAATAGAATATAAGACTTTAATATGGAGAGAAAAGAAATAAAATGTTTAGTCATCAAGATAATTAATTATTGAACCAGTAACAAATATGAAGAGAAAACAAAGAAGCATTTCAATCATCAATACAATTAATAATTAAATAGGTGAATTGGAAAAAACATCAGCACCAGGACAATTACAGTAAATAGTAAATAAAAAGAAAATATAAAATTTTGAACTATATGTTATAAGAGTAATACTATTAGGACCTAAAAATATGACCTAATTTGTTGACATAATGATGTGGTTTCATAGAAATCATTAGATCAACACCAAATTTCAATATTTGATGGGATCTACAGTGAATCCAAAGGCCATAGTGAATTAGGTCAGCAAATTATGTCAGTAAATTAGGTCCCAATAACATTGCTCATGTTATAATTTCGAGTAGTAAAGGTTGAGATATAGATATAAATATAGATGTAGAAATGAAAGTATATGAAGGGTCATTTGCATATTTAATTAATATTAAATAATTAAATACATAAGGATCAAGGTGTCTTTTATATTTTTTATAGGGATATAATAGTGAATCAAAAGTTTTTCACTTAAAGTACTTTTATTAGTAGTATAGATATAGATAGATAGATAAACTAACTTTAATCTTATCGAATTTTTTATATATAAAAAAATTCTTCTATGTTTTAAAAAAACTTACAAGAGGTCCTTGTGTTGGCACGAACAGTAAAAATTGGGGTAATTAATGTATTTTCATTATCATTTTATCCTTATTATATGATTTAAGCCTAATCTGTCCCAAGATAAGGAACATTTTGTGAAACTGGCCGTCGATGCTGTAAAAGTATATTAATAATTTGTGTTTTAGTGTACCTATCTACTGATTTGTGTTTATAGAGAAGAATGTATATTAACGATTTGTGTTTTAGTCTGATAATCTATGTTTTAGTGTACCTGTCTGAAGATCTGTGTTTATAGAGAAGAAAGTATATTAACGATTTGTGTTTTAGTGTACATGTTTGATGATCTGTGTTTTAGTGTACATGTCTGACGATTATTTTGTACCTGTTATTTTTTTGAATCGAAGATATATATATGTGTGTGTGTGTGTATATATATATATACATACATATTTTTAATTCCGTACCTATTTTTTTTTAGTATACTTGTCTTATGATTTGTGTTTGTGGAGAAAAATGTATATTCTAATAACATAACTTTTTAAAATAGGTGTTTAAATTAGGTGTTGACATTATCGTTATTTTTCGCAATTGTAAAAGACATTAGTTATGTCTATTGTTTTGACTTTTCAACAGGAACTTAATCCAAAAAAAAATTAGCGAATATTTTTTTTTTTTGAAATCCTATTGGACCTAAGACTAGCCTCCAAATCCTTCTATTTTTAATACTTTTATGGTGGTCTTGCTGTTTTGTGCTGGAATTGAGCTACAATAAGTATTTTGGACACTTTTCATTTACAATATGACAAGTGGTAATTTGGATTCTCTTCCGACCATCAGTGAGATTACTAGTCAGTTGCAGAAGCTTTTATCTTTTCATCAATTTGGTGCCCTCTCAATTTCTCTCTTAGTAGGTTCATTCACTTCAGGTTCTTCAAGTGTATCTCGAACTGTCTAGGATTTTTCGCTTAGGTGCCACACATCTCATGACTAGTGATTCCTCCTTATCTGCATCTTTTGTCTCTCCTCCCTCTATATCAATGTTTAGAGTTAATGACACTAAAATGTCGTGGTTAGTGTTGGGTCGGTTATTTCTCATCAATTCACAATTCTAAATGTCTACAACATCTGTTAGCTTACTTTGAACTTAATTTTAGTTATTCAACTATTTGATTCTAATTTTTTGGTTTATTTTTCTTTCTCTAGTTGTGTTGTGTAGGATCCACAATGTAAGAAATTGATTGGGACATGTCACGAAAGAGAGGGTTGTATGTGTTGGAAGAACTAGAGGTTCAAGATATTGTTGTTTTTTATCGTTGATTTAACTTCATTTCCTTTGAATCCTGAGTCATCAAGTTTTTATTTGTGGCATTTTTGTCTTGATCATGTCTCTCATTTATGTTTGACCTTTTTACTGGGGTTTTAATTGAAAATCATCCATGAAACAAACATTTTATCTTATTTATTTGATTTAAAACTTTCAAATTCAACAAAAAATAGGGCTAAATATAGAATTAAATCTAATTTTACCAATCGGTGAGGAAGTGGTGTTTCTAGTGGGAAATATAAAATTCAAAGGTTTCAACATAATTTATCCTTTATTTGATGAGTAAAATGCAAAGTTATGAATTATTAGAGTTTACCCTGTGAATAGATTTGCCAAGTACTTTCAACTAATGATCGAAATTCATTTCGTTTTCTTCTAAATGATTAAATTATTTTGATTGCGGCGAATATAACAAAGAATTAGCGATATAAAATTTTATATTTCAACATTTTTGAAACGATACAAAATCAAAATTTCAATTTTTTTTTTCGTTTAAATTCTATTTTTGAAACATTTAAAAAATATTTTTATTTTCGAACTTATCAAAATTATGCACCAAACAAAAGTTTTTTCGCTATTAAATTGTACTGAGATTTGAGATTGCTCATGTCTCCATATTTAAAAAAAAAAAAAAAACTCATGTCTCTCTATTCGCTTTGGAGAATTATTGGAGTGAGTGGCGTGGTCAAGTGGGGCAATTTCATTTGCTTTTGGTGGACCCTACCCAATCAAACCCGGGGTCCGTTCACCACCTAATTTAGGCAGGGCTCGCTTTATGAATCAGACAAAGTGGTTGGGCCTTATCGGGCCAATAACTGAGAAGTCTGAGATGAATGTCAAACCAAGGACTAGATGGTTTTGTAATCGTGTTATTTATGGGTTTATTGAGTATTAATTAATTTAAATTCAACCCATTTAATTAAGAGTAATATTATTTAGATATAAAAATTTGACCTAATTTACTGACATAATGATGTGATTTTATAAGAATCATTGGATCAACACCAAATTCTAATGTTTGATGGGGTCTATAGTCAATTTAAATGTCACAGTGAATTAAGTCATCAAATTATGTCAATAAATTAAGTCTCAATAGCATTGCTCTTTAATTAATCGTATCACATCGATTTAACTTATTTATTTTTGTGTTATATTTGTGTTGATTCATATAACTCATGAATCAAAATTTTAATACTAAAATTTAAGTCTAATACTAAGTTATCTCCGGTCAAAATCAAATTCATACTTTTTTATAAACTTAACAAATCTATATCTATATCTATATCTATACTATTTATAAATGTCAGCATCTGTAACACCCCACCCTCCACATGGTATAATATTGTCCGCTTTGAGCCCACTGGCCCTCACAGTTTTGTTTCTCCCAGTACCCCTGGGAAAAAGTCTTATGCCATGTAAGACGAGGGGCTTACTTATAAGCCCAACAACTTTCCCCTCTTTAACCGATGTGGGACATCAGGATCTCACAATCCACCCCCCTTAGGGCTGCACGTCCCCGTGTAGCAGCTCGCCAGCTACCTGCCCGCCCACTACACGCGAGCACGAAAGGGGCCCACACTCGATCCAAGTGAGAGTCGACTCTGATACCAACTTGTAACACCACACCCTCCACATGGCATAATATTGTCCGTTTTGAGCCCACTGGCCCTTACGGTTTTGTTTCTCCCAGTACCCCTGGAAAAAGGCCTTATGCCATGTAAGGCGAGGGGCTTACTTATAAGCCCAACAACTTTTCCCTCCTTAACCGATGTGGGACACCAGGATTTCACAGCATCTGCGAAAAACTTTTGATTTTCTATTTTATCCATAATTATTATAAGAAAGTCAATTATACACACCTATATATTTTCATTACAATTTTTATTTTTTACTTTTATTTGACTTTCAACTTGTTTTAAACTCTTTTATAAGAACTTCTAAATTCTTCTGAACTTATTTATTAGTAGTACAATTATATACAATTTTCTATATCTATATGAAAAATAATTTTCTATATCTATATGAAAAATAAAATCTTATATATGTTAAATTATTATACATATGAAATTACTAGATGAAATTTCACAGTCAAATATATATTTAATTTTATTTTTGGTGTGTAATAATATAATAATATTATAAACGATCTAATCAATTTATTAACAAGATAAAATTTAATAATTCTATAATATAGATGTGCAAATGTCTAAAGGGATCAGAAAGATACCTAAATAAATAACCGATTATGTACTCAAAGACTTATAGAATACAGTAATAATTAAATTTAGTAATAATTAAAATACATATTAATTATTCGACACTTAATTTATTATTTAATTTAATTACACATATAATTTATGTTTTCTGCAAAAAAAATATTATTTATGTGTATAAAGATTATGTCTATGTTTGAGAGAATATATAAAAAAAATTGATATTTTATTCCTATAATATTAATTAAATGTGCTAATCATGTTAATTTTGTATTATTAGTGTTTGATACTAATTTGACACATTTATTATTCATATTAACTGATCATGTCATTTATAACTTCTTGTAAAAAAATTATCAATTCTAAGTTATTAATTTCGTATCAATTTCAAATACAACTTATCTCTCCCATAAAAAATTGTCACCTCTGTGAAAGACCATCTCAGCCCGAGTCACCCGACATAAGACACCTTTGCCTACATAAGACGTCTATTTCTTGTCTAGGAGGTGCCTGACCCATTTGTTCCGAATCTAATTTAACTGAGCTTGTCAAGTACCTTACGACTTCGAACTTTGAACATGTCTCAATCTCCAGATCCAATATATATATATATTTTTTAAAAATGTCGCAATCTCCTGATCCCAAAAAAAATCACAATCTTCTTTTGCTACCCCCACAAAATTAAATACAATTTGTAAGCCACTTGAAGGGGGTGGCTCCACTTATTATACGTGTCATGTCATTAAATGCACTCACGTGAGGTTGACAAGACAGAACACGTGACAAAGACATTACCTGCTCAAATCAGATGAACCTAGCCGAACTGACTAAAGACTTCGGTAAAATACTTGAAGAGCTCAGCTTGTACCAAGCCGAGTTGATCAATTAGTTCGGCAAACATTGAAGGTGTTCATTTGTCATTATAGCCGAGCTGTTTGAAAAGATACATAAAGATAGAGATGCGCCTACAACTTCGGTATTCAGATAAGCAAACCAACGAAATTGTAGAGATTAGAAGGAATTGCTGGAGAAATATTAGCAACTTCCCAAACTGAATCACTGAATGAAAGGAAGGTGTGCCACCTTGAACCAAAAACCTCGGAAATCCTAATGAGGTAACGATCTATAAGAGACAGAAAAGACCAAGGTGAAAGGTACGCTGAACTCTCCCAGTCTTCTTGCATTCATTCAATTACGTTACTGACTTAAGCATCGGAGTGCCTTCGATCGAAGCACTTCGATCTTGGGTAGTTTGTTCGTTTTGCAGAAAGGAGATTGGAAGCAAAGTTCAGAAAATACTTACCAGAATCATCGATTTATCATCAGTAGGAGGTATTCTCAATTTTTACTTCTTACACCACTCATGACGAGAAAAAGGACTTGATCATTATGGTACAGTAAAAAAGATTTTAGTGTCGTAACTTTAAAATTTATTATTTTAAATAATGATTTTATAATTTTTATGGGTCATTTTATAACAAAAAATTTACTACTTTTATTGTTTTGGGTGTTTTAATCACATTTTTTGTAATTATTTTTACCATTTTTTTTCAGTATAAAAAAAAATTATCACTTTTGTAGATATTTTTATTACTGTTGTAGATTTTTTATCACTTTTGTGGTGACTATTTTTATCATTTTTTTGGGTATCATAATAGTGATAAAAACACTTATAAATATATTAAAAATAATTATAAATATGATAAATGAAATATAGTACCCAAAAAAAAAAAATTATACCGTAATCAATTCCCGAGAAAAAGGAGAAAAATTATTGTCATGTTTGACTGGAATATTAGGATGAGATTGAACTAAGTTAGGATCCGGCTCCTCTGCTGTTCGGGAGGAACAACAGCGCCTGCTGTTCTTAAAACGACACAGTTTTGTGCCTTTTTTTAAAAAATCAATCAGACTCAAAAGCAAGGGCTAGACCACATAGATAGATCAATGACTCATGTAGTATAATTTTTTTTAAAAATTTTTGTACATATTATAATTCGAGCCGATTAATTAAAATTTAAGTCGATTAAAAATTATATTTTTTACGTATTAAAATTTGAGCCGATTAAATTCTATTTGAGACTCAAATCAAATTTTAATCAATCCAATTTTTTATACATTAAAAAATATAAATTTTAATTGACTCAAATTTTAATACGTAAAAAATCAATTTGAATCGAATTTTAATAAATAAAAAAAATATAAATTTTAATCAATTCGAAGCAAATTTTATTGGGGACTAGAACACTAGTATGTTCCGTACAAAACAATTTTTTTTTGAAAAAGTTTCTAGTTTATTATATCTTTAAAAACACCCCTTCAATTATCTAAAACATCATTGACATCCCCTTTTTATTAAACCACCATTTATAATAAAAATAAATTATCTAAAATACTAAAATTTTCCCCTATATAAATTCTAAACAATCTTTCTATATAAAATTATATTAAAATTCGAGTCGATTAAAATTTATTTTTTTACATATTAAAATTTGAGCAGACTAAAATTCTTTTTTTTTTTTTACATATTAAAATTTGAGTTGTTTAAAATTTGATTCGAACTGATTAAATTTATTTTTTTTACGTATTAAAATTTGAGCCTATTAAAATTCTTTTACGTATTAAAATTCGAGTCGATTTGAGCTCTACTTAAGCTGTTAGTCCCGATTAAAATTTGATTCGAATCGATTAAAGTTTATATTTTTTTATTTATTAAAATTCGATTCAAATTGATTTTTTACGTATTAAAATTTGAGTCAATTAAAATTTATATTTTTTAATGTATAAAAAATTGGATCGATTAAAATTTGATTTGAGCCTCGAATAGAATTTTAATCGCCTCAAATTTCAATACGTAAAAAATATAATTTTTAATCGACTTAAATTTTAATTAGTCAGCTCGAATTTTAATATGTACAAAAATTTTAAAAAAAAATTATACTACATGAGTCACTGATCTATCTATGTGGTCCAGTCCTTGCTTTTTGGGTCTGATTGGTTTTTTAAAAAAAGGCACAAAACTGTGCCGTTTTAAGAACAGCAGGCACTGCTGTTTCTCCCGAACAGCAGAGGAGCCAGATCCACTAAGTTCTGGTCGGTTAATATCAAATTTGGATTATAATATAGTTTATGGTCTTGATAATTTTATTAGTACTGACCCGATGCTATAGTTTCATCTAATACCATGTATTTATATTACAAAAGAATACTATAAAATAGGTTTTAAATGAGACTTAGGTTGTACTAATACCCTAACGCCGCGTTTGGTACGCGGTAATGCTTTTAAATAGGAATAGAATGAGTTTGATAATGGAATGAACTTGAGAATGAAATGAAATGCGCATTATCATTCCAATGTTTGGCAGTTGTTTAGGATTAAGTGCTGGAATAGAATGTTCATTTCATTCTTATGTTTGGATAAAACAATTTTTTCATTGGAATGAAATCAATTTTAACCAAAATATCCATAGTAACTAAATATAATTAATAACAATTTTTTTTATGATTGCGATTGCCTTTAAAAGTTAGGTAAAAAAAATTATAATTAGAAAAAATGAGAATCCATTGGAAAAAATTAAACCCCTATAAATTTTAAAAAATTAGAAAACAAATTCCTTCAAAAATAGGTTCACAAAAAGAAATCAAAATAAAAAACTATTCAAAATTGGTCATTCATTTCAAATGAACAACTATAGTACTTTATGAATTCAATAGAGCAATGTGCCAACCCAAAAAGAAAACTATCAAGACAAATAGAAATCTCATCTGAACATGTAGGTTGAACCAAAAAATAAATCGATGAAAAACAAGTCCAAAAAATAATCAACAATATACAGACAAAAAACAAGTTGAATAAAAACAGAAATTCTAAAATTCCATTCATTTCATCTCAATAGCATTGGAGGTAGAATTTCAAGAAACAAAATCATTCTCAAATATAGGTACAAAAAATTACACTCTTTGTCTACTTGCTCTCCACTCATCAAACATTTTGTTTGCCAAATTCAATCTAAATGTTGACCACTCATTGGATGTTTCAACCGTGGTAATACGATCATCATGTGCATCATTTTTTACCACGAGACCTGTTGCATCTACCTCTGTCTCGATTGGGTCTATCGGCATCTACCTCTGCCTCCATGTAAATGTCACTTTTTGTACACAAATACAAATGGGTGTTATAAAAATTAATTGGCTGCGACTGAATAGCTTTGATTGGCCAGAAAAGTTATTAACATTGCGTAGACATTCAGTAACTATAAAGCGCTTTCGTCCAAACATGGAATTTTTTTTTTTTTTTTTTTTTTTTTTTTTCAGTTTAACAGTCAGGAGTGTTCGGATTAATTTTTGTGTATATTGACAAAGAGAATAATTTTTTTACAGGCAGTCTGTAAACAAATTATTTACAGACAACTAATTAAAATTGAGAAACTATACAAATTAATTGCGAATGCTCAACATTGATTATGTATTTGTGTAACTCTTCAATTTTGATTGGAAGCCTGTAAACAATTTAATCCCATCTACTAATCCCTGTTAGAAAAAAATAATTTTAAACAAGTTTATTTGAGTAAATTAAGGTTAAATAAAAGTGAGACCCACACCTCGAAATTAGTGGGACCGAGTTTAAACATGTTCTCCTCCGCGAGGAGATGAACGTTGTATATTTATTTGTTTAAAACCATTAAGTATTAAATACGAAATTATGTCTCAAAGTGACTCATTTGAAGTGATGAATAAGCTAAGATTGGTATAATGGAATAAGACTTGTTCCACGTTGGAAAAAGACTAGCACTTTGGTGAGTTAATATACTCCTAGTAGGCTTCGTGGGTTGGGCCCCAAGGGATTACACACTTTTGTGAGTGGAGCGAGCGCCTACACTATCTTGGTTACCACGCGCCACTCGCCTCACCTCGCCACGACCGAGCCGGGCTTGGGCTTGGACTTGGATTAAAAAGATATAATCTTTTTTGACAAAATTTATTTGGTGTGGTGCGGGTTATGGGTCAAACCATCGAATTCGAACGTGGATCGTAATTAAATTCCCAACCGAAATTTAAAATCCAAGTGGAATTTTAACTGCCCATTACTTTGAATTTAGCGTTGAAACTGGGTTTAGTTCATTCCAGAGGGTCTGTTCACTCCAGATGTGCCTTTTGTCTGCTTAGATTAAAAGAGTGTCTCTTCAATCTGAACAGTGGCATCTCATGCCTGTTCAGACAATCGGAACAACCAACAAGGGTCTATAAATAAATTGCCCATTGCCATTTTCAATCAATCCCGATTTTGAATTAGGTATTCAAAGTTTATTCTGTCTCTCTCTCTCTACATATTGCTACATTTGTCTTTCTTGTTCGGTTCAATAAACACAGAGTTGTGTTCGTTGGAGTCTTGAAGATTGAAGTGTTGCTTCTTCAAGAACGAAATTCGTTCTATCTTGGGAGACAATTGCTTATTAACCTTAAGTACTGAGAGGGAGCAAATCTGTCTTAAGGAAACTATGATTACACAGGGCTCAGATTAGCATTATTTTCTAATTTTTTAGATTTTATTCATGCAGTTATGCGTCACGAATTTTTTTTGTTGGGGGGGGGGGGGGGGGGAGGGGGTTGGAACATGGGTTGGGGAATAAACCCCCTCAAACCCATGTTTGACAAATATACATCTAGGCCAGGGTTTTGAAACATAGCCCGGTTTAGGCCTAGTCATCAAATCCATAGGGGGGGTGGGTTTCATATGTGGGTTAATGAGTTTAACATCCAAATGATATTTATACCCCCCATATATCCTATATACCCCATATTACCCTATTCACATATCTTTGTGAACTAACCTCCATCGATCAACACAGACACAAGAGATTCCCACAATGTTCTTGCTGAAGAATTGACCTATGATCGATCAACATAGAGAAGATTCTTTTGGGAAATACACTAACCTACAAAAAATATTTGAGAAATCTGTGGGAAATACCGAATGGGGAGAGGGAGGACGATTGTTGTCCTCTTTGCTGGAAACGATTGAAGAAATTAACCCTGTTGTTGTTCAATCTGCAAAAAATATTTGGGAAATCTGTGGGAAAGATATTCCTCTTTGACCTATCAAGTTAGTCACTGTTGGGAGATGCTTCGATTGCCCTATATAAACCCCTCCTGTTGTTCAATCGAAACACATCTATAAGCCGAGGTAATTCTTCGTTCTCTGTCTCTTCGTCACCGTACATTTTCTAATAGCATTAACCTAAGCAGCAAGAGATGCTCTTTAATTATGACCACTGTCCCCTTAGATTCAGTGGTTAGAGCAAATTGGTCAATTGTTTAAAGCACACTGCTTTGTGCTTTGAAATTTAAGGAATATTTTTTCTGGACCTCTGCTATTATGAAAACCAAGTTCTAGTGTTTTTAGGGGTTCATTGTTGTTGGATGTTTTACTTTTCTATTTTTTTTTTGATTTGGTGATGCCTTAGTTTTCTTTTCCTCCTTGTCATCCAACTTCCTCTTTGTTTTCTCTCTTCCAATTGATCTTTATGACTTATGTCTACATGGCATTTTGGTGATAGTGTGACTTGATTACTTATGAAAAGAAGTTATAATTTGTTCATTTATGATTCTCTCTGCGTTCTTACTAATCTTTTGCTTGTTTCAACAGGTGCTGCGTTGTTAGTTGATGTTCCAAGGGACAAGAATATAACTGGTACCATTTCTAATATGTTTTTACACACTTGACTAGATATTTTTTTTGGCTTTACATGTTGATAAATCTTGTTTAGTTTCCATGTTTATTATCGTTAATTAAAAATTTCAATCTGTAATGCCAGTCTTTCGTAATTTCTTGGTTCTAATAACTATTTGATTGAAACTGTAATGTCATATTAGGGTTATACTACATTATAAAGAAGGCACATCAATATTAGCTGAGTGTAATGGAATTGTTGTAGATTCAAGCTTGATTCTAAAGGTTTGTTGGATTATGAATTAGTTCGTGGTTGTACTATGTTTCTTTTTGGCTTCATGATAGCATATTTTTAGGACTATGTTGTTTTTATTTACTACACTTCTCTCATTGTTGGTCTGTGTTACCATGAAGTACATAAATATCATAATTATTTGATTTGGTGTAAACTTCCCAAGTGAAAGCCTAGGTAGTAGGCATCCATGTCGATCTTGTTTGAGTCACTGATGCAACAAATGATTAGCTTTAAAAAATATTGTGCATTTAATGGGGAATGATGCTACCACCCTTGACTTGTTACATTTTGAAGTGAATAATTATACTGTTTGGTGCGACTTTGAGCCCTTTAAAGAGATAAAATTGTGTTGAATCTATTGTTAAGGAAAATTATATACATGTGATGATGCGGGAGTTCAGGTGCATGATACTGAGGATGTCGCAGACACTGACGTAAACATGACAAACACAGGAATGTCTAAAAGCACGCCTTTACATGGTGTGGTTGGACAGGGGGACACACCCACAAGCCGTAAACATCGGAGGAAGACAACTGGTGAAACATCTGATGGCATTGCACGCAACATAAGTAAAATGACAGAAATACTTGGTGACTATGTGTCAAGTTATGGAAAACAACTCTCAGACATTGCTTAGAGAGTCGGTTACGAGCAAGATGCTGCTGAGGCGAGGCGTCAATTGAACGCTGAATTGATAAAAATTGATGGCCTAACGATGGATCACCGACACAGGATGACTTACAAGATTGCTAGTGACCCGATTAAGGTAAACCTCTTCATGAGCTTGCCAGAAAGTGAGAGACCAACATGGCTTCTTGGCATGCTATGGGGTAATGCATATGTGATGGACAATTAGTACTTATCCTGACTCGCTTGTTTTGGAATTTTTTCAGCGATGTGAAGTCTTCTACAATTTGTTGTTGTTCGTAAGTTGTGTGTGAAAGTGGCATTTAGACGATATAGAAGTATCATTTGGCTGTTGATGTCTTCACAATGTATTTCTTTATGCTTATTATGTTTTGGGTATTTCATGTTTGTGTTTTGAAACTGAACTAAATTCCTTGTGTTATTCAAATTTCACAGTAGTCATGAGTTCAATAACAGGAATGCAAATGTGTTTGAAGAAGAAATGGTATGTTGTGTTCAATGGTCGAAGGGTAGGAATTGTTGATAATTGGAAAGAATGCCACGTCTTTGTCACTGGATATCCTGGCACTTTGTACAAATTGTTTTCGTCATACGTAGCTGCACAAGAGGTCTTAGCAGAACACGTTTCCGCTGGAGTGATGGACCAAAATGAAAAGCCAATGCATACACAGCAAAACAATACTGTGAATGATCCATGGCCCACTACAACACGTGCACAAATTCTCATGCCACACGAAATGGTTGGAAGAAAACCCTCTCAAGAAATTCAACTAGTCCCACAAAATGGAATTATGCTCGTTGTAGTATCGTTCATATTGAGCTTCATAATTTGCAATATTTTGACCTCATTTGTGGGAAAATTTGTTTGACGGAACGATCATGTGCGATGATCATGTTTCTAGAAATTTTCCTCATCAACTTATGCTATGTTTGTAATTTATGTATTCACTTTTATGGATTGGTATCAGTAAACTAATGTTCAAATTTTTGTTATGTTATTAACTAATGTATTGAACATTCATTTTGTAATGGATATTATTATTGGACCATGGTTAAAAGAAATGAGGCAATTAAGGCTATTACAAGATGAAGAAAATGTTCTGTTGGATTGCCTTATGGACCTTAAGTTGGAAAGACGCATTGCCAACACAGGTGAATTCCTCGAAGGAAGCTGAAGTCGTCTGTGGGAGATGATAAGTGCACGTCGGCGAGCACCACGATTAACTCTGAGACTAGTGATGGAAGTAGTTATTTTTTGGAAAAGACGTCATTTCAAGATGAAAGACATGGAGGCTTCGGGGTTGTTCCGTGGGAACAATCAAGAACGAGTTCTTTTCCCAATCAATCCGGTAGAAGTTTCTTTCTTAGAGGTTTATTTTTTGTTACGTTTTTACATATATGTAGTACTATACGAATTATTATATAAATGTGTCAATAAATCCAATATGTCATTTTTTTTAGGATGACACCTTTGCAGCTCGAGCGTGTGTGCGGACTTGTCCTAATTACGAGATCTTCACAGAAATATTCGGGCCAGATAGGGAAGGCGGAAATATATCAACAGTTTCCAGTGCTGGCTCCACTTCAGTCATGTCTCCATATAGGCCTACTGTGGACTTGGTTATCATTGATGATTAATGTCATCAATACATGTGAGCACTTTGTAACCAATATAATGATGTTTAATATGGTGTAACGGGAATATGTCCGTCCGGTTTGATGTATTTGGGAATGGACAAATTTTGTATGTATCCCCGTATATGTAAATGTTAGAATGTTGCACTTTCTTGTTGGGTTAATGCTTTATTGCACTTTATTATGGTTATGAATAATAGTTATATTTTATCAACATTCATGGTTTTTTTTCATAAGTTAGGAAAAAAAATTTAATCATATATTTAACCCATAAGGATACAAGAAAATGTATGTAAATAAACATGGGTTTGGATTAAATTGGTTAAGGGACAAAATAGTCATTTATATACAAATATATTATTATAATAGTCATATATCCCTACGCATACCAAATATGAGTATGAACAACATTAAATATTGAATCCTATCTTTGAATCCCATCTTTGGGTTTGGACAAGCCAATCCAAACTCCTCCCAAAAAACATACCAAGCAGGCCCTAAGTGTATTACTGTTTCTGTTTTATTAAATTAGTTTACATATAACTGTATACTTAGTGATTTGGATTTAGTAATTAGCAATTAATTCTAATTATGTACATACCTTACCTAACAATCCTCTCCCTAGTCAGGTGTCAGGTCAAAGGTAAGTCATCCATGTCGTGACTAGGGTATCATGAGGGATAAATCTCTCATGTGTTGGCCTCAAGGTGTTGACAAGATTCGAACTTAAGACGTCTAAATTTACATCTCATCTCTGTTATCACTTGACATATTTCTTGAAATTAAACTTGGGATTTGTATTAAGATAATGAACTTTACACATTCTCCAAAACTTGATCCAAGTAATTTATAATTAGCATTGAATAAAACAATAGGTCAATTATTACCACGAAATGTCATTTTTTTGGAATTTAGTTAAATGTGATATCGTGGCATAGGCATTTTTTTCTTTCCTATTAGCTTTCTATTACCTAAGTACATCTTCAAGAGTAACTCAAACTCTTACTTATATTTGAGTACAAAGTGAATAAAAAACTTAAATTAATTTGTTGCTCTCCAATGGACAAACTCATTTTTACACTCAAATATTTTTAACAAATTCTTATTTTATTCTCAAAACTCCTTAAATAATAAAAAAAAATAGAGGCTTTAAAGGTTCAAAGTTGTATGGTGAAGTACTTGGCGTCGTGCAATTCATCAATCATGTCATCTATCGTTGGAATGGGAAAATGATCTTTGACCGTTGCTTCATTTAAGGCTCCATAATTAGTACAAAAATCGCCCAGACCCATCCTTTTTCTTAACCAATAGGACTGGTGAGGAAAAAGGGCTGTGACTAGGATGAATTATCCCATTCTCAAGCATCTCTATTAATTGCCATTCGATTTCATTTTTTGTGGAAGTGTGCGTATCTATAGGGGCTCACATTGACAGCAGATACACCTTCTTTTAATGGGATTCGATGGTAAACTTCTATAGAGGAAGGCAAAGAACAGAGTTCTTCAAAAATTACAGCAAATTCTTCCAATATTTTATCTATATCAGTTGGCAGTTGTGGAGCACTCACCTCAGTGTGTTAGACTTCCTTGACTAATAATGCAAATAATGTGCCTCCATCATCAATTTCTTTCTCAAGAGACTGCATAGTAATTGTCATTGAAGGCGGATCCTTTTGACCATGAAGCACTTGAGACTCCCCTTGCCAATTAAATCTCATCGTCATGTTGCACCAATCACATAGTACAACACTCAATTCCACCAACCATTGCACGCCCAATACACATCCAATCCTTCTAGTGAAAGAGAAAACAAAGTGACAACAAAAGAAAAACATTGAATCTCCAATGGTACGGCTTCATGTTTCTATTGGCAGGATAGTTGGCCTATATATGCAATTCTCACATTGCAACTATCAATTGAAATAAATGGTATGCGAAGGTGTCGAGCAACTCGCTGGCTTACAAAGTTGTGGCTAGAGCCGCTGTCTACCAGCACCATAACTAAGTGTTTGCCGATAAAAGCCTGTAGCTTCATTATGCGTGGCCCCTTCCAAACCGAAAAAAACATGAAGAGTGATCTCGGGTTGCTCATGTCCTTCTTCTTGCTCCAATTCTTTGATTATTGGCCAAGATTTGGGAGCGTCGTTACTGGTTTCACCTTCCTCATCCTCTCCTCCGATCAAGAAGAGCTGTGGCGTTTTGCATTTATGGCCAGGAGTGAATCGATCATTACAATTGAAGCACAAACCTCTCTATTTCTCCTTCGCTGCATCTTCTTCCCACAATATGTGCGTAACCAGAGAACCAACGACTTGCTTTGGGGTTGTAGGCACCGCCGCATGTGGTGAAGCTATGATAAATCGCACTAGTGGGGTGACCTGCGCCACTTCCACTCGTACCTGCCCCCGTTTCCTTATGAGTTGGTCGTCCTTCATTCTGGCTACCCCGATGGCTTCGCGTAGAGTCTTTGACTTAGCCATTCGTACTTCATTTGCAATGTCATCGTATAGGCCTCCGAGAAAAGTTCCAACAAGAGCCGTTTGTGCCACCCAGCCACTCTATTAGCCAACCTTTGAAACTCACGTTGGTAGTCCCTGGGGGTACCCGTTTGCTTCACTCTGGACAGTGCTTCGTCAAAGCACTCATACTCGTGGGACCGAAATAAGTCATGATCTCGTGCTCAAATAAATACCAGGTAATCTCCACTCCTTCGTCTTTTTGGACCCTTGAGCCATTGCCACCATTGGTTCGCTTCCCCCTCTAGGTGGAAGGATGCTAAAGCAACCTTCTGCTCCTCCCCAATTTCCTGAAATTTGAAGTATTGAGAAGCTATGCTAAGCCATTTTGTTGGATCATCACCATAAAATTTTGGAAAATCCATTTTAGTGAATCTTGTGTGGGTTGAATGGTGGAATCCCACATCTCTATTGGACCCTCCTCGAGATGAAGAACTCCTCTCGCCATGATTCTAAGATGATTTTTCACAGGACATATGAAAACTAGATAAGGAGTCGAGGACCTCCTTCTGTTTGTCCTCCATTCCTTGCATCTAAGCTTGTGTTTCCCCAGATTCGGTCGTCGATCGATGCAAGCCATCGCACACCTCGTGCAAATTGAACTCCTGCTTTTCAAGTCGTTCCTTATTGGTTCCCACTCCTGGCTCTGATACTAGATTTGTTAGAACCCAACAAATAACTCACGCTAAAGTACTGAAATGCAATAAAATTCTCCAATTTGGGTTGGAGACAAAACCACAATTACAATCAAATTTCTTAATTCCCTATTCTACTGTCCAATGACTTATTTATAACAAGTAAACCCAATGGCTACTTAGACTCCTAAACAGACTCAACAAACTCACTTCCTAAACTCAAGAAAATGGATAAGATATTCTCCATAAAATGAACTCCAGTCTACATTTTTGTTGTCTTTTGAACTGGTCGTTCTGGTTCTGTGGCTAACATGGCAAAATATCTTGGGTTCTGTTTCTTAACTCTATGAGATCCATCAATTTTGTCACACCAAAATTTTAAAAAAAAATTTAAAATGTCTCGACGTTGTATAGATATGAAATTGAACAAATAAATGCATTTTCATGGAAATCTTCATCCAATAATTAGACACATCTCAATATTAATGCAAGATCAGACCCCAAAATAGGGGACCCACACATGCTTTTATAACATGGGCGAATACTTCAAGGGCATGTTTGGTATGTTTTTTGGGAGGGGTTTGGATTGGATTGTCCAAACCCGGGTTTGACCCAAAGATGGGATTCAAAGATGGGATTCAACATTTAATGCTGTCCATATCCATGTTTGGTATGCGCAGAGATATATGACTATTATGATAATATATTTATATATAAATGACTATTGTGTCTTTTAACTAATTTAATCCAAACATGGGTATGGATATCCAACTATCTTTTTTTTTAATTTCTTTTCGGTACAGTTTCGACATTATTTCGAAGGTGTATATTTTGATTTTGAAACCAAAATTTTGTCAAAAGCAATATGAACAATGCAAAGCCCCAGCAGAATAAAGGCTTTTCTGGATTGTATCAATTCACTTTCTACAAATCCTCGGGATTGCGAAGATCGAATATCAGGAGATGGACTGCTAATGGTTGGAGGTAAATATGCCAGTCTGTGTCGGGGGTGAGACGGATTCGTGACGGGTTTTAGTGGTTTCATATTAAAATGTATTTCACTCATACTCGATTCGTTTATTAATTCGTGTTTAATGAGTTGTGTTATATCAGATTCATATCGTGTATGAACTGTGTATAATCGGTATTTAAATGAGTCATGTCATGTATTTTTTTTGATTGGTTTCACATGGGGGTGGCAAATGGGTGGGTTGAGTTGGTTATGGGTTGTGTTAAATTGGATTGGGCTAAAATAAATTCAATCTATTATTCACTCACCTAGTAAATGGGCTATAATGAGTTGTGTTTATAACAGGTTGGGTTAAACCGATTAACTCATAAAATAATTAAAATTCTTAATAGACACATTAGTACACCAAAACACACATACATACACACATTAGTAGTACACCAAAATACAAACATACACATACACACTAATACACCAAAGCACACACAAATTAATGCATTAAAAATATACACACTAATACACCAAAAATACACACACATATACTAACACAAAAACTAAAACAAATTTAATAAAAAAAAAAACACACAAAATGGATCGGGATCAATTGTGGGCTATGGGTTGATCCATGGATCGTGGGTCAACCCATGGGTCGTGAGTTATGACTCGACCCATGGATTGAGTTAACTCATGGGTCGTGGGGTTGTGGGTCGATCCGTGGGTTGTGGATTGACCCGTGGGTCATGTGTGGTGTATTAGTGTATGCGTGTGTTTTTTGTGTACTAGTGTGTGTATGTTTTGGTGTATTAGTGTATGTGTGTATTTTTTGGTGTAATAGTGTGTGTATTTTTTGGTATATTAGTATATTTATTTAATTTTATTACTTGTGTTATTTAATAAAAAGATAAACATTCAACTCAATGGGTACCAATTTGTAATTCATATTAACCCGCTTAATTAAAATGAATCATATTACCCAACCCATTTAAAACCATATTAATTAATATAGGTACCAAACTCATTTATTTATGAGCGGGTTGGATAGATTAATGGGTAATGAGTTAAGATTGCCACCTCTAGTTTTACATATACCTGATTCGTTTATTAATCGTATCGTGTCGAGTCCACTTATTTACGAAATGGATGACTTAAAGAAGACCCAAACTATCTAATTTCAAGTCGTGTTAACGAGTCATGTCATATTTTAACACCCTTACTTATAACTCCTTCCAACTTTTATTTTCAGCACTTGGAATTTTAGCCTAACCAACAATTGGGATTTACAAGTTTTAAAAACTGTACCTCCGTTTTTTATGTAATAAAAACGTGATAATGGAAATTTTTTTATATTGTTATTTATATTATTTTATTAAATTTTAATTAAGGATTGGAAATAATTTAAATTAAAATCTACGATTGTGATCAATTTTGATAGTCGAGATTACCGTAACCATGTCCCAAGATTAAACAGCAACTATAGGCTATAGCAGCCCATGAATGACCCAACCGTACATAGATACTAGTGGTATGGTACTAGCGCAGCTTTTGAACGAAGCCCACCACCACCAGTCAAGATTTGGGTACAAAAGCAGAGTTGTGAGATACCCAATGCCTTAAAAAAGCATATTAATCAAGGATAGATGTTTTGGGAGTGTTGCTTGTCGTGGGGGGGTGTCTTTTTTGTCACCGTTCAAACCTCTTTTACAGGTAAAGTGATGTTTTCAAAGGACAAAATCTTCTTCACGGGTTAGGCTTTTGAGAAGAACAAATAATTATTTTGTTGCAAAAGAAGGGTCCAAAGCCTCAGAAAATCATCCTTCAACAACTTTTAACTCTTCTGTCTTGACTCTTAGTGCATGTCTGTATAAAACAGGAAATTAGATTGGTATTATTTTATTATTTTTTATTATTTTTGGCTCCCTCTCTCTCTCTCTCTCTAAATTCTAGAAGAAAATTGTGCAAAAAACAAGACAAGATCTTTTATAGTTTGTAATCCGAGGCAATATTTTTCATTAATGCAGTTGTAATCATTTTTTACGGGCTTTTGTTTTTTTTTCAATCAACATACATGATGAGCCCAAATTTAACTAGGTCCAGACTCAATTAATGGAGTATGTCCAAATTAGTTACAAAGTAGATCAAGCCCAACTTATGAATTTGGCCCAATCCAGAGTTCAAATAGTCTAAGAATATTATCGCACGTGGGGAGTAATTACCGGAAAAATCAAGACTATCTTTAATTGTACATATCTTTAGCTATAGCTATCCACTCCAAAAGATTAGTCACCTATCCCTTCATGCCACCGCCTCAACTAAAATTCTATGTTTATAAATTGTAAGTCTTCTACACATGAGGGGGACACCTTTTACACACTTATCTCTCTTAGAGCTTACCTTTGCTCTCTCTCTTTCCCACCTTCTACTTTATTAATAAAGTTCACTGGCGCCGTTTTCAGTGGTTTGGTCACCTCGACCCAACCACCAATTTTTTATCTTTTGTTATTGATAAGGATAGAATTCTAGGCATGGACCGTCATGGCAGCAAAGCCCAACACACCCTGAGAACCCAGAATGTGGGTTCGTTAGCCCAAAGGAAATAACCCCAATCAGCCCACATCGAAAGCAGAGGTCCAAGCGACCAAAGCCCGAAGGGTCCGGAGAACCAGCAGTCCAGCCCTGGACCAAACCCACATCCTTGACCTAAAGTGAACCCTGTTGCGCCAGGTGTTCTAGGGACAGGGGGGACCAACTCTGATACCTCAGAGTTACACCCTGCAAAAGGCAGAAGGAAGTGGTGCTGAACAAACCAAGGAGTCGTGGGCATAGTAGCGCCGGCAGACATGAGAGCTTGCAGGCAAGGACGAAAGGTCCCCACAAGATCAAGGAGAAGAGGTAGAAGAAAGGGCAAGAAACCCTAGGAAAACGGACCATATAAATAGAACAGTAGAAGGAGGGGAAAGGATCATCTTCTTCTGGGCCTTCTCCCCCGTCTTTACACTGTCCATCCTCGGATATTCACAGTAGAAATGCATTAATACTCTGTAACGGCTCCGTGCTTGTAACACACTTACTATCATATGAGATCAATATACAGCACCAAGGAGTAAGAGTCTCCGTTATAGTGGACGTAGCCCAAGTCCATCGACAGGGGCGAACCACTTACATTCTGTGTCTTCCATTTTCGTTACATTATTCACCTCAAGCCAACTCTTAAGACCAACAACAGATCCCAGGCTGGGCTTGGGCGATTATTTCCGAGACATCATCAGTTGGCGCCGTCTGTGGGAACGGTTTTCATCGTTCTCTTGTGAATCTTATCTATTTGATGGTTTCTACTCGGAACATGAGTAAAGCTCATGCCAATCCCCAAGTCCACCAAAACCTACCGGAGAACTTTCCGGCACACATAGAAGACGCCGAGGGTCATCCCCCAGCGGCGAACCTCCCTCCGCTCAATGAACTAGAGACTTACCATAGAACTATGATACAACTAATGAAACAGAACCAGGAAGTGATGGAGTGGATACAGACGCATCAGCTCCCTCGGTTCCCCCAGCTCGACAAGAGCCTCCTCCTCTCCCAGAAGAACATGACGCCACTCCCCATCTCCAGGAGCGCCAAGCTCCGCCTAATGGAATTACTGAGCTCCATAAGCGTAGCCATTCTGATGAAAATCACCGGAGAAGACATCCCGAGGAACACGACGAAGATGAAGCCCACAGTAGGGCTAGGGCCGCCTACCGAGAAGATAAGCCCTATCCCCAGGATGCCAATGACCATGCGTGGGAGCAAGAGATCTGCGAACTCCAGCGAGAGCTGGGTAATATGAAAGAAGTGGTTAAAGGACGGACCCCCGATACCATGGACGCCTTGGTCCAGCAAACGGAGTCGTCGTTCACTCCCGAGGTCCTCCATTTTTCTCTTCCACAGAAGTTCCGGACTCCATCGATAGAGGCGTTCGATGGAACCAATGATCCAGTCGACCATCCGAACTCATATAAAAATCAGATGGAGCTCCAGGGATACCTGGACCCGATTCGTTGTCGAGCTTTCGCCATCACCCTCAAAGGGTCGGCAATAGCCTGGTTCAACCGGATACGACCAGCATCAATCTCGTCCTTTAGAGAGCTGTCCATACAATTCGTATCGCATTTCATCGGGGCAAGGACTTACAGGAAGCCGTCCTACCACCTTTTGAGCGTCAAACAGGGACCCAGCGAGTCCCTTCGAAGCAATGTGCAACACTTCAACTAGGAATGCTTGAAAGTGGAAAGCGTGGACGATAAGTTCGCGCTGACCACCTTCATGTCTGGGCTCGGAGTTCAATCCAAGGATCTCCTCTTCTCAATCGCAAAGAATCCTCAAGCCACCATGGCCGAGGTATTGACAAAAGCTGAGAAGTATATCAACGGCGAGGAGGCCCTCCGCCTGAAGGGAAGCACGGTGGCGGCAGACGGAGACAAGAAGAAGAGGGATCACAGTCCCAAGAAGGAGAAGAGACGTGACAGATCTCCGAGAAGAGACCGCCTGGGGCCCCCTTCTCAGGAATTGCAACCGCGATACGCCCCAGCGCTGCTCCCACCCCTCGTCACCTCGATCGCACAAGTCCTCCACAAGGTACAGAACGAGAGGTTTGTCCGGTGGCCCCCCCAGATGAAGTCCGACCCCAGCAGGCGGGATGCCACCAAATACTGCGATTACCACAAGGATATGGGCCATGAAACAAACGACTGCATTCAGCTAAAAAAGGAAATCGAGTACTTGATCCAGAGGGGCCACCTGCGTCGCTATGTGACGGGGGACGGAAGAGCTCAGAACAATCAAGGGCGAGAGGCTCGAGCTTCCGCCGAACCTCCGCAAAACCAGCAAGCTATCGGAGAGATCCGAGTCATCTCTGGAGGTTTCGCTGGAGGTGGCGAATCTAGCTCAGCTCGGAGGGCACATGCCAGGAGAGCCCGATCAGAGGACTTCCTCGCAGTCCAGGCTGTAAGCAAGATACACCGCCGGGATGTGGAGATCACCTTTTCAGACGCAGACCTAGAAGGATGCCAGCACCCGCACGACGACCCTTTGGTCATAAAAGCAATCATCGCAAACAAGACAGTGCATCGGGTGCTCATCGATAACGGCAGCTCGGCGGACATCATTTTCTTATCGGCCTTCGATCAGCTCGGAATGGAAAGGTCGAAACTAGAACCCGTGAAAACCCATCTCCTGGGTTTCTCAGGAGAAAAAGTCTTGTCAGTCGGCTCCATCCAGCTCGTCCTCACTGTAGGAGACCTGCCCTGCCAGGTTACTACCATCACCCGCTTCCTGGTGGTGGATGCCCCTTCTGCCTACAACGTCCTGCTGGGGAGGCCATCCCTTAATTCCATCAAAGCAATACCCTATGCATATCATTTGGTAATGAAATTCCTGACAGAAAGTGGGGTCGGAGTGGTAAGGGGAGACCAACGCCTCGCCAGAGAGTGTTACGTAGCGTCAATGCGGCAAAAAGAGGTGGAATCAGTCCAGTTGGAGGACTTAGACATGAGGGATGAGATGGAGACCCGACCTACCCCCTCGGAACAGCTGGAACTAGTGCAGCTGGACGAGGATCCAGAACACATAGTCTTTGTGGGCTCCATGCTACTACCACTCATCAAGGAGAGACTCATCTCATTTCTAAAGGAGAACGTTGACGTTTTCGTCTGGAAACAGGAAGATATGGAAGGGATAGATCCCGCGGTGATCATGCACCGCCTTAGTGTGGATCCGAACTGCAAGCCGGTGAGGCAAAAAAGGAGAAGCTTCGCGCCGGACAGACAGAAAGCTATAAACGAGGAGGTGGCCAAGCTGTCACGGGCCAAAGCCATCAGAGAGGTCGATTACCCGACCTGGTGAAGAAGGTAAACTGCAAATGGCGACTTTGTATCGACTTCACCGACCTTAATCGAGTTTGCCCAAAAGATAGTTTCCCGCTATCTCGGATCGACCTCATAGTCGATGCAACAGCCGACCATGAGCTCCTTAGCTTCATGGATGCTTTCTCGGGATATAACCAGATCCGGATGGACCCGAACGACCAAGAGAAGACCTCGTTCGTTACAGAGCAGGGGATCTTTTGCTATCAGGTTATGCCATTTGGACTGAAAAACGCAGGGGCCACCTATCAGAGGTTAGTCAACAAAATATTCCGAGAAAAGCTGGGCTCGACCATGGAGGTATACATAGATGACATGCTCGTGAAGTCACTCAAAGCCGAGACCCATATTCAACACCTCAGGGAGTCTTTTGAAATTATGCGGAAGTACCAGATGAAGCTAAACACGACAAAATGCGCCTTCGGAATGTCGGCTGGAAAATTCTTGGGTTTCATAGTTAACAGCAGAGGCATCGAGGCAAACCCGGAGAAGGTTAGGGCAGTCCTTGAAATGAAACCCCCCACTACCACGCGAGAAATACAACGCTTGACTGGAAGAATAGCGGCGCTCAACCGATTCGTATCGCACTCCAGTGATAAGTGTCAGCCATTCTTCAAGGTCCTGAAGGTAGGGTTGTTAGTCGAACGAGTCCGAGCCGAGTTCGAGCCGAGCTTGAAAAGCTTGTTTCTTAATCGAGTTTAAAAAATTGTTCAAGCTCGGCTCGTTTAAGAAATGAGCCGAGCCTGAACAAGCTAAAAACAAGTCGAGCCCGAGCCGAGCCCGAGTATTTGCACATAAACGAGCCGAGTCTGTCGAGTTTGAGCCGAGCTTGTAGGGCTTGTTTTCTAAACGAGCCAAAAAACTTGTTCAAGTTTGAGCTTGTTTAGAAAACGAACCGAGCCTGAACGAGCCGAACCCGAGCCGAACTCAAGCCAAGCTCGAGTAGCTCAGTTTGATTAAAAGCCCTACCTGAAGGCAGCCTTTCGGTGGGACAAAAAATGTGAAGAGGCTTTCCAAGGCCTGAAGGTCTACCTGGCGTCCACACCAGTACTGGTAAGCCCTCAAGAGGGAGAAGTCCTGACCATTTACCTGGTTGTATCAGACTTCTCGGTCAGCGTAGCGTTAGTCAGAGACAAGGACCGGGTCCAGCTACCTGTTTACTTCTGTAGTAAAGCCCTTCGAGGCGCCGAAGAGAGGTACCCGAAGATGGAGAAGCTCGTGCTAGCCCTCCTAGTCGCGGCTCGGAGATTGAGACCGTACTTTCAGGCCCACACCATCGAGGTTCCTACAGACCAGCCAATGAGGCAGGTCCTGCATAAACCAGAAGCCTCTGGAAGGTTGGTAAAGTGGGCAATGGAACTTAGCGAGTTCGATATCAAGTTCAAACCCAGGACCGCGATTAAGGGACAAATCCTAGCGGATTTTCTCACCGATTTTACCTCTCCACCTGAGGAGAACGAGGAAAGCCAAGACTATGTTCCCGATGTGCCAACCTGGAAATTATACGTGGACGGCGCATCCAACGCCCAAGGAAGCAGAGCTGGGCTCATCCTAACTTCACAAGAAGGGTATGATCTGGAGTATGCCTTGAGATTTGATTTTCAAGCATCCAACAACGAAGCCGAATATGAAGCCCTTATAGCCGGTCTAAACCTGGCCCTGTCGATGGAAGCTCAGCAAATCGTGGTGCACAGCGACTCGCAACTGGTGGTTAGGCAAGCCGAAGAAGAATATGCCGCCAGGGACGAGAAAATGGCGCTCTACCTGACAGAAGTGCAAAAACTGCTGAGGAAGTTTGTCTCAACCGAGCTGGTCCAAGTCCCACGAGAAGCTAATTCTCGGGCCGATGCCCTTGCCAAGTTGGCTACTACTGCCAACCATGACCTGCCGGGGCAGACGCCCGTCAAAGTCCTAGCACGACCCAGCGTACAGCTCGACGATGAACTAGCCAGAGGAGATCAGGCCATGCCAGTTGAGGAAAGCGCTTCATGGATGGACCCTATTGTATCCTTCCTGCAAAACGGGGTACTGCCAGACGACCCAAATGACGCCTCCAAGCTAAGAGCCAGAGCGGCAAGGTTCACACTGATCCAAGGTAACCTATACAAAAGAGGTTTTTCTTTTCCCTTAATGAAATGTGTGACAGAGACGGAAGCAGATTACATCCTAAGAGAAATCTACGAAGGCATGTGTGGCAACCACATTGGTGCAAAAACCTTGGCTAGCAAGGCCTTGCAGCAGGGATACTTTTGGCTAACCATGTCCAAAGATGCCAATGAAATAGTGAAAAGGTGCCAAGCCTGTCAGATCCACGGGAACCTGCCACACTGCCCACCCGAGCTTCTCACCCTCGTGGTCAGCCCTTGGCCTTTTCAACAATGGGGCTTGGATATCTTGGGGCCCCTACCAATAGGAGTCGGACAGTGCAAATTCGTCGTGGTCGCAATGGATTACTTCACCAAATGGGCTGAATCCGAGCCCCTAGCCAAAATCATAATGCAGAAAGTCAAGAACTTCATCTGGAAGTCCATAATCTGCCGCTTCGGCGTCCCCAGAGCATTGATTTTCGATAACGGGAAACAGTTTGATAATCCAATGTTCACGAGTTTTTGTAACGAACTAGGAATCAAAAATTTCTTCTCGGCACCTGCCCACCCACAGTCTAATGGGCAGGCCGAGGTAACCATCAGAACTATCAAGCTAGCGTTGAAGACTAGGTTGGAAGCATCTAAGTCCCAATGGGTAGACTACCTCCCGCCAGTACTGTGGGCATACCGAACAACTACTCGAACTGGAATTGGGGAAACCCCATTCAGCCTAGCATATGGGACAGAGGCCATGGCTCCCGTTGAGATAGGAGTGTCCTCCGCAAGAGCTGAAATTTTCAATCCAACACAGAATGAAAGGTCCCTACTGGTAAACCTCGACCTCCTGGACGAAAAAAGAGACGAGGCACTGCAGCAAATCTCCTCCTATCAAAGGAGTACAGCGAGATACTACAATAAGCGAGTAAGAAGAAGGGGTTTCAAACCAGGTGATCTAGTGTTGAAAAAGCTACTCCCAGCCAGGAAGGATCCAGCCCATGGCAAACTGGGACCAAACTGGGAAGGACCATACGTTGTAAAGAGGATTGTCCGACCTGACAACTACGAGTTGCAAACAGAGGAAGGCAGAGACCTACAGCATTCATGGAACGCAGACCACCTGAAACGCTATTACCAATAGGGCCCACCTTAAAGGAAGAAGAGTATTATTGTAAAAAGACCATGTCTTATCAATGAAAATTCCGAAGAGTTTCCAAAAAGTTTGCTCTATACAGAAGCATCAAGGTTTTTTCAGCCTAAGTGCTCGCAAGCTCAAGAGCTCGTAAGCTCAGAAGCAGCAAGGCTTTTCAGTCTAAGAGCTCGTAAGCTCAAGAGCTCGAAAGCTCGGAAGGAGCAAGACTTTTCAGCCTAAGAGCTCGTAAGCTCAAGAGCTCGAAAGCTCGGAAGCAGCAAGGCTTTTCAGCCTAAGAGCTCGTAAGCTCAAGAGCTCGAAAGCTCAGAAGCAGCAAGGCTTTTTAGCCTAAGAGCTCGTAAGCTCAAAAGCAGCAAGGCTTTTCAGCCTAAGAGCTCGTAAGCTCAAGAGCTCGAAAGCTCGGAAGCAGCAAGACTTTTCAGCCTAAGAGCTCGTAAGCTCAAGAGCTCGTAAGCTTAGAAGCAGCAAGACTTTTCAGCCTAAGAGCTCGTAAGCTCAAGAGCTCGGAAGCTCAGAAGAAGCAAGGCTTTTCAGCCTAAGAGCTCGTAAGCTCAGAAGCATCAAGGCTTTTCAGCCTAAGAGCTCGTAAGCTCAAGAGCTCGAAAGCTCAGAAAAAGCAAGGCTTTTCAGCCTAAGAGCTCGTAAGCTCAAAGAGCTCGTAAGTTCAAAAAGCAGCAAGACTTTTTCAGCCTAAGAGCTTGTAAGCTCGGAACAACAAAAGTTTCCCGCCTAAAAAACCACAAACTCAACAGCTTGTCAGCTCAACACAACCAGGCCTTCCTGTGCAATGGATAGCTACATTCTCGGCAAAAGAAAATAACTCAAGAAAAAAAAACCCCATCGGCGGAGGATTTCATTAGGATACAAACAAAGATCCACATTTCAAAAGGCGGATACGCCAACCAAGACATAGAAGAATCACGCAACAAGTACATAGAAGAAACATCCACCGGCACATCACAAGCCTCCTCCTCCTCCCAAGTCCCTCTCAACAGCAACCCCTTTCAGCTTACGGTGTCCTTTCTCCAACTGGATATTGACAGCTCGAAGGCGAGAATTCTCCTCTCTCAGTGCATCCCTCTCAGCCTCAACTTCAGCAAGCCGCCTCATAAGGGCCTCCACCACAGCGTTTTGAGAAGGAAGCGACTGGGATTCTGAGCCACTCCTTGGCCTCTTTTTGCTGGGAAGGGCCTCGTCAGGCTCGGAGCAAGAGATGGCCTCATCAGACTCGGAAGAAGAAGTGTCAGTCTCAGGGAAGGAGGAGGGCGCAAATATAACCCTGCTCGAGCTACCCCCTATGTTAAATTCAACCAGATTCTGAACGGTGAGGAGGTTAGAGAAACAAATCGGCGCGGCCTACTCCACAAGACTAATCTCCAACTCCTCGCCAGGTGTAAGGCTAGGGAGACCTACGGCACAGACAAGGTCAGTTCAACATAAAAAAAATGGTTCAGTGGAAATCAGGAAAAGTTTCGCATTCATACCTCGATCACGGAAACTCCTCCAAGTGCGGGGAACCCGGACGCGATAGTTCTCTCTCACTGTGGACTCCCACGAGTCCCCAGAGAAAAAAAAGAAGCACTGAGTCCAGCCCTCAAGGGAGTTAGGGAGACCTGGGATCAAGAGAGGTTGACGACACGGTCTCCAAGTGAAAGTACTAAAAATGGGAGGAAAACCGAATGACAACCCAAAGAAGTAAAGAAATTGCCCCACAGTAGGGAAGTCATCGAAACCTTGAAGGCGCTAGAAAATGAAGAAGCTTACCAAGGCGGCCCAACCCTGAGGGGAAAGACGAGAAGGGCATAACCCATAGTAGGAGAGGACTCAGGCAAAGTCCTGATGGATTGGAAAGCGAAGGCCCATTTCGAATGAGCCTTCAAAGAACGAGACTTCCCGACGGGAAGAAAGACTGCAGGGCTCATCCAGGGTTGGTGATGCAAATCATAGCACAACTTCAAGGGATCTAGTTCAAGTTCCAATTGGGCTGGTTACGAGAGCACGAGCAGGGAAGTTTAAAGAGGTACTTAACGGGCTGATTCAAGAGGCATAGACTCAAGCAAATTCGTGGTGGCCCATTGAGCATGATCCACTTGGGCAACAAAGAGTCATCAACATGATTCAAGTTCTAGAAGAATCTAGCTAAGCCTAAGCATAAATGGGCATGTTTTAAATTACCCTTTTTGGGTCTGATTGTAAGGCTTGCATGCCAATTATTTTTAGGAAAGTAAGGCTTTCCTTGTCTATTTAGGAGTGTGATCAACCTAGTAAAGGGCTGATTGTCTTCCTTTTCTTCTTTTAGGCAAATAAGAGTTTTAGTCTTTAGTTATTCCTATTTGGGTTTGGATTGTCAAAATATAAACTCAGATTAGGATTTGTTTCCTTACTAGATTAGGATTTATTTCTTTAGTAGATTAGGATTTGTTTTTCCTTAGCAGATTAAGAATTTTCTTTGTAATGGCTAGCTTATAAATAGGTGTCTAAATCAATGAAAAGATTAGATTATTATTCAGTAAATTTTGAGAGTATTTTCTCTACGGTTCTTTGAAGAACTAAACGAACTTATCGGGATTTTCCGTGGCGTTCACCAGCGACTTATCAAACGGGTTTCCACACCGTTTGTGGCGTCTTCCTTATACCAATGTTCTTGTTTCGCATCAAACAACGGGTTGAGGTCATATATACCAAGGTTCTTGTTTGTCGTAAACAACGGGTCGAGGTTTATCATTCAAATCTGATCATAGAACAATCTTGGGTTCCTTTTTCGTGTTGAATCTAGTTATTTTGGCGGGGATTCACATCATTTGGTATCAGAGCCAAGGTTCTAGTTCAGGTTTGCCTATCTTTAAAAAAAATAAAAAAGGCTTTCTTCTTCTTGTTCTGTGTTCTTTACTCCCAAATTCGGTTCACAAATTCTAGTTTAGCCGAATTTCCTTTATCCCCCATTCCGCTCGTATTTTGTTCTAGTTTATTACAAAATTTTATTAAGTTACTATCAAAAGATAGTTTCTGATCATCAAAAAGAAAAAAAAAAACAGAAAGGAGTCAAAAAAAAAAAAAAAAGTGAAGCCCGAAATTGTTTGTTTTCATCTATTTTCTAGAAATCTTGCTATTTTGTGCTTCCAAATAATCTAATCAGCCGTGTTCCTTGAATTCTTGCTCTTGAAACCCGAAATTCCTTGATGAGTTCTTGGTAAATTGTTGCTGGAAATTTTGAGAATTGTTTGATTAGTTTCAAAAGAACTGGAAGAGAATTATCGAGTGGAAAAAAGACAAGAGTGGTGAGAACATTAGAAGGTTAAAAGCCACATATTTTTTTGAGTGAAACACGAGGGTAGAGTGATTCACATTCTTGAGTGTAAACACGTAAGGGAGAGAATTGTGAGGTCCTTTTATTCCTTTATTTTATTTTATTTTTTTTTCTAACCTTGTTTTTGCAGAAATCATGTCTCACAACAGTGCTAAGAACATGACCGAAGATGCTACGGAATTGGCTGATCCGAAATTGTTTATGGAGGCCATGATGAGTGAGATGAGGCGTGTGATGAAGTTGGAACTGGAGCAAGTTCACGAACGGTTAGATCAGATGGAGAATACACGTGAGAGGCAACCACAAACCGTCCCTAATGTACGTAGAAGGGAAAGATTTCAACCGAGGGAAGTAAGGGTTGAAGATGAAGAGCCTTGTGGGGCTGGTTTTGATGAAGAAGATGATAAAAATTCTGTCGTTAATAATTGGAGACATGGAGGGCGGTTTAGAGAAGCTAGGAATCGAGAAGATAACAACTTGGGTGGTATTAAGATGAAGATTCTATCGTTTCAAGGTAGATCTGATCCTAAAGCATACCTTGAGTGGGAGAAAAAGATGGATTTCGTATTTGACTGCCACAACTATTCTGAAGCAAAAAAGGTAAAAATAGAGGTGATTGAGTTTTCTGACTATGCTATTACTTGGTGGGATCAGCTTGTTATAAACAGGAGGCGGAATCGGGAACGACCAATAGAGACATGAAAAGAGATGTTGAGAGAATTTGTGGAAGATGTGTTACATGTAGGCAAGCTAAATCTAGAGTGCAGTCCAATGGTTTGTATACTCCTTTACCAATTCCTAGTGAGCCATGGATTGATATTTCAATGGACTTTGTGTTAGGATTGCCTAGGACTAAGCGTGGGAGAGATTCAATTTTTGTGGTTGTGGATAGATTTTCTAAGATGGCACACTTTATTCCATGTCACAAAACGGATGATGCTTCGCATGTTTCTGACTTGTTTTTTAGAGAGATTGTGAGATTACATGGCATGCCTAGAACAATTATTTCGGATAGAGATGCTAAGTTCTTGAGCTATTTTTGGAAGACTTTGTGGTGTAAGCTAGGTACTAAGCTATTGTTTTCTACTACTTGTCATCCACAAACTGATGGTCAAACTGAAGTAGTAAATAGGACTTTGTCTACTTTATTGAGGGCAATCATTAAAAAGAACATCAAAACATGGGAAGAATGTTTACCACATGTTGAGTTTGCTTATAATCGATCTGTTCATTCTGCTACTAAATTTTCACCATTTGAAATTGTGTATGGATTTAATCCTTTAACTCCATTGGATTTATCTCCTTTACCTTTGACTGAGCATGTTAATTTAGATGGCAAAAAGAAAGCTGACTTTGTCAAGCAGATTCATGAGAAAGCAAGACTCAACATTGAGCGAAGAACTGAGCAATATGCAAAGCAAGCCAACAAGGGGCGTCACAAGCTGATTTTTGAACCCGGAGATTGGGTTTGGCTGCAAATGAGAAAAGAGAGATTTCCGGCACAAAGGCGTTCCAAATTGCTTCCAAGGGGAGATGGTCCTTTCCAAGTCCTAGAGCGCATCAGTGACAACGCCCACAAGCTAGATTTACCTGGTGAGTACAATGTAAGTGCTACTTTTAATGTTACTGATTTGAGTCCTTTTGATGTAGGTGATGATGTGAGGACAAATCCTTTTCAAGAGGAGGGGAATGATGCAAATCATATCACAACTTCAAGGGATCTAGTTCAAGTTCCAATTGGGCCGGTTACGAGAGCACGAGCAAGGAAGTTTAAAGAGGTACTTAACGAGCTGATTCAAGAGGCATGAACTCAAGCAAATTCGTGGAGGCCCATTGAGCATGATCCACTTGGGCAACAATGAGTCATCAACATGATTCAAGTTCTAGAAGAATCTAGCTAAGGCTAAGCATAAATGGGCATGTTTTAAATTACCCTTTTTGGGTCTGATTGTAAGGCTTGCATGCCAATTATTTTTAGGAAAGTAAGGTTTTCCTTGTCTATTTAGGAGTGTGATCAACCTAGTAAAGGGCTGATTGTCTTCCTTTTCTTCTTTTAGGCAAATAAGACTTTTAGTCTTTAGTTATTCCTATTTGGGTTTGGATTGTCAAAATATAAACTCATATTAGGATTTGTTTCCTTACTAGATTAGGATTTGTTTCTTTAGTAGATTATGATTTATTTTTCCTTAGCAGATTAGGAATTTTCTTTGTAATGGCTAGCCTATAAATAGGTGTCTAAATCAATGAAAAGATTAGATTATTATTCAGTAAATTTTGAGAGTATTTTCTCTACGGTTCTTTGAAGAACTAAACGAACTTATCGGGATTTTCCGTGGCGTTCACCAGCGACTTATCAAACGGGTTTCCACACCGTTTGTGGCGTCTTCCTTATACCAAGGTTCTTGTTTCGCATCAAACAACGAGTTGAGGTCATATATACCAAGGTTCTTGTTTGTCGTAAACAACGGGTCGAGGTTTATCATTCAAATCTGATCATAGAACAATCTTGGGTTCCTTTTTCGTGTTGAATCTAGTTATTTTGGCGGGGATTCACATCAGTTGGGGCCCTAATCGCAAGGTCCTCAGGAAAATCGTATTGCCTCCCTATTTCCCCCACGTTCGCAGCAGTAAGCAGAGTAGGGAGAAGGAACAGGGAGTACCAAGATCCATCTAGAGTCTCTTGAGCCCGCAATTTAAAAAGCAGAGAAGAAGAAGGAGCCATGAAGTTGCAAGGATAGAAGGAACTACCAAGAACAACAAGAGTGAAAAGAGTTCCAAAGCATTGGGAAATAAATAGGCATGCAGCAACGATGAGCGACTCTTGGTTTTCTGCAATCATGACAGCATTAATAATAACGACGCGAGGTAGGTGGAAGTTCACTTAACCACTTCATGTACTTTGCAAAAAGCGAACAGTCACACAGGTTAGCCTAACCCAAACAAAAGACGCCCTTACTCCAAACAGACCAAGGCCTATTCGGAGTAGGGGGCAAGGGGGTACAATACCAGCAACCACACCACCATAGAAAGAAAGAAAAGTTCCATTACAAAAATAAATTGTTTACTGATGTTCAAAAAAAAAAAAATCGAAAAAGAGAAGAAGTTAGCAATAAAAATCCTGGTACTCAAGGTTGATTTGAAGAAGGAGGAGGAGGAGTAACGTCGGGAGCACCACCACCTGGAGAGACGTCAAACCTCGGCTGAAATTGCTCGAGATCCAAGTCAGGGAACCTCTCTATCGCCTGGTCAGCAAAGTTAAAGAAACCATCCACAAAAGCCCTAGCTGCTTCCAACATAGCCTTCTCAATATCTTTTCGCTGGTCCTCTACCAGCTGGCGCTCAACAGCTAATGATTTATTCAGCTCAGCAATAGCAGCTCGAGATTCTTTCAGCTGATCCTCCAGCAGAGAGCGGGCAACAGCAGCGTTCAACAGGTCCTCTATCTGGGCATCATGATCCTCTCTCGAACGAGCCAGCTCTTCCCTAAGGGAGACCTCAGCTGAAGCACTGGCGATCAACTACTTGAAGGTTTGAGCCCGCTGCTCAAGGACCTGCTCCAACTCTCTCTCAGTAGCCAGGCCCCAGCTCAAGAGCTCGGAGCCGCGCTGACGAGCCTCAAGGACCTCAGTAGCCCTTCTCTGGACATCACTCCTCAGCATAAAAATTCACTCCCAAGTGCGCAGACGTGTGTCGCCGACTGAAAACAAAAAGGACGTTATAGGATGCCAAGAAGGTACGAACAAAGGGAAAAGTAGGACGTACCTCAAGGAGGGCATGAAGCGCGTCACGGCTCCGAACTTGGTAAAGGAGGTCTACAGAGCGATGCAGGTCAGCTCGGGGGATCAATTCCATCAGCGCGCGACTGCTCAAGCTCACGTCCCGGAGTAGACCAGCCTCAGGATCAGCGATAGAGGTTTGGGGAGCACGAGCCGAGCTGGGGCCAGCTGTAGCAATTAGTGAAGGGCCTCGCCGAACTGGCCCTCCCACAGGGTCGATCACAACAGTACCCACAGTGGCTTCACTAGCGGCAGGCCCTGATCGCAACACCGGGGCCTCGGCTGCAGAGACAGGGACCTCGGCTGCAGAGACAGAGGCCTCGGTGACAGGAACGGGAACCTCGCCAGTAGAACCACTTTCTCCCAACCTAGCCCTCTTCGCCGGAGGCTCTAGGCTCCTACCTCGTCTTCTCTCATCCACACGCTCCATGATCATATGACGCTGAGTAACCAGGTAAGAAGGGACTACACAAACAAAATCAAAAACTTAGCAAGATTCCGAACAAACGAACAAGAAAATAAAAAATATATCAGATACTCACGGCCGCCCGATGCCGAGGAGACCCCGGGATGCATCAGCTCAAGATAAGAAAAAGGGATACGGGCCCGCGCTTGGTCGACCCGAGCCGACTCCGCGGCATTAAGAGGCGGGAGCTCGCCTACAACATGAACAAGCAATGCCGTTAATAAACGGGAATAAGCACCAACAAGCACAGAATCAAGAACTCACCTAGATTCCTGCGTTGTCCCCAAGCTGTAGGAACTCTAACAGACGCCGGAAATTGGGAACCAAACTCCCAGCCATCTCCAGAGACGAAGAAATATCTCCTTGTCCACCCTTCAGGGCTCGGCGGAGAGGTCTCGGATGGGAATTTCTCCCCCTCGCTTGGGGACGAAGTGGTAGAACTCGGATGCTTCCTTGGGGCAGAAAAAATGAAGAAATTCCGTCACGTTGGCCCTAGCCTGGGGGAACAACCTCCCCCACGCAGCGGTGAAGGCCAGCAACACCGCCCAACCAGATGGAAGAAACATGGCGGGGCAGAAGCTGAAGAAATGCAGGACTTCTCGTACCAAAGCAGGAAGAGGAAACCGAAGCCCTAACAGGAAAGGGGCCTCGAAGAAACAAGCTTCACCACGAACCAGGCTGTGAAACCTGCGCGAGTCGGCAGGGCACACAACCACACCTGGGGGAAACTCGAAGCGCCTGGCAAGAAGCTGAGCCTCGTCCTCGTTGATTTCGCTAACTTCTACGCTAGCAAAGATTCGCTCCATGAATGCAGAAATCGAATTGAGTTTCTTAGAAGTAACGGGAAAAAGGAAGTGTGTCACAGCAGAAAGTAGAAAACTCCTATTATGCTCAGTACAGAGCAATCATTCCCCGGAAAGGCCTATTTATAGGCGCTACAGACAGGCCTTGTCACTGTCGCCGGATGCAGTTAATGCACGTCCCTCGCAATTAATAAGGGGAACACGTGGCATCATGGGGGCTTCTTGGGCACCACGATCGAGGGGTCACTAACCCCACTGACGGCGCACGTTCTCAAACGAACAAAATCGTCGAGTCTGCAGTACAATAAAAGTAACGGGAAATGACCAAAACAGCCCCAAGTAGTCCAAACTACTCAAAGAAGAAAACGTAAAGGTCAGCTCGATTCAGATCAGCTCGGATGAAAGCGAAAAGACAAAGGTCAAAGATCAACGTAAAGTGAAAGGTCAGCCTAAGTTATCTACGACCGCTGCCTGAAGACAACATAAAACTGCGAACTGAGCCACAAAGACCGACGATGGAGTCTACAGTGAAGTGTTACGAGACAAAACCATAAAAGGGAAAATCAGCAAGTATTCTCATTTCAGCGTCTGAAAAAGGTACAACGAAACATTACAAAACGGGAAAAACCACCAGAAAAGTTACAGGGAGAATCAAAACATCAGAAGGGCCGCACATCGACCTCAAGAAACAATCTCTTTATCACCACATACTCCCCCACTGGAAGCCCCTGCCGATGTACCTAACTCCTCCGCCATTGCCACCACGAGATCAGGTGCCTTCTCGGTACAAGGCGCCACACCCTCTTCGGGACCAGGAGTCTCGACCTCCTCAGCCACCATCATCGCCTTCTTGAAACCAAGCAGGGGTACGAAGGGATCCAAGTCAAGGTCAGGATAGGTCTCCTTAAGTTGTTCCTGAAGATTCAGAAACCCCTTCACAAAGGCGGAGGCGCTCTCTCTCTCAAGCTGCGAAACCTGGGTCCGCAGAGATAACAACTCAGAGTCCTTAGCCACCAAATCAGCATCTTTGGCCCTGAGCTCCGAGTCTTTGGCTACCAGGTCGGCCTCTTTGGATTTGAGCTCTTCGTCCTTGTCCTTCATCAGTGAGTCCGTGAGCTTGATGAAGTCTTGATGGCGGGCGTCCATCTCATCGTTAATCCTCTTCAGCTCAATAGCCTCCACAGACAGAATCTTCACCTTCTCCTCGACGGCCTCCTTGCTCACCAACACGGCGCCCATTGACTCCTTAGCCTTCAAGAGCTCCTGCTTGTAGTGAAAATCCAACATCTTCACGCAAGCGAGCGACTAAGAAAGAAAGGGGTCGGTCAGTACAAGAGAGACCCGTGAAAATCTCAGCAAAAAGAAACACCGAAGAAGGAGAAGAGTGAGGACAGAAAGTACCTCTGTCATGCCCCGAATAGCGCGATGCACCTTCCTGTCAAAAGGAACTTGCATGGCCGCCCTGGGATCCGACGTAGAAACCAGCTCAGACAAGGTGGCAACGGCGACCTCAGGGTTGTGAAGGAAGCCGTCCCCTTGCTCCTTGGAGGAAGAGGGGGCGGGGTCCACCTTCCCGCCTTCTTGAGAGGCAGAGCGAGGAGGAGCTGTCGGGACCTCGGACCGTCCTTTCGAAGCCCCTTCAGTTGAAGATTTGCCCTGAGATGTCTCAAGGGGGAGCAAGGGGGGAGCCACACCTCCACGAGAAGGAGGGTCCTCTTGCTTCTGCCCCTAAGAAACAGGCTGGGGCCCGGATACAGATGCTTCTTTGGGTAACAGCGGCAAGTTCTTCACCAACTTCCTTTTCTTTCTCGACTTCTCGGTATCCGAGAACATCGCCATTATCAAATCTTGATTCATGGGCTCAAGCTGAGGAGCAGGGGATGATGCCGATACTTGAGCTTGCTCAACGGGAGGCTCGTAGCTAGCTAGATTCTCGTCGGTTACCAGGTCGAAAAATGATTGCAACCCCAAGGCCTCGGCCCTGGCAACTCTAGCTGTCTCCTCAACCTCAAGGACATGACGAAAATCTGCAAGTCAGAAACTAAGTAAGTTAGTAAGGGGAAAACAGCAAAGAAAAATATAGCCGAATTGAAGAGCCTTACTTATATTCCTTGGAGCTCCCCAAAACCTGGGAATAAGGGGGACGTCCCCAGGTTCCCCAGACAGCTCCCAGGAGTCGCCTCTAACAAAGAAAAACCTGGGTTTCCACCCCTTGTTGGAAGAGGGGAGCTCGGAAACTAGGTTCCTCGCCTTGACCCTTTTCGCAAAGTACAGGAAACCCGCGGAAGGGGAAAACTTAAGCTGGAAAAGAGAGGCAAACTCTTTAATGGAGGGATAAGAGTCGTTCCCACTCTTAAACCAATGGACAAGGAACCCGATCAGAAGGCCCCAACCATTTGGAGAAAGCCGGGCGGGATAAACGTTATAAAACCCAAGAACCATTAGGATGAAATGATGAACAGGGAACCGCAGACCAGCACGGAAAGTAGATTCGTAGAAACAAACTAGCCCAGGAATAGAAGAATTACACATCTCGTGTTCCTTAGGAGAATGTAGGAGAACGGAGTCGGGAAAACGATACTCCTGCCTCAGCTCATCCAAATCCTCGTCGCTGAGGCAACTGGGAGTCGCTTCCGCACAACATGACAGGTCGGCTTGGTCACGACGGACTCTCTTCCTGGGAGTCGGGGGAGGAGCCGGTTTGGATTTCCTCGTCTTTGACGGAACAAAAGAAACAAGAGGTAGGGATGAGAGAGGTCGAGCCTCTTCTAAAGGGGCTGAAGCAGAAACTCTAAGGGCGGATCCAGAAGCCGCCCTGTCAGCAGAAAAAGAACTATCGCTCGAAGAACCTGAGGTACTTTCCTTGACCTCCTCGCCTACCTGGCCCTCGGAATCTGACTCGGATGAGGAAACGACGAACTTCCCCATCAAAGGTCCAGGTCGCAAACCAGAATGGAGGGAAGGCAAATGTAAAGCACAATTCGTCAGAAATGGAGGTCTCAGACACCAACCTTGAAGGAAGGACACCCTAAGCAAAGTAAGATGGTCCACGAAATACGTAAGGGGGGAAAGGTCGTCGGAATGACTCCTAAAGTAGCTAAATCTCCATATCAAGAAACGGAACCTAAAGCCCCACCAGGGAGGGTTGAAGGAATCCAGGTCGAGCAAGAAAGAAGAAGGGGGGAGAGACGTACCTAGTAAATGCACTAGATGCAGAAAGGAACCGGGAACGCAGAAACCCTAAAAATTGCCCAAAAGTCTGAAGCGAGACGCCTCGGAAGCCAAAGGAAGAGAAGGAGACGCAATGAGAAGTTTCAGAAAACGCAAAAGTGAAACAGGCGAAGGGATTTCCCCCTTTTTTTATACAAAGCATTTAAAGACCTGACATGCAAGATGTCAAAACGCGTCCCAGAAGCCGTATCGTTGGATCCACCCGATGATGACACGTGTGCAAGCTGTCCCATCATAACCGGCGAGCGCCAAGTCGGCCCAATTCAGTACAAAGCCGACTAACTGCGCATCTCCGCCACATATGAGAATAATGAAGAATTCCGAAAGGACATTTCTAAACCCCAGGTCAGAGAGGACGTCATTCTCGTGACCAGGGGCTGGGGGGCAACTGATAAGGATAGAATTCTAGGCATGAGCCGCCATGGCAGCAAAGCCCAACACACCCTGAGAACCCAGAATATGGGTTCATTAGCCCAAAGGAAATAACCCCAATCAGCCCACACCGAAAATAGAGGTCCAAGCGACCAAAGCCCGAAGGGTCCGGAGAACCAGCAGTCCAGCCCTGGACCAAACCCACATCCTTGACCTAAAGTGAACCCTGTTGCGCCAGGTGTTCCAGGGACAGGGGGGACCAACTCTGATACCTCAGAGTTACACCCTGCAAAAGGCAGAAGGAAGTGGTGCTGAACAAACTAAGGAGTCGTGGGCACAGTAGCGCCGGCAAACAGGAGAGCTTGCAGGCAAGGACGAAAGGTCCCCACAAGATTAGGGAGAAGAGGTAGAAGAAAGGGCAAGAAACCCTAGGAAAACGGACCATATAAATAGAACAGTAGAAGAAGGGGAAAGAACCATCTTCTTCTGGGCCTTCTCCCCAGTCTTTACATTGTCCATCCTCGGATATTCACAGTAGAAAGGCATTAATACTCTGTAACGGCTCCCTGCCTGTAACTCACTTACTATCATCTGAGATCAATATACAGCACCAAGGAGTAAGAGTCTCCGTTATAGTGGACGTAGCCCAAGTCCATCGACAAGGGTGAACCACTTATATTCTGTGTCTTCCATTTTCGTTACATTATTCTAGGGGTGTCAAATGTGTCGGGTTGGGTTGGTTTCGTGTCGTGTCACTTTCGATCGTGTTATTTTCGTGTCGTGTCATTTCGGTACGTGTCGGGTTCGTGTCAATATTCGTGTTAATAAAAAATTATTTAATTTGACAACAACTAATATAATATTATTTAAAAAATTATAAAAAATTATAAAATTCTTATTTAAGAATATAATATTCGTTAAATAATTATTTTCTATCTACAGTACCCATTAATCGTGTTATTCGTGTCGAACCTTAATTTGACCCATTTATTATCGTGTCAACTAATCGTGTTTTTTTCGAGTTCGTGTCGGGTTCGGTTCGAATCGGGTTCGTGTTTCGAGTAAAAAATTGACACCCCTACATTATTCACCTCAAGCCAACTTTGAAGACCAACAGCAAATCCCAGGTTGGGCTTGGGCGATTATTTCTGAGACATCATCAGTTATTAATTGCTTCATTAATTACCCTGCATCATATACTTGTCTGTTTGATTGTGCATAGTCTAATTTGTGCATCATCAATATGGTACAATTGTACTGGTAAACGTGTCGAGTTAAACGGTTACGTGTCGGGTTAAACGGGTGACGGGTGAAAAATATGTAAACCCGTACCCGACACATTTAATAAACGGGTGAAAAATCTTAACCCAAACACGACCCGTTTAATAAACGGGTAACACGACACAACTCGTTTAACCCGTTTAATTTTAAAAAAAATTATATTAACAAAATTTAATACTCAACTTTTTTTTTATTGCCAATTATACTTACCTCAAAAAAGAGGAATTTTTAACCAAATCTCATAAAAATCATACTTGAAGGTTTAAAAAAAAATGAAAGAGGCAATTGTCTTTTATAGGCAACTCAATCCTCCCCATCTCCCCTCATTTTCCAATGTGGGACAAAAACAAAAGTCATTAGTTTGCCTTTGTCTTTGAAGTGCTCCTTATCTCCCCTCCTTTGTCTTTGAACTACTATTTTACTTATTTTTTTTGTATTAATTTATTTACTTCTTGTTTTCTTGCTAATTTTTTAAAATAATTATTAATTTATTATTATATTAATTTTATTTAAACGGGTAAACGTGTGATAAACGGTTTGACAGGCCTCACCCGAACACGACCCGTTTATTAAACGTGTTTGGCGTGTCAACCCGTTTATCACCCAAACCCGTTAAGATCTCACCCAAACCCGTTTAATTCGTGTCGATTCGTGTCGGTTAATCGTGTCGTGTCGAATTTTAACAGCCCTAGGTGCAACCACAACCGTTCAATGTTAGTAGGATCAACTCTCTCTCTCTCTTTTTTATAATTTTTACCAATTGACATAATCCCTTATCCCATGGTGGGCGCTTACGTGATTTAATTTTAAACTTGGAAATTATTTAAAATATGAACAAACGGGATTGAAAAAGAGGGCTTATTCGTGACATTGTGTGGCAGGGTGTCGTAGAAGGTGGAGGGTTATTGTGTTATTGGAGTGAGGAGATGATTTTGGTTCATGGAAAAATTTCCAACGGAAGATTCAAAGCTGTATTGAAGATTGCAAGTTCCTCCATAAAAACCCAGGATCATGTAAAGCACACCTTGGTAGAAGGCAACACCATGCCATATGTAATTGGAGATTAATAAAAGAATATGATGTAAGATGGCAATGTGCATTTTTTTTTTTAATATTTCGTCTGATTAAAGAGAATCTATCAATTACACGTTTTGAATTTGTGATTGTACGGATGCATAGAATCAACAATAAACCATGCCGATTCGGTGACCGACACTCGAACTTGTAATTTTCAGATAGTCTTGTCACTAGTCCTATTTTTTATGAGGTTTTTTTAAGTTGGTAGACAGTCAATATTACTGTTTTGCATTTTTTTTGAGGTACTACCAAGTAATTTCAGTTAATGGCATTTTATCTCTTAAAAGATTTTAAAAATTTTACTTACTCCCTAAGAAATAAAAAAATCACACATTGACCCTTTAATTTCTCAAACTTAAATCACATTTTGGCCCAGAAGTCGCCAACAATAGAAAATGAGACACCGGTTATTAGCGGGGCCATATTGCGCCTATTTGAGAAATTTCAAGGTGCAATTCGACGATTGTAATTAGGGGTGTTCACCCTACCCTACGGGTAGGAAATATAGTCTTTCGTCTTTCTACCCGATACTTTGCAGAAGAATTTTTTCTTGACCTACCCTACCCGATCAGGTGTGGTATTCCTACCCAATTAATCGGGTAGTAAGTCGGATAAACACTTTTGTAGCTATTAATTTTTAGATCATTTTAACAATTCAAATAAATAACATGCACCAATTTAACAACACAATAAATCAATAACACTAAAACCTAAAACAACTAAAACAACAATTACAATAAAACACAAAAAAACATGAACACCAATCCATCATACTTGTTACACAAATACAATAACAATTATTTTAAGTTTAAACCATATGAAACACATTAAAATCATAGCTGCTCCAATAGATCACTAGTTCACTATAAATCATGTAACATACACAAAAAATAAGTTCATGTTTTAGCAACTCAAACATTCATAACAATAACAATGTTATAATATAAATTATACCACACAAATACTCTTATAATTACTAAAAAAAATATAAAAAAGTTAAATATATTTTTTGCGGGTAGGGTAGGGTAGGAATGTGGAAATTGATGGGTATTCCGCATTCCTGTCCGATTTAATCGGAAGACCAAAAATTCTTCCGTATTCTTATCTGATTTTTGAGTTTAACCGTTTAGTAGGGTAGGGTCGGAGAGGGTCGGATAGGGTCGAATAGAGTAGAAAATTACGACCAATCAAAAATTTGAACACCCCTAATTATAATTTCCAAAAAAGGTAAAGTAAAAAGTATCACAATGTCTAAAGGTAAGAAATGCCACTTGCCCAAAGAATTTTCCCTAAAACTGACCACCAAAGCATTTCATTAATTAATGGGTACAAGTACTCTTTTGTCCAACGTTATTAATACATAAGCGGTCTATTCACTGTCAAAGCGCTGTACCTGTGTTCTTATAGAGTTAGACAAGAACAGTAGGTAAAAACTTTTCAAAATTCTAGTGATCGGGACAAGAAAGGAATATTCACTAACCTTTGCTCAAGAAATCTCCCTATGCGCTTTCTTCTTTGTTTACAATAAAGCGACGTTACGTGAACAGCTCACTGCTGGGTACCAGATTGGGCTCTGGCCTGATGATGGATTGGTAAACAACTCCTACCAACTTGTACTAAATGGATCTCTTAACTTCTTGTAATTCAGAGACAATGAATATCAAAATTCAAATGTTAATACAAATTAGTCTTTTTATTTTTTTTAATAATGTTATACATATCATCTTTATACACCATCTCAATATGAATCATTAGATTAATGAGTTCCATTGAATTAATTAAATATTTAAAAGTTAATATTATATCACATCAAGTGGTGTAAAAAAGATGATGTACAAAGGTAATGCATATATCATTATTGCTTTTTTTTGGTAAGATGGAGGGAGGAAAGTTGATCCTAAGATTCGCCGAGTGAAACTTTGACGAGAGGAACAAGACTAATTCGTTAATAGTCGGTGCATCATAAATATGACTAGTGTTATTAGGACTTAAAAATGTATCATAATTTACTGTCTTAATGATGCGATTAATGTTATGATCTTAATGAAAAAGTTTAACAGTTATCGTTAAGATAATTTATATAATAAAGTAACTTACAATTCAAATCTCAAAAGATAAACAAAATGACTTTTGTTATTCGCGATTGAGATTGCTTTAAATTTTACTTTAAAGTTAATCTAACGGTTAATATTAACACCCTAAATTTAATAGGAAAAATATGGCCCTAAGGGTGTGTTTGAAGTGATTTTTTAAAAGTACTTCTAGAAATTATTTCTCATAAATACTTTAAAAAAAATAATAGTGTTTGAAACCGTCCCACCACTACCTCTACCACCACCACCGCAGCCACCACCACCACTGCCACCGCAGCCACCAACGCCGCCGCTGCCGTCGCCACCACCACCACCACCACCACCACAACCACCACCATCGTCGCCGTCGTCGTCGTTGCTACCGCTACCGCCACCATCACCACCATTGCCACCGTCGCTGCCACCACCACCACCGCCATCGTCATCACCACCGCCGCCGCCACCACCACCACCACCACCATTACCACCACCGTCACCGCTGCCGCCCCCACCACCACCACCACCACCACCACCGTCGCCGTCGCCGTCGCCGTCGCAGTTGCCGTCGCCACAGCCGTTGTCGCCGCCATCGATGCCACCACCACCGCCACGGTCATTGCCACCCACCACAACCATCACCGTCTCCTATCACCACCACCTCTCACCCCCCACTACAACCGATACTTAAATTCATTTATCTCTCTTTTATGTTTTATAATTTGATTTTGGATATGAATACAAATATGTTTATTATTTATCATTTTTTATTACTCTGTATCTTCAGGCACCGACAATAACTAGTAATACTATATCATATCAACTATCATATCATTATCTTATTAATAAATTATGTTGAATTTTCATGTCTGAATAATATTTTTCTCTATGCTAAAACAAGTATACAAGCCCACCACAGGTTGTAAGCTAATGTCTCCTGACAAGGCCACTAAAGGGTCTCATGAACTGTCCACAGCCCTTAGCCATGATTCATTTAGTGTTTTCACTCCCTTGTATTTTGGGTCATGTCTGTAATTATTTGTTAATGATCTCAAAATCCTTCTAAATATGTTTTCTAGTTGTCACTTGTCAATAGTCAAAGTTTAATAATGTGGTTCTCATAAGGAGCTGATATAAAGCAAACTTCCAGCTGCTAGTGATATCTTTTTTAGTATTTTGGTGAAGAATGCCCGAATTAGTTAAGGTACATTTTAATTAATTTTTTTTAACTTGGTTAAAGTTCAATTATTTATGTCGAGACTAAAGAATTTATAAAAAATAAATTCTCTAAATCAAATGTAACAAAATTATTAATTTTTAAATTCAGTATATCTGAATTTACAGTTTGTTCATAATTCATCTGTCTCTACTTAATTAGGTGGGTTGTGTTAGAGTAACTCCAAAGAGAGTTGTCATTTTGGGGTGTCAAATCACCCATTTGTAACATTGAACAGTGTTTTGGCATCCCTGGATTATAAATCTGCTCCAATAACAGGTGTCAAAATGGGATGTCATTTTCATATTTTCATTCATCAATCTTATATGAATCGTTGAATTTATATTTATCGTTGGATCATTCAGCAATTTAACGGATCTATATTCATCAATCTATTTGTAACCTCTCATTTTCTCTCTCCAAAGTTGCTAAAATTGCCACCCAAGAGCATTGTTATAATTTTTCAGCCTTTGATGCCACCTATTTGGTGTGAAATTTTTTGAATTTGACGTTGTATTTTGACAGTTATGCCACTCTCCTCGGTGCTCTTAGTGATATCCAGCCAACCATGTTTTGTGCTTTATGTTAGATATTTACCTTGGGACATGCCCTGTTACTTGATTCTCTCTGTATTTAAAACATCACACAACCCACAAACAGAGGGGAAAAGCTAGTAGAAAAGAGAGTGGAGTTTTAAATGCCTCTCTCCCTCTCTCCCTCTGTGTCTCGTGTAAAAGCTTACCCTTGTGGTCTGTAATGCGCTGCTAAGAGACTCAAACTCAATTAGCTTCGTTCACTTCAATCATTGTGGTTTGAAGAGCCCACCAAAAGATAGAGCAGAGTTCTTTGACTACTTTCTGTGTTATTCATCTTCTCCTCTGACCGTCATTTTACATCTCAGATCTCATTTCTTCACATCCTGTAGTAAACAGAATGAATAAACAAGACTCGAAGATGCAGGTATATTCCAATATAAACTCGAGACATGTTTGGGATTTCCTATAAATCTGTTCAAAATCATTTATTGCTATGTAGATATCTCAGATCTCATGTATTTTGTTCCACTTTCCTGAACCATTTGTTTATTTCTTTCTCTCAATTGCAAGCAGACTTGCGTTCTCAGAGTGAACATTCATTGTGATGGTTGTAAGCAGAAGGTGAAAAAAAAGTTGCAGAAAATTGAAGGTATATTACCTCTTTTTTTATTAATTTGTGGGTCTTCCTTACAATTTATTATATTATCAGATTTTTTGGAACTTTTTAGTTTATTTTGTTGGGTATTTCTCTTGGCTAGGTGTGTATTCCGCCTCCATAGATGTAGACCAAGGCAAGGTGACTGTGACAGGAAATGTTGATCCAGCAACACTCATAACGAAGCTTATCAAGTCAGGGAAACATGCAGAGCTATGGGGATCACAAAAGGGTTCAAACAATATGAACAATCAGTTCAAGAACATGCAGATTCAGAATTTTAAAGGTGGAAAAGACAACAAGAATCAGAAAAATGGCAAAGACCAACCAAAGGGTGGACCTCAGCAGATGCCCAATATCAAAGGGTCTAAAGATCTGAAAGTGCCCTTCAAGGACCAGAAATCTGTCAAGTTCAACTTGCCTAATGATGATTATGATGAGTTTGGGAGTGATGATTTTGATGAATTTGATGATGATGGGTTTGATGATTATGGTTTTGATGGTCATCATCAACAACCCAGTAACAAGATACCAAGCATGGGTGGTGGACATGGACCCCATGGGTCTAATGGAATGATTAAAGGCCCTGTACAAGGTGCGGGTAGTAATAAAGGTGGGAATACAAAGAAGAGCGGTGGATTTAGTTTATTACCTGTACAACTAAAGGGCATGGGTAAAAGTAAGGATGGTAAGAATGGAAATGATGGTAAGAATGGAAATGGAGGAAAGAATGGCAAGGGAGGAAGTCAAAATCATGGTGGTGGTGGTGGTGGAAAAAATGGTGGGGTTTTCCCTGGAGAGGGTAAAAGTGGTGGTGTAAATGCTAAGGGTGCCTATAACGGTAGTGGCGGTGGTGGTGGGAAGAATAATGATAGTTGGGGTAAGCAAGGGGGAGGGAAAAATGGTGGAGACTTTGTAATGAGCAATGTACAACCTGGGTTTCATCAGATTAATATGGGCCATAATGGGGGTGGTGATAAGAATATGGGTCAGATGGGTCAAATGGGCAACTATCCTATGGGTCCAATGGGAAATATTCCGGCAGTACAAGGCTTACCGGCGGCGGCGGCTATGCACGGTGGTTATTACCATGGGGCGGGGGCAGGGCAGGGCAACCCCTATAACCAACAATACTTGGCACAAATGATGATGAATCAGAGGCAAGGGTATGGAAATGATATGTACCATCCCATGATGTATGCACGGCAACAGCCGCCGGTGAGTTATGGGCAGCCAATACAGGCTCCGGCGACCGATAATTTCACCCATTTCTTCAGTGATGAGAACACAAGCAGTTGCAGTATCATGTGAATTACCAGGCAATCAATTTTAGCCTGTTTTGGTTTGATATGTTGGGTTTGTGCCTTGGTGCTACAAGTGTATACCTTTTGCCTATGTTACTTGGAATTGGGTTAATTTTGTTTGCATTCTAGTTTTTACTGTAATCTTGGAAACTGTCATTCTATTAGTCAGATGTAAGGGGGTTATTATGATAGTCAGTGTTAGAATTCACTTACATAGATGTAAGGGGTAAGGTCTGGTTTGAGGAATTTGTAAGTTTCTTAAAAGAGATGTTTATATGTTTGGCATTTATTTTCTTCTCACCGAGATTAAGAATAATGCTTTTTATACCAAATTTAGTGACCAAATCTATCGGTCATATATGTTGTTAACGTCAGATGAGCAGTGAATCACATCCAATATTAGTCAGTAGATTTGGTACACGATTGATAATGTACAAAATGTTTTTATGCATCACTTGTTAAGTATTAACTATAGTAATAAATGATGAGAGCTAACACAAACAAAACACAATTTAAGTGATTCGGTCAGAATGACTTACTCCACTGTGAAGGGTTAGATGGCCTGAGTACTTTATTGCTCAAGGGATGTAGAATGTTCAGATGTGAGTGATATGTGAGAGATGCACCATTGTGTAGGTGAAGTTTATAATTTATAGGCGCCTCCTAACATATTGAGGTATCTTTCTCGTATCAGATTAGGTAGTTCGGTGAAGGTGGTACCCTTCTCATAACAGACGAGACATTTCCGTAAAAATGGTGACGCGCACATCCCAAAGAGATCTCCTCGCATGTCAGTTTTGGACTGAGTCTCTCGTCATGACGTGGCCGACTTGAGTCTCAAGATGGTGCAACTGACCTGTCCTAACTTCCTCCCACTTGTGGTGGCCTTGGCCTGCATTCCAAACTGGATCTCTAAGCTGCGAATTCTGGATTGGGCCTTGTCTGGGTCAGGCCTGTCAACAGTATTTTTGAGAAGTGAAATGAAACTACGAAGTCCACTCATTACATTTTCCAAGTCCACACAGTTTCAAACTCTATTTCTCTATGTCGTTTGAATATGCAAGGCATTTCACTTCTTGGCAAACATTTATAATACCGGATTATGCTTTTTTCTGTTAATTGATAATCATTCCGATTGCATGTTTCTAGACTCGTGGATATAATTTCAACTAGCGATGTGTACAATCAACCAACAAATCATGTCCATTGAATTAAATTTGGTGTCGTTTGCGAGAGTTGATGTTGGAATGTCGAGCTACCTTAGCAAAGTAACGGCACTAGTTAATCAAAATAAATAAATAAATAAAAAATGCTGTTGGTTTGACTCTGCTATTTTTTCACAAAAGTTGCAACAAGGATACCAATGCAAATGAGAGACGTTGGTGGAGAGAATCACTTGTAAAACAAGATTCTTTCATCGTAAGAGCATGCATTGAAAGCTCTTAATGCATCTTTTGGCCAGCAAATTCTATTTTTAATTAAAGAGTTGTTTCCTAAATCTTCCAATAATCATCTAATCTGCAAAAGCAATTTGGTTGTTGTCACACAAAAAGAAGAGAATAGTCTTTATTTTTTCTTTTTCTTTTTTCCTTTGTTTTTTGTTTAATGTTTCTCCAGTATGCAAATGAATTAATACAATTATTAGTTGCTCTATTTCTTAATTTTTCTCCTGGGCAGGGCACAGGCAGGACGACTTCGTCTCGCCCATTACTCCATGAGTCCCGACCTTAAGAGTATGCCACGAGGTACTTGGACACTTATGCTAAACATAGAGGACTGTGACGAGAAGACTACAAATGTCTCTTTTCGCTTGGGCCTCCCCAGGAAAAACGAATTAAGGACGCATCTGACAATGTGGCCATCACATAGCATGTCACACTTGCAAGAGCATATCACAAAGTACATCAAAGTTGAAGATGACAAGGGGCCAGTTGATCGGTCATTGTTTTCTCCAAAGAAGAACCAAAGGAAGATCGTACCTCCAAACCTTCAAGAAGAGAAGGGCCTTCTAAAGGGGTGAGAGATACCTACCCCATAGTTAACACTGTCTTTAAGGAACCGATCTATTGGGTTCTTAGCCAAATCAAAGACAAGGAGTTTTTTACGTGGCCACATAAGATGATAGGAGATTCATCAAAGCTAGACCAAACCCTCCATTATTCGTACCATAAGGGCAAAAGCCATAGGACAAAAAATTGTCAGGCACTTAAACACCACTTGGAGGAATTGGTCAAGCAAGACCACCTTTCTTGACAAAGAGAAGACTGCCAAGGAGTAAAGAGAACAACAAATCTAACTAGACGATTAGTTACAATCGCGGGATGACCAACCACCCAAGGTCATAAATTTCATATTAAGTGTGACCTATTCAATGCAGGTCAACTCAATCTAAGCTTGGACAGAATATTGAACAGCTCGCCACCTTCAACATGTTATGAAAGTAGATGATTAGGTTGGTCACATCTCAAAATAACGAAGGGGAAAATTTGGTATCGTCCCAGTCACATTTTCGGATGTAGACTTGAAAGGAATAGTCTACCTGCACAATGACCCCTTGGTTCTCACTCTTAGCATGAACGATTGTGAAATAAAGTGCATGCTCATTGACTTGGGGAGCTCAACGGAGATCATGTATTACAACCTGTTCGAGAGGTTGGGTAAGACCCAGGTTGACCTCCTCCCAACAATGACCTCTTCAGTTGATTTTAATGAGATGCAAGTTTGACCACTTGGTAGGTTGCAGCTTCCTGTCAAAGCAGGCATGTGGGTGAATGATGCAGAGTTCTTAGTACTTGATGTGCCAACAACTTATAATGCTATTATGGGAAGACCTTGGCTACACCAAATGCAAGCGGTAGCCTACACTTACCACCAAATATTATGTTTTTCAACTGATGAGGGGATAACTGAGATTCGTGGAGACCAAGTTACCTACAAGCAATGCCTTAACATTGGAGCTAAATTGAAGACTAAGTCATAACAAGTCTTTGTGGCTGAAGGGGACATCACTCTCCTAGAAGATGTAGGGGTCAAGCCCAAAGACAAGTCAACCGAAGAGCAGCAAGTTGTACCAGTAGATCATGCAGACCGAGAGAGATACTTCTTAATTGGATCACAACTACCTACCTTTGAGAAGGAGTCTCTTATTGGGTTGTTGAAAAGGAACATTGAGGCATTCGATTGGACACCCTATGAGATGCCAGATATTGACCCTTTAATAGCTAACCATCATCTTAATGTTAACCCTGCTTGTAAGCCCATGATTCAAAAAGGTAGGAGGTCCTCCCTCCACCATACTGAAGCTGTTGTTGAAGAAGTGGGCAAAATTTTGGAAGCTAATGCTATATGAGAGGTTCAGTATCCACAATGGTTATAAAACACCATTGTAGTGAAAAAGAAGAATGGAAAGTGACAATTATGTGTCAACTTCACATACCTTAATAAGGCATGCCCAAAAGATCTCTTCCCACTACCAACAATTGACCAGCTTGTTGATGCAATGTCCGAGCATCAAAAGATAAGTTTCCTAGATGTATACTGAGGCTACCATCAAATTCCCCTGTTTGGACCAAATGAGGAGAAGACAACTTTTATCACTCCAAAGGGAATTTGTTACTACAAGGTAATGCCCTTTCAGCTTGAAAAATGCAGGGGCTACCTACCAAAGAATGGTGATAAGGGTCTTCGGCCCCATGATTGGCCAAATCATCGAGGTATATATTGACGATATGGTGGTCAAGAGTGAGGAATCAAAGATCATCTCTCTGACTTAAAAGATGTCTTTGGTGTCCTTAAGCACAACAAGCTTAGGCTCAATGTTTTTAAGTGTGCTTTCGGTGTTAGCTTAGGGAAATTCTTGGGACATCTATGTCAAAAAGAGGGATAGAAGTTAATCCGGATCAAATCAAAGCCTTGCAATCTATTTAGAGACCATATTTACAACAGTTAATTGGATTGATGGCCGCCTGTAATCGGTTTATCAGTAGATTGTTTGATTGCTGTAGGCCCTTTTTTCAACTACTAAGGGCAGGACGAGCCTTGCACTAGGATGAACAGTGATACAAGGCACTGGATGAATTGAAAAACAATCTTCAGACTCTCCCTTTGCTTTCCACTCCTCGGCAAGGTGAAGAGCTTTAGCTCTATTTGGCAGTATCAGAATACACGATTAGTGTTGTACTAATTGGCGTGGATGGAAAGGAACAGATGCCAGTTTACTTCATAAGTAAGACCTTACTTGGGGCGGAAATGAGGTATCTTCTTCTCGAGAAACTTCTCCTAGCTTTGATTGTAGCTTCACACAAGCTAAACCATTACTTCCAAGCACAGTACTTTGAAAAGCTGACCTTTCTTGACGAATTGCAAAGTAGTCACTTGAGTTCGGGTAGCAGAACCTCAAGTTCATCCCAAGGACAACAATCAAAGCGCAAGTTCTGGCTAAATTCATAGTAGAGTTCACGTTTGAACTTTAGAAAGACCATGTGGTAGCTTGGTGCTTGACTCTCAAGTCTCAACCTTTGGAGGTACAAGTAGATGGGTCTTCCACTCGTGGGAGTTGGCATCGTCTTGCACTTCCCCACAGAGAAGTCCTAGAGCAAGCCCTTTGACTAGGGTTTGCTTCCACTAATAATGAAGCTGAGTACGAATCATTCCTCCTCGAGGGAAAAAAATTCATTAAGATTGGGGGAAGAAAAATTGATCATATACTTCGACTCTTAGCCTGTGGTCAACCCGCTTATGAGGGAGTACAATGCTTGTTCAAACGCTATTAGACGATTTGAAGTCCTACAAGGTGATTCAGATTCCAAGGGACCAAAATGAACATACGGACGCTCTTGCCACCTTAGCCTCTGCTGACCAGCAAGGTATCAAGCGTACGATTGAGGTATAATATCTTGAGAAGCCAAGTATACAAGAAGACCCAACAATTGTCAATTGTTTGGAGCAAGTTCCAAGTTGGATGGACCCTCTCAGCCAATATCATAAATATGGAACTCTTCCCGAAGACAAGAAGGAAGCAAGGATCGTTACCCTTAAATCAACTCGCTTCTGGTTGTCACCAGATTACAAGCTCTACAGAAAGTCATTTTTAGGGCCATACTTACTCTGTGTCCACCCTATTAAGGTGGAGGACCTACTCTATGAAATTCATGAAGGAGTATGTGACGCCTATGCAGGTGGTAGAAACTTACGCCTATGTACAACAACACATAAGAAAGTGCAACAAGTGCCAAAGGTTTGCTCCTATACCCCGACAACTAGCTGGAGACTTGAACCCACTCACAAGCCCTTGGCCATTTGTTTAGTGGGGTCTCGACATAATAGGCCCCCTCCTCGAGCTCATCCAACAAAAGGTGGTTAATCACCACAATTAATTACTTTACAAAGTGGATTGAAGTGAAGCCCATTTCTAGCATTTGTGACACTGACATAAAGAAATTCGTTTGGGAGAATATAATTACAAGGTATAGAATCCCTTATGCTCTTATCTTAGACAATGGTACTCAATTTGATAGTGCAGCCTTCAAAGAGTTTTGCTCGGGATATGGGATCCGTAACTACTACTCTTCTCCAACATACCCTCAATTAAATGGGCAAGTTGAGGCTTCAAATAAGGTCATCCTTGATGGCATTAAGAAGAATCTAGAAACAACAAAGGGAAGGTGGGTCGAGCAACTTCCAATGGTGCTCTGGATATACCGAACAACACTAAGGTTCTCTATTGGAGAGACGCCTTTCTCACTCTAGTATGGCATTGAAGTCGTTATCCCTCTTGAAGTAGGTCTTCCAACTATTAGAAATGAGGTCTATGAGCAAGGTGGCAATGAACAAACCCTTGAGCTCAACTTAGATCTTATTGAAGAAAAGAGGGACCAAGAAATGGTTCGGTTGATTGCATATCAAAAAGAATTAGCCAGATCTTATGACAAAGGGATCAAAGAAATTAGCTTGACATCGGGAGAATTGGTTCTACATAAGGTTCTCACTCAAACAAAGGATCACACTAATGGCAAGCTAGGACCCAATTGGGAAGGGTTGTACAAGTTCACTGCCCGTGCAAGGACTGGAGTTTACAAGTTGGAGGAATTAGATGGGAAGCCCGTTCGCCGACCTTGGAACATTATCAATCCCAAAAAGTTTTTCTTTTAGCCTAGTTGATTGCATTCACTATTTCAATAAGCCTTCAATGACATTTATTTCTCGCTTTTACTAATCAATAAAGAGGAATTCATTTCTCATGTTCAATGTGTTACTACAACCTCTCAGGTTGCCCCTTAGGCTATTTATCCTCCATCTACTACAACCTCTAAGGTTGCTCCTTAGGCTACTTAGCCTCCATTCATTATCATGCAACCTTTAAGGTTGCCTTTTTGGCTACCTAGCCTTCAATAAACATCTCAAACAGGCTACGGTTGCTCAACCTTCCCATGACGATATTCCACCTCTGTGGTAAGACATTAAGCCCCTCACCATAAGTCAAGTATATCGCCTCACACTTAAATCCCTTTCTGAAAGGCAAAACAAGTTGGTTAGGCAGTGGTTACCCAACTAACCCACAAGCAAATTACTCAACTACAAAAGAGTAGCTACTTCCATTAAAAAAAGAAGAACAGAGGTTCAAAAATAATGAATGTAGATGGTTTATACATGACCAGCGCAAAAGGAAATAAAAAAACAAGCTAACTAAGGATGGGCTCTCTTAGCCTTTGCAGCATTAGACGCCTCAACTCTTGAGGACCCTCTCCCTTTAGTCAAAACGGGGGGGGGGGGGGGGGTACTGGTGATAGAAGGCTCGAAACATCAGCTTCTCGTTGATCATAGGAGCGGGTAGATCTATCTCGCGCCATGGAATGTCCTCCAAACTAGGGATGCCCCATCAATTCCAGCTACCTTGAGAGCTCCTCCCTAACCATCTCCGAAGATCTTGTTCTTTTTATTGGCATATTTTTTCTTCACTTTGTCCAGGATCTTGGAGTAATGATCGTATACAACATTCTTCACTTGTTCCTCTATCTCATCTTGTTCCTCTGTATGTTTAAGGCACATATTATTTTCTCCTACAAATTGTTAGGAAATCTCTTATCATAATTGGCTAATTACGTGTAGTCACAATGTAAATCTCAACTAACACTATGATCATGATGCTTCAATTTCAAAAATCTAAACCTTCAAGAAGGAAGATGTTCAAACTTCATGCCAAATCATGAAGATCTTCTAAGATTCCTCAAATTTTAGGAAATATAATGATCTAGAGACCTTAAAACCCTTGATATTTTTACTTTAGCTCAGTTGGTTTTACTTAAAATGGATTTAGGATAAACCCGTACATGACTCAGAGACTTATTCATTGAAAACATTTTCAAAACATTAGATCTTCTTTGAAAGAATATATTGAATTATGGATCGGATCCTTCCTGAGCAACACCCTTTGATGCTCAATAGGGTAAGTTTTTTTTTTGAATTTCGGCTTAGAAACATGTACAGATCGCTCTCTGCTTGAAAGCCTTTGGCTAGAACGGTCTTTGAACACTTAGGAAAAAATTAGAGGCTGAAAATGTTAGCAGTGGAGATGATCCTCTTGGCCGCTCTATAGACGACTAAAACGTCTTGACCAGCGCTCGAGCGATCCCTACTTAAAAGATCTGGTTTGACTCATTTTCTAATTCTAGTGGCAATTGCCCTCTAACTGCTCTATAGCGGCTCGAGCACTCCCCTGCGAATTCAATTTTCCACCAAGTCTACTATAATTACGAGACAATATATATGGGCAAGCCTTCTCAACCTAGAGTAAGTTTCTTAGAGCAAGAAAACGCTAGATACTTTTGAGAAAGCTTAAAAACAAACCTTAGCCTCCCCAGGACCAAAAGGTCTTAGCTCTATAAGATTAATCTTTTTTTTTAACCTGTATATTGAAGAAAAGAAATTTCCAATGGGAGACCACCAAACCACGTCAGAGTGTATGCATACCAAGACTCTTTAGAAGGAGACCTTGAAGATTGCTCGAGATCAAGTCGGACCATGGAACTTGATTCACCCTAGTGAAGCTATTACTCGAGATCTCGCGATGGGTTAATTCAGAGGGTTAGATTAAAGGGAGAAAACATCTAGTCATGGGTGTATTGGTTGATGTATAAATCTTTGACCTTGTAATCAACTTTGAGAATAGTGGATTAGGTTTAGGTGGACTCGGATCGGTCGCGTGGTGTAAGTCCCCGTATTATAAATAAATATGAATAATATTATTTGAAGAGTTCTTCTACAATTACTAAAGTGATGATAGGAACTTTGTGTCCTTGTTGAAAGAATAGTCGTGAAGTTTGAATTTCGCATGTATTGACTTTCAAATCAAATTTAGTTTTGGAGGCATTTGGGCTTGAGAAAGGTATCTAGGTAAGTTTCTAAAAATTTTTAGGTCAAAATAATTTTACCATTGAGTACAGGAGGTGGAGAAACCTTGAGATAGGTGTTTGACTAGTATAGAGTGTTGGGAAAGTAGAAGCTAGAACTTCACCAAATCCACAAAGAACAAGACCGAAACAAATAAATAACAGTGGTTGTATTTCTGCTATAGTTTATCACACAAATTTCATCACAAAATCAAGCTTAAACAGGAATAAAAATATGCTACAATAAACCACATAATTTCACTCCAAAACAACACTATATTTCATCAAAAAATCAATACAACATGAACCAGATAGAAGGGGAAATAAATTTGAAAATTCAGCAACAAATACACAAAAAAATCAGCTTTCAAACCTCACAAATCGGAGCTGTAACTCCAGCAACACCTATGGAGAAAAAAGCAGCAACAACATTGTTTTTCTCCTCCCTGATTTCTATCAAAACTCCCTTTTTTCACTCTTTTCTGAACAGCAGAGGAACATTTTTTATACTCTGTTTTCCAGCCAAATAAACCAACTTTAATGGTAGGCTTCTTTGGTTCCTTCTCGAAGTAGAAAAACAACTTCAGAGAGCTGGCCCTAGACATTTTTCTAAAGCCAAAAAATTGCCCCTTCAACATTTCTCAAGCCAGCAAAAACGTTAGTGGTTGTACCCCATTGACATCAATCAAAAACTATCTAACTAACCTAATTGCAACTAAGGACACACAAACTCATAAATAATAAAAACAACCCAAAAAATGAAATACCAAAATTACCCAATTAAAATTGGGTTTATAAAACTAACAAACCCAATTTCCTTTAGTCCTCATGCCTAGCATCATCTTCAACCTTCCAAACACGTCATACTTCAATGGCTTTGTAAAAATGTCGACAACTTGATATTGAGTCTTACAATGCACCAATTCCACTTCTTCGTTCTTCACATGCTCTCTAATGAAATGATAGCACGTGTCAATGTGTTTACTCCTCTCATGGAACACCGGGTTCTTCGCCAACGCCATTGTCGATTTATTATCAACAAGTATCTTCGTGGGACTTTCTTTTGGAAATCCCAAATAATTCAATAAGTATCTCAACCAAATAATATGACACATTGTAGAATTTGCCGCCACATAATCCTCTTCACACGTAGAAAAGTTACAATTGCTTGCTTCTTCAATGACCAAGTAAAAACCATATCTTCCATGAAAAAACAATAACACAAATGTGTTTTTTCTTTTGTCCAAGTCTCTTCCCCAATCACTACCCGAATATCCAACAAGTCCAAAATTATTAGTGCAAGAATAAAATAAGCCATCATTGAGGGTACCTTTAATGTAATGTAGAATCCTTTTTGCCGCATTGAGATGAGTTTGATCCGGTGTCTTCATATATATATACTAACCAAGCCAACTCCATAAAGAATGTTCAGCCTTGTGAAAGTAAGGTACCGAAGACTTCCAACTAAGCTTTTGAAGTAAGTTGGATCAACATTTTCACCACTAATGCTCTTCTTTAATTCCAATTCACTTTCCATGGGGGTGTTCACCGGATTGCAAGATTCCATCTTGAACCTCTTGAGTATCTCCTTCGCATAGCTACTTTGAGAAATAAAAATTTCATCTTCACTTTGCTTAACTTCAATGCCAAGGAAATGAGACATCAAACATATATCGGTCATTTCAAACTCCTTAATCATGCTTCTCTTAAATTCATCAAACATATTAGGATTGTTGCCGATGAAGATCAAGTCATCAACGTAAAGGCAAACAAGTATCACACTTTCATTGCCATCCATCTTCTTATATAATGCATGGTCATAAGGACACTTTTGAAAATAATTCTTATGAAAATAATTGTCAATTCTAGCATTCCATGCGCGCGGTGTTTGTTTTAACCCATAGAGAGTTTTTCTCAACTTGTACACTTTATCTTCATGTCTTTTTTTTGCATACCCCAGAGGTTGATCTACATATATTTCCTCTTCAAGAAATCTATTCAAGAATGCCGATTTCACATCAAGTTGATAAATCTACCACTTGTTTTGTGACACCAAATAAATCATCAACCTAATGGTTTCCAAACGAGTAACAGGAGCAAATACCTCGCCATAATCACTTTCTTCCCTCTGCTTGCAGCCTTTAGCAACTAACCTCGCCTTGCATATTTGAACTACACCATTAGTATTCTTCTTTTTTTTGTACACCCATTTCACACCAATTGCTTTATGACCTTGGAGAAAACTAACTAATGCCCATGTGTCATTCTTTTCAATTGCCTTGATTTCTTCATCCATTGTTTTTCTCCATTTCTCTTCTTAAACCGCGTCTTCAAAACATAAAGATCACAATCCATGAACAAACAAAACAAATTTATGTTACCCTCAACAACTTTCGTAACTTCATAAATCTCTTACAAACTTCACATTTTTCTTGGTTTTTCACTTGAACTTGCATCCAATGATGAAGATGATGATAGTGATGATTCACTCATAGAAGGTGAGGGGGATCCATGTGGAGGTGTTTGCGGCTCTCTTTGGACTTCCCTTGGTTCTTCTAACTCTTCTTCTTCAAGCATAAGTTCCACTTTGGTGGCTGCCATTTTTTTTTCAATCCCATATGCATTCCTCTTCAAAGATTACATCTCTAGTCATGATCACTTTCTTGGTAATGAGGTTGTTTAGCTTGTACCCAATTATTCTATCACCATATTCAAGAAAAATGCACTTTTTACCCTTGTCATCTAGCTTTGTTTTTCTTGCTTTGGGAATCTTCGCATAAGCAATACATCCAAAAATTCTAAGATGAGCTTCACTTGATTTGAATGAACACCAAGCTTCCTCCGGGGTCTTGAAACGAACATTCTTGGTTGGACATCGATTCAACAAGTACACCGTACATGCTATGGTTTCAGTCCAAAATTCTCTAGGAAAACTCTTTCCTTTCAAAATGCTTCTAGCCATATCAAGAATAATCTTATTTTTCCTTTTCACAACTCCATTTAATTGAGGTGTGTAGCTTGACATGAATTTATGTACAATTCCATGCTCCTTGCAATAGTCTTCAAATAAATCGAAACTATATTCACCACTTTGATCGGATCTCAACCTCTTGATAAAATAGCCACTTTGCTTCTCAATAAGATTCTTGAATTCCTTAAAAATTTCAAACACTTTGGAATTCCTCTTTAAAAAATACACTCAAGTTTTTCGGCTATAGTAATCAATAAAAGTAAGAAAGTAGCGATTTTTACCATTTGACATCGACTTCAAGGGACCACAAATATCGGTGTGCACAAGATCTAAGGGTCGTAATACTCTCCACTTGACTTCTCTTGAGAAGCTTAATTTATGATACTTCCCAAGAATACACCCTTCACATAACTCATTTGGATGATCTATGTAAGGTAGACCCTTCACTATTTTCTTGCTAAACAAAATTTTCAAGCCACCAAAATTAAGATGTTTAAATCTCAAGTGCCACAACCAAGAATGATCTTTAACAATAGCATTCAAACATCTCATAGCATCATGTTGAATGTTCAAAGGAAATATTCTATCCTTGGACATTTTCACGTTAGCAATCAAATTACCACAAGCATTTTTAATAGTAAGGTAAAGATTTTTCATGCTAATATCTTAACCCTTTTCTAAAAGCTGCTTATATAAGATTTGAGAAATTAATCTTTTCATTAAATCTCTTACTACATATTTTCTTATTCTCTAGGAAAATTTTATCTTGTGGATGGATGTTACATGTTAAGAAGTGGACTGATTGCTCCATATAGGGGTGTGCGTTATCACTTGAAAGAATACTTCTCATGTGCGCCAGAAAATGCTCAAGAAATATTTAATCATTGGCATTCTTCCCTACGCAACGTAATTGAGAGAGCATTTGGAGTGCTAAAGACGAGGTGTCCCATTATTGTTAGTGGTGCAGAAGCTTGTTATCCAGTGAATACTTTTACATAAATTGTTCTAGCTTGTTGTAGTCTACATAATTATCTTATGAGAGTCGATCCAGATGAAAGGTTGATTGCCGAGGTTGATCGGGAGCTCATGCATAGTGAGGTGCACATCGATGATACTTATGACACAAATACCAATGATGACGACGCTAGGCGAGGAACAATTATTAGGGACTCTATAGCATCTAGAATGTGGCGAGATTACGTTTGTCATAGGCCGTGATTCATTTATTTTGGCTCTCCACATTTTAGTTGTAGTTTTAAGTTGAAGTTAGAAATTATGTTATAATATGACTAAACTGAATATGCTGTTGTGATTTCTCCTGTTTTTGAAAAATATTTCTTATAAGCATTGTTATTTATTTCCCTATTATGTTGATGGTGCTTAGTGTTTTAAATTGTACCCTTATGGAAGTTAATATTGTGATAACTTAATTTTGTTGAACATATCTTTTTGTATCATGCAGTGTCTCATGGGAAAGAAACCAAAAAAGAACGACACAGTGTACAATATCAAGAAGGATAATGTGACATGGAATGAATATTGAGATGAAGTTTTGCTTGATGCTTTGTTAGGAGAGCAATTGAAAGGAAATAGATCCAATGACACATGGTCAACCACTGCTTTTAACAATGTCTTGAAAACACTAAATGAAAAACTTAAACTTCCATTTGTTAAGGACCATGTGAAAAATCGCATGAAAACTCTCAAAAGTAATTTTTTTGCATGTCATGAAATTTTCAATGGCTTAACTATGAGTGGATTTGCATGGAATCTAGAGACACAACTATGGGAAGCCGAGAATGAAGTGTGGAAAGAGCTTATACAGGCAATATTAATAACCTTTTGGTAGTTGTAATATGGTTGCTGCTGCATATATTTCTACATTTCTTATTTTTTTTACATATATGCATTTGGTTTTGTCATAGGCAAAACCAAGTGTTGCAAGATGGAGGCATAATAAGATCTGTCACTATGACAAGTTATATGATTTCTTTGCAAAGGATAGAGCTACAGGGGGAGGGGTTGTGAGCACAAGAGAAATAGTCCGTCAATGGGAAAGGGAGGAAAATGATAATCTAATAGATCTTAATGATGGAGTTGATGAATTTAGCTTGAACTTTGAGCCAATTTCTCCTATTTCTACACCTTTTCAAGCTACCTCACAAATAGCTACAACATCGAAAAGTTCCGAACGAAAGGCAAGTATGTTAGATGTGATGGATAGGCATATTGAAAGCATCAATAGTGGAATTAATAATGTGTTGTAGGTAATCAAGAAGGGAAATGTCATTGCGGAGAGGGGAATAGCCGTTGTAAAGAGAGCTAGGCCACATTGCTACACCGAGGAGGAAGTATTTGCTGAATTAAAAAATATTGGAGTTCCAGGATCACTTCAATTGGATGCATTTCTATTCTTGATTAAGAGCCAGACAAACATGATAGCATTTTTTGCTATCCCATCAAACCTTCGTTTGGAGCTTTTAAGCAAATTGATGACTGAATTAAACAACTCTTAAAGAACTTTGAATAGGTGTTCTACATTGTTTTTGAGACATGGTACCTACTTACTACTATATATGTATTTTGGATGCTATATGCTGGTAATCTAGCCTTTTTCTGTTCAAACTTGGATAAGTATGGACCTTATACTATAGTTGGTGACTTTTATAAAGAGAAAAAAGATTTCAAGTTGTCACTGACCAAAATATGTAAAGTGTGTCTAGCAAATAATATGTTTTGGGACTTTGTACTATATATCTGCATGGACAAATTAGTAGAAATACCATGTTTTGTTTCTTGGTAAGTTCTTATTTTCTTGTTTTGGCTGTAAAAATTTCTTGTCCATGTAGGTGTTCGAACTTTTGAAGCTTATATACACATGTCCCATCTCAACATTTCTAGATCCATTTCATTTGAGTAATTTTAGTTCTATTTGGTTGCAGTATGGGCTACAGTTACTGTTTTGAGTTACTTCATTGTTTGGTTATTTAATTTAAAGGCGTGGTACAAAACTATAGGTGTCAAGTAGTAGAGAGATGAGGTATGTATGCAACTTCTAAAAATGAAAATGAGCAGCATTTTGAAGCCTTTGTTTTAGTTCTATTTGGTTGGAGTAGGGTCTGTGCTCACTGTTTGCTTATTCAATTAAAGCATTGGTACAGAAATGCAGGTGTCAAATATTGGAGCCATCATCTTGCACTTTTCTGTTAAAAATATAAGCAAGCAAGTTTTGTCCTTTGCAAGAAGATTGTGGCTGAGCAATCTTCCAAGGTTTAACATGATTTAATTAATTTTGCATATGAATAGGGATTGCTAGTTGGTACTTAAAAAATGATTGTATTATGTATTGGCAAACTAATGAAGGAAGGAGTACATAGTCCTATGGCCTTAATTCTAGACATTTACTAATTTTCTTATTATAAAAAAAAAAAAGGTGATTTGGTTAGATGTGTTTTTGGAAAAAAATTCTCATCTAATATTCAAAAGAAAACTGAATTTTGACCCTTTTTTTTTTCTGGCAATTCATTTCCAATAATGGATCCTCACAAACATCTCCCAAGAATCTTTCGTAACATGTTGTATAACATGTTAGCACAAATGAGTCATTGATTGTTCATTTTAAGAAACATTAGGTGCCCAATATATTATG